>OZ017738.1:347704610-348084610 GCA_963969285.1 Odontomyia ornata | reverse complement strand
ATTCCGTATTTCCTCCTTATTCCAGTCAGTCAAAAAAAAACCTAAATTCAATTTCGCGCTCCCGAATTTCACCGACGCGGTACCGAAAAATATACGAATGCTAAACAAGGCAAACAAAGGTACCGCACGCGACGCGAAACCGGACATCCGGGGATTTATTTATTTTTTTTATGTTTGCCCTAATTGCAGTTGAAGTTGTTAACCTTCCTTTTCTCATTTATTTTTTTTTTGTTTTTTTATCAGTTACGCTGGTATCGAGATGTTTGCATTGCTTGGTCACTTGTTATATTTGAGGGCGTGGAAACATTTGAACGCAGCTGAATTTTAAACAGCAATTTTTTAGCCACTTAAATAGAAGACGGCTACGGCACGACAGTTTCGTTTTCCAAGCAAATGCTAGTTGAACTCCAGCAGATAATCGAAATTCCTTTGTGTTGTTGTTGACGTTGAGTATTGCCTTAACTATGTATACAATTATTAAGCACTGCAATCTTATCTCTACATGCCCACACGCATGGCGAACTCCCCGAGTAGTATACTAGTAGAGCAGTGAAGGTTTTGATTGCCAACTAGAGTCAGTCGGTGTTCATTAAAATTTGATAAGAAGTCGGAAAGTTGCTTCAAATATTCAGAAAAATTAAGTAGCTAAGGTTTGATTCCTTGATGGGAACTTCATTGACTCCTTTTGATATTCGACATGATATCCCAGGTTTGGATGGAAACTTTGGGGCCGAGAATTCTTATTGTACTATTCGCAATGAATTTCACAATCGGGGTTCCCGGCGAGCTTAACACCGATATGGTTCTCAACTTTTCCGCTGCAGTCACTCGAAATCCGCGATTAGCTGATCGAGTCTTCGATCACCACTTGCCACCTTTTCCGTTTAATAGTACATCCACTTGGCGCAGCTGGGTACCAACTCAAAACATGTTGAATTTGGCCCACCTCGTCCACAAAATATCCACGAGCACCGCAAATCAATTTTTTTTATAAAGAATGCTCCTCTCTTCATGAAAAAAAAACTGAGTACTTACGGCCGCCGCTAAAAATCGATTTATCCAAAATCGGTTCCAAAAGCCAGAAAGTGTTCACAAGACGGTGGAAGAGGCCAAACTCCAACGCTCTTCGCAAGTGCACATGGGAGCCCCAGACGTTGTGTCGTGTTGTTCATCGAAGATAGCACAGCTCCTATTGCTTGGAATGGCGTTACTAGAAAATCTGCGCGAATGGATAAGGAGTAGGCAGATCACTTTCGTCCTCGACTGGTTCCCAATACACGCCCGTGGTGAAAAATAAACAACAACTCTTTTTTTTTTCTTCTTCTGCCGTCTGCAATTTGCATGCAAAATTGGGTTAAAATAAAGGGACAACGGTTGAACTTTGTTTTCTTACCGATTTACTAGAAATTAAATCATAATAACTTGATCAGGGGCAAAGCCGACCAAATCACTTCCAATACGGCAGGGCGATGCTTTAACATTTGTATATATTTCAATGTTATTGCTGATCTCGGCTGTCGTTATTGAATTATAAATTTTGCTCAGATTTGAAATAGTCTATCTAATAATTTAATTTTAAATAATTGGTTCGATGGACCCTGATTATTCTTCAGATATTGTGAAAAGACATTATCTCACCTTCACAAAACAAAAGAAATCAATATACACTTAGTGAGCGTAGAAAAAAAAACGATACGGCTCACCCTATACAAATAATCAATTACGAATCTAATGGAAATTTACCTGATCAATTTCTTTTTATTTTTTTTTTTACATTAAGGTGGCTACAGCGAGAGACATTCATTTTCAATGAATATTTTAAGGTTAACTTCGCTTGCGCTGATTTCGCGGAAAAACTATCTATCGTTGGACCGTCCTGCCGTCTGGCCCGGATGACATTCCTCGACTCAAACTGACGTAGGATGGGAATGTCATGCAAAGCTGACGTTCTCTAGAAAGCCATATGGTAGCGATGGGCATGTGTGCGAGTCGGCAGTGGCGTAGGGCCGATTCATTACAAGCACATCAAAGAAAGAACTGCCAAATTGGCAAAAGAGACAGTGCGATCTTAAATCCACAGTGGCGAAGCATGTGATCGAAACGAACAACGCAATAAGCAATGACAACGTTAGAGTCATCAAAAAAGTTATAAATCAGCGGAAATTGGACCCTTACGAAAGCCTACACATCAGCCGGATAGAAAAACAAAAAAGGATGAACATCGACTTGGGCAATAATTACTCTCCTCTATGTGGATCAAGTCTGCTTTAACGATCTGTGGAAACAAGAATAAATATTGGCTTAAAATTACCTAGATTAAGTAATAAACGTAATTAGCCATTTTAAAATTTGCCTTCAAAATAGATTAGTAGATATAGATGTATAAAAGGATATAAGACTACCTGCTATTAGCTAAAAGCAATTAAAGGATAGTTAAATTTAGTTTTTCAAAAAAAGTAGAAAGTATAAAAGTAAATGTAAGAATCGCTAATTCACAAACTAACTTGCTCACTGAAGAAGGAAGTACCTTTCGAAACGTACGTATGAGGAAATAAAAAAGTTAAATTCACCCAAAAAAGGAAATTAAAAATTTTTTGTTTTGATATTATAATAGCTACTGATAAGGCCTTTTTTTGAACGAGCCTACGTTTGAATCAATCCCTAAGAGTTATTGTTAAAGTTTCTGTTCGAGGGGGATACAATTCTGTTGCTTGTCCTCCTCGCTAATTTTATTTGAAATGTTTAATATCGCGTTATTAAGACAACCGAAATGTGAGTTTTTGAAAAGAAAACCAAAAGTTATTGCTTTAGCAAAAAACTCCGTTCCATACTTAATATTAATTCGTTAGTTATCATGACTTTAACAGGAGTGGAAGATTTGCTATGCTATCATGTCCGAATTGGGTGTTTTGCCAAGTGACGTGCGGCGTGATTTACAAAAAATAGATTTGGGAAGGACCAAAAAGCGTGCAGATTCTGGCTCTTAATAGCATGTATTGCAAGGAGCAGCTCATTTGCATAGAAGATTGCTTGAATCCGTAATATTCCGGGAAAATAATTGTCTAAGGGCCGTGTTTACATTAGGAAAATGTACTTCGAGAAGTGAGTGCGTGACGAACGTTCGTTGGTCTCTTTCAAGTGTGCGCTTATTTACTCGTTGCTAAGTTTTGATAGCCTGCTTCTGATCGGCTCATTTGCATATTGACGATACATGTGCTTTATTCGAGATGCTGCTATCATTCGGGTCGGAATGTTTCCTCAGGAGTTGTTGCAACCACGGAAGTCACCGCAGTTGCAGACATTAAGTATTAGCAGAGGGGTGTGTAGCCCGGGTGGCATACTGAGGCTGGCTAGCGCTCAGTCGTGTCGTGGAACTTCCGGGACACCCTCTGCTCGTGCTTTACATAGAAAACACTAATACGGAGGGAAAAGGACGGGAAAGGAGGAGGTCATTTCAAGAAATGAAAAATATGGTTTCTAACAAAACATGGCCGTTTATTTAATTCGAACAAAAAAACGAAAGAATTCTAAAAGTGAAATTCACAGATTTGAACTCTCTTTTTTAAAATTAATGCAAGCAAAATACAATTTACATACAATTTAATAACTAGAAAAAAAAGAAAAATATTAATTTGAGATAAACTAACAGTATATGTATACAAAAACCAATTCAAATAATTACTTACACTTTCCTTGTTGAACTCCGAGCGCTCGGTGAAGACCAAAAGAAAGAAATTCGGGGCACCTGAAACTCAAGCTTCAATTTAAAAATTACTGTGAACAAAGTCCAGAAATTAAAGCACAGAAAGGCCACTTTTCGAAAGATGCTTATTCCACTTTCTTCACTAATTCATTACCCTTCATCCAATAGGATACTTTTGAATTCAACAAATTGATTTTTTTTTCACGGAAACTTTCCTCTTTCTTTTTTCCGTTTTTCTTCTCGTTTTTGTTTTAATAAATCAAATTAGGAGACTTTTATTCTTCACTTTTAAATGCCCAATACAACAATTAAAATTTTAATCCGCAATATAATTTTTTTTTTGATTTTATTTTCTATACAATTTCGGATTTGAGTTATGCTGGATTATTTTTATTTATTCACTTAACTAAGTTTTTATTTCCTCTTAAATCCACACTTAACTTCACTCGCATATGCCACAAGATAAAATTTATTAGTTTTCTTTTCAATTTCCCACGTTTGTAATTTAATTCAATTCAAAATCACACGTTTTCACAAAATCAAAATTTAGCCCTCTTCATCTTTGCAAACTCCAAAATCGAAACTTTTTTCCTCGAATTCACAATTCCGCACCGACAAACACAATCCTTTTATCTCCCAGTCAAAAACGAACTCCTCAAATTCCAGAACCCAATCCCGCATTTCACCTCCAGCAAATCCGATCCCGCAATCATTATCAATTACCGCTGCCGCATCTGGGTAACGTAATCGAAGTTCATAACACTTCGATTCCACTACCCACACATCTTTTTTTCCGTATCAACAAACGCAATAATATCCATTGTTTTGCATATATCGCAATTTGCATAATCCAAGAAGCGCTGGATTAGATGCAAAGTGTCACATATACATATACGGAAACTATTGATTTTGCCGATACCCCAAAAAGAGTGCTTTCCCAATTAACTTGAAATGTAAAGCCCAATTCCTTCATACTCGAATTTCGCCCAGTAAGAAGGTTTCAAATGAACAAACAGTACATTGGTTGATGGAAGAAACATTTGTAGATACACCAGCTGAGAACAAACTAAGAGGCTAAGAGATGATAAAGAATCAATTTTAGAACAAAACAAAACGCAAAAATCCGATCAGTCTTTTACTACGATTTGATATTCTGATTGAGTGCTAATTGTGTATTCTATTGTTGCATTTGGTCAATATTTTAAGTTATTACTGGGGCCAACTTCCAGGTTTCAAACGTGCTTAGAAGTGCAATGCGCAAATATTATGCTTAGAGGTTTTTCCATTTCGTTTCGCGGACATTTGTCTACACAATCCGTACCGGCTTTGTTAAAATTAGTAATTAGCACAGCGCAAGCGACTGGACAAGTTTATTCTTCAATTGTTCCACATCACAACAAGTCATCTGTGAAGTAATATTTGAAAAATTCAGTTGTTGTGGTAAGTTTTTCACTGCGGGTGGCAACTTATGTTTCCTCGAAATGCTACTTCGTTGACATGAAGTTGCATAGAATTTCTCTTCCATATGATATTGGAGAATTCCTTGGAACCGGGACAAATGGAATTGATTGATTCACAACTGAATCAACCAGAACCAGGAACTGATACGGGACCGTCATCTTCGAAGGCAGGCATAGGTGATCGCGACCTAAAAGACGATGATGTTTCTAATTTATTGGATGTCGCTATTGTCAAAGGATGAGCAAGTGCGCGTTGCGGTATTTCCAGAGAATTTTTAGATGGTGTAGTAACATTTGTAAAATTCTTTGGAGTTTTGCTTGTTTGAATTAGATTTTGCATGCACTTGTCATACTCAGCGCATATTTCATCATCTTGTTGTTCATCTAGTATATAGTTTGAGTCGTGCAGGCTATCATCACTTTCATTGTCTTCATCGTCACTTACTGAATTCATGAATTCCTCAAGTTGCGTTTCCGACATTTGGCTTGGATTCCATTTTCTCTTTCGCTCTTCTTCGGTCGTATCTATCAATGTTCTCCGAACCAATGTCAACAAAGGCGATGGTTTTGGTGGTGAAATTGAAGAATCCATTCCTTTAAAACCAAAAACCAATATGTTGTATATAACAAGTATTGAATATATCTATACTAATTTTAGAGTCGAAACGAAATAAAAAAAAATTATAACAAAATAATATGAGCGATTTGCTATCAAAATTCCGCCTAACCCGTATACCTAGCCTGAGTCGGTTATCGCTGTTTTATGGCAAATGCTCGTTTTTTAAACTCAAAAAAAAACTTTCAACAGATCATTATTTAAATAGAATACTTACTTGTGCTTTCTACAAGCATAATACAAACTTTCAAACCTGTCACTGTCAGAAATAATTTATGTTACTATTGTGTGCAACAGCCAACACAAAAATGAGAATAAAAGGAAGATGAATGCATTCATGTAGGTGAAACTTGCAGCAAAACGGTTGCTCATTTATTTATTATCGATGCTCATAAAAGGATTAAAGAAAAAAAATGACCACTTAAATAATTATGATTTTCGAATACCCGCCTCGAGGCGGGTATACGGTATAGAGGTTTAATTAAAGTTCAAGTGCAATTCATCAAATTCTCATAGTGGATGGCATCTTGCTTGCATGGGTACTGCCCCGATCGGAGTTACTCAAAGTGATATCACGATTCGATGTGATTAGTTTACAGGTACGATTGACAGCTCCAATAATTGATCTCTAACGTGTGCATATTTCATATATTTAACAGTTTTAAAAATAATTTTCACTCATTATCTGTGTTATAACCTGGAAAATCTCAATTTTAATTTTTGTTTAAAAAAAAGAAATAAGCAAGTTAGATAATACAATATTAACCCCTGAGAGACAAGCCATACTGCTAAATTAAAATTCGTGTAAAAAACAAGGGCACTAAGAAAAACAACCAAACTATAATTATAAAAAAAATCAAAACTAACGAAGAAATAACGTGATACTGTTTTAGTGATAAAACTATGGGGTTCTTTCTAAAATAGTGAATGTGCGACTGAGTTAGAACTTTAGGCGTTCGTTTAGAAAATTATTTTTCTTAAAAAAGGTGGAAATGGAAGAAAGTACTGTTAAATTAGCAATTAAAGCTTTGCTTGAAGTTGCCCAATCAGGACAGAAAAATTTGGAAATAGCTGTGATGAAACGAAATCAACCACTTCAAATGGTAGATACCACTAAGAATGAATCATACGTTACGAATAGGATAAGAAAACCACCTACGGGCGCTCGTCGAAGATGCTGGGTGAGTACCCCTGTTTTTTAAGTTATTTATTAAATTGCAATGAATCATTTCAATAATGCATAGTTTTTTGTATTTAAAAGAGAATAAAATGTGAAGTAATTTTTTCCACCCTAAATTCAATAGTAATGTAAAAAAGAAAAGTTAGTGGTTGTGTAACGATTAAACACAAAGCCTTACTACAGTGTAACAAGCCATGTACCAGAAAGCCCTACTGCCGTATACATGACCACATGTTGGCTGACTTTGCTGACGAAAATTCGAGGTTTTATACGGTTTCGAGACGGATTTCAATTGTGAAATCCAGATGGTCCGTGGAGAACATCGTAGCGCTCCTTCTGAAATGAATTTCGTTTCAGTTTACACATGCGTTCATGTTTTATTGATGGGTAAAGTTAAAAGAACAGGAATTTGTTTACTACCTCAAGTTAGCTGTCAGTGGAAGGAGTGAAACGTGTGTTTAGTTGTGTTGATTTAAATAGTGTGGGTGTACAGTAGATAATGCAAGGTGAATTATCAGAATGCAAGGAATGCGATTTGCACCTTTTTCATGTGAAACATCGAATAGATTACGACGTACAGATATTTGCATTCTGCCGAGGTAGGCTGACAGCTCACGCCAGCTGGCCATAAGTAAGCTGACTAATACAAATGCAAATTTCTACTGGAAGGTTTGTTACACTTACGTTAGTATTGATTAAATGCAAAAATTACGTGAGAAGGAGGTAGTAGTTAGATGAATTGCCTTGAATATACATGATTGAATATATTTAGGATTTATTTAGGGCTTGGACCGGTTGTTTTTACTTGTTAATTTGTGTCAAATATTTTTTGCAATAGCTTTTTTGAATTCTGTAACTTAATTGAAATGAAACGCGGCTAGTGAAACGTTGATAATACCTCCTCAATGCATTGACTACAAACATGTCCGCCTGTATTTAAAGAAATTATTTAATGATTAGAGCTAACTGGAATTGGTATCGTTATAAGTCACGGTAAACTTTTTTGAATGCGTCTGGTCCCGCAGTAAAAAAAAAGACAGAAAAATTTTGATTTGAACGCGATGCCTGTTGAGCCGGGACGTATTGCTCATCTCTGAATACTGATTATCCCGTAACTTGTACTGAGGTGTTTGAACAGTTTTATTTATTTTATTTATTTACACTATTTTATAGATCCATGAATCCAATTACAAAATAGGCAATGAAATATAATATAATACATAGGACAAAAACAAAGTGAGCAATTTGAAATAAGAAAAAAAAAGAAAACAAGAATATAAAATACTAATAAACTATTGGAAGCTAAGGAGAATATTAAGCAATATGCTTTTAAAAGCGTTTAAGGAATGTGGCAGGGGACCTAGCTGGAGCTCATTGTAACGACGTGATACGCGTACTTAAAATGAATAAAAATATATATAATGGTACGAGCAAACGGCACAATAAATATGTCATTTGAACGCGTTCTTGGCACGTATACAAAGCCTTTCCCAAGGTTGGATGAAAGAATACCGTGATATAATTTAAATAAGCAGCACAGGTCTAAGAATTCTCTCCTTTTTTTGAGTGATGGAATGTTGAGGATTTGTAAGCGCTCATCGTAGGAGCTGTAAGAGAGGTTATATTTGTAGAATAAGGAACGTGTAAATTTACGCTGTACAGTTTCAACAGCATCAAATAGATTGGTACAGTGAGTAGACCATACTTGGGAGGCATACTCAAGAATTGACCGGGCCTGGAGTACAAATAGACGGACGCTGGTTAAAATGTTAAAAGACTTGCAGGAGGATCGTAAAATAAAACCAGTGATACGTGAAGCTCTAGTGGCAATGCATGAAATATGCATGTTAAATTTCAAACTTGAGTCAAATACTACTCCCAAATCTTTAAATTTGTCTACAAGTGCGAGCAGCGATCCATCAATCCGGTATTCATATAAAACTGGATGAATTTTGTCGGTGAATCTCATGTGACAACATTTTGAAATGTTAAGAGGAAGTAAATTACCTTGACACCAATTTCGGAGATTGTCATGATCATTTTAAGGATATGAACAGTCTTTGCTGGAGTTAATGGAACGATAAATTTTTAAATCATCAGCGTAAAGAACACAATTAGAGGATAGGCATTGGGGAAGATCATTAATGAAAATGTTGAATAGCAAAGGGCCTAAAATTGATCCTTGAGGAACACCAGATTTTGGGCTAAATGAGGTCGATGAAAAAAATTTTCCATATAACGATGCAGGAGCGATGGGAAAAGAAGGATAAGATCCAAGGTAGGATTGAGTCGGAAACGCGGAACGATCGGAGTTTGTTAGCCAAAAGGCCATGATCAACACTGTCAAAGGCTTTAGCAAAATCGGTGTATACGACAACAACTTGTTGGCTCTTGTCAAAAGCAAGAGAGATGATATTCGTAAGTTCTAACAGATTAGTTACTGTCGAACGACCTTTAATGAAGCCATGTTGTTCATTTGCAAACAGGATACTGATGTCATCGTAAATTCTGTTATGCACAATTTGCTCAAGGAGCTTGCCAAAACAAGATAGCAAAGATATCGGACGATAGTTCGAGATTTCACTCTGATTTCCGGACATATGGATCGGAAAGATGTTAGCATGCTTCCAGACGTCAGGAAAGCAGGAGGTAGAAAGGTTTATATTGAAAATAATTGATAGCAGGGTAGATAATGAAGAAGATAATGACTTAACGAACAGATTTGGTATTCCATCAGGACGCGGACCACCATTAATGTCAAAAGTGAGCAGTACATTTTCAATTTCCGATGGAGAGGTTACGATAGAATGCACAATAGGGGAAAGAGAAGGACACGATGAGTATAAAGTAGGGTTTGAAAGCTTAAATGTGGAGGAAAAAAATTGAGCGAAAAGGTCACAGATAGCTTGCTCATCAGAAGCTTGGCAGTTATGCCATGAGAAGATATTAGGGTTATGGGGTGTTGGTTTCAGAGAATGCATGTATGTCCAAAAGGGCCTAGGACTATTAGATTGCAGTGATGATTCAATCATATAATAATAAGATCGCATTGCGTTCTTAACCGCTTTTTTGGCTTCTCTACGAAGCAGTCGGTAGTTGGTGAGGTCATTGTCAGAGTTGGAATACTAAAATTTTTTGCGCGCCTGGTCCTTCAAATAAAGAGCGTCTGAGACTTCAAATGAAAACCAGCAAGGGCTCTTTTTCCGAGGGGGACGGCAGATAGGTACATGGTTTGTAATTATGCTACTGAGATTCTCATAGAAAGTTGATAGCGCTGAATTCACATCAAGCTTCTGTAGCATTGAATTCCAGTCAATATTATCCAGCTCAAGCTGAATGGCTGCATAGTTGGCTTTGGGGAAAAAGGAGTGCGTTTGGTCTGAGGTGCGAGAAAAGATAAACGAACCTCAAGCGGAGGATGATGAGGATCAGGTTTTACATATTTGGAGGGGGATTTTGTGATTGAGGAGATAGAGGCAGGATTGGTAGTAAGGATGAAATCGAGAAGTTGATTGTTTGCCTTTGGGATCATATTTAATTGCGATAGGGAGCAAAGTGATAAAAAAGAAGAAAGCAGGATAGAGAGATCATTGAAGGATGAGAGGGTATGAGAGCCTAACTCCCACCTTAGACAAGGCATGTTAAAGTCACCATAGATTAAAATAGTGTATAGAGGGTTGATGCTCCAGAAATACGAAGATAATTCAGAAAAAAAAACGGTTGTAAATGCGGAAAGGAGCATTGCATGGGATATACACGCAAAGCAATACTAAGCTCACGGCTTGAGAGATATTGATGAAGACAGTAATGCATTCTACTGGAAGTGATGGGGAAAAGTCAGAGCAGAGTTTGCTATCTAAAGCTTTATGAATAGCAATAAGTACAGCACCACCGTCAGATTTGCCTGAAACCAAACGATCTCTATCAGTTCGGTAGACATCATGTAGTGGAAAAATTTCACTGCTGCCGATCTCAGGAGTCAGCCAGGTTTTTGTTAAACAAATGAAATCATCGCCGGAAATGGAAGACGCAATTTTAATAGCTTCCAGCTTGGTTCGCATGCTACGTACATTTTGGTAATAAAGATTGAAGCTATGAGACGTGTTTTGAATATCACAATTTAAATTAATATTTGAAAAAGGTTTAGGGCGACCAGTTGTTAAAGTCTCGGAAGAGAGCTCACCACACGACTAAAATTTCTTCTTTTGGTTGCCTCGAAAGGTTTAATTAATGTTCCAGGAGGCCAGTATTCTGGTTGAAGTACTATGCTGCAGTTTGATGGTACAGTAAGCTTAAAGGAAGCAATAACACTTCCTTCAATGCTATCTTTAGTCAGTTTGTGGCAGCTGATGATCTTCACTGAAAGTCCAAATTTCGTTGAGACGTAATCACAGATGGAAATAAAATTTTGTCACATACTAAACGGTAAATATAATTTCGTAATAAAAACATTGTAAAGAGTTATTTGTTGGCTAATGGGAACGAAAAAAAATAAATTTTAGTTGATGTGTAGTTAAATAATTACCATCGGTCTTTCGTTTCATTGTGAACCTGACCGGGTATGGGATCCCCTACGTTGGCTGGCCCCTCCACTTTAATGAGCCAGCCATCGGGTGAGCTCACCCCTTTTTAAGTCGTCTACAGGTGCTTTCGCAGGGTAGAGTGGCCTTCCTCTGGCATGTCTATTTATTGTACAGTATTATGTGATTCCATCACATAAGACTATAACATAAATTTTCCAAGTTCATATTTTTTATTTAAGGGAAAAATGCGTGTAAATTATGTTTGTATGAATTTTTTACTTAAATGGAAAATATATGGCCATGTCTACATTGGATCTTAATCCGGATGTACTAGGGAAAAGAACCCGCCCCACGACACTGTAATGGTAGCCTGCCAGTGCACTCACGCGTCCTCAGAAAAGGCCAATCTCCGCGAACACCACCACCCTCTCTCGCCAAGGCACGAGATCATCGCTGCAGCCTTTTACGGAAAGTTTAAGCCACTCATTTCACTACAAGAGTTTGATGATCCAGTTAATATATAGAGTGCTAATGCCGACGTTGACTAGAGTTTGTTTAAGCAGGTTTCCTTTGCTCGTTGGAGATCCTTTGCTCGTTGAAAATCTGATGTACCTCCTCAGCTTCAAATAGATGATCGGGGTTAATGGCGATGACAGCTTCCTTGATGATGTTGGTGCAAGGGTGTTGCTTGCCCTTACTTTCCTATAGGAAAGGTAAACTCAGTTTTTCATTCATTTGGTCACTCGGACTTCTACTTTTGTGATTTTTAATCTTGTTGATGAAGGTCCAGAAACTTTTGGTGTTACTGTTGTCGCAGGGGTTAAGCAAAGCTTTTTCCCGACCTTTCCTTTTGGCCTCTCTGACCACTATTTTCCACTCGTATCTCGCTTTATTCAAAGCAGACTATTTCTCCAAGTTCTTCAATCGCTTGAATTTGTTTATAGGCCACATTTTTTCGACTCCAGATCCTCATTAGATCTTTCGACCACCATTACTTGCTGTATTTAATTTTTTTTAGGTTGGGTATTGTTGTTGATGGTTTGGCTTACTACATTGATAATATCCTCAAATTTTCCGTTGAAAGAGCCAGTCTTGATATCATTTCTAATATTGTCCCTGTCTCGACCCAGCCACCAAGTGTTAGAATCCATTTTGATCGTGATCTTAATGGAGCAATGTCCGCTGTTGCACAGGTCGTCCTCGAACTCGCGCTGGTTGGTCGGCTCGAAAGGTATGTTTGACACGGTAACGTCAAGCGAACTGAATTAATTTGCCATTGACCGTGATTCTTTTGAAGGTGTAGATTCCTGTGTCGAGTATTCTGAAACCCAAATTGTCAACCCATTCGAGAAGGGGTTTCCCCTTGGAGTTAGAGAGATTTTCACCCCTATATGTGTATCTCGCGTTTGTCTTGTAGAATCCAGCTGGTGTTTGATTTCATCCATTGCAGTTTTAAACGCTGATGCAGTGACGCTGGGTGGAGCATATATAGAGACAAGGACAAGGTGGGTTCTAAGGTCTGATGTTTGCAAAGCAAATGCTTCCAGGTTGGTATTTAAAATGATTTGCCTGTATTTGATACCCTTGCGTAACAGGACACCACAAATGTCGTTCTCTCTTAATTTGCCAATGAAGACGTAATTTCTGTATTTGGCTTTGCAATTATAATTACTTAGCACCTCTTGAAGGAGCGCACAGGCGTAATAGTGCCTAGTTAGATGTATTTTCATGTTGTTCTTGTATTTTGTTAAACTTTAAAAATTTAGCTGTAAAATTTGGATCATTTGGTTTAGGCATATGGTCATGGCTTTCATCTGAGAGATGACGCACTCCTGGAATCCATGGACTCCAACTTTCTTGTCCGACTAAAAAATGTACAAACTGTGTAAAATTGATTAATGAGTACATCAATAGATAAATAAATATATACATTGTAGTAACCGAGCAGTCGCCTAAGTAAACTGCTCGAAAACCAGCATAATGCTGATGCTATTTTTAATTGTAAATTTAAATCATAAAAAACAATGTTTAAATTTACAATTAAAATTTGGACACGGCAACCCCTTTATAACCCAGCTTATCCACGAATTGGGCTCGTGAAACCGTACGTACGGCGGCTGTTCGCAACAAGTGAGCAGATCTGCTTGGGCGGATCCGGGAGTCGATGACAGATTACCACACAGAGCGCACGCAGCAAGAACCACGCCGGAAAATGAAAAAGTAACTTCGAAGGTGAATGAACGTCGGTCGAGGGCGTAGAATTTCAATTGCTGCGGATATTTTTATTTAATCGTAAAACGACGTTCACCCAATTCACCATTTGTCGTTGCGAGAAATTGTACGGCAGGCGCGAGAACGTTGACTGATACCAAATAGTTTGCGTAACCTTTTTCTCGTGCCCCCATTCCACGTTATTTGCACTGACGCCTCACAGCGAGAAAAGTTTAATTTGTGTAGTGCACGGGAGTGACGTTTTCGTGCGATGAAATTTCAATTTGTTCCCGATTCAGGCGGGTCAAAAGCGTCTCGCCCAGGGAATTGCAGAGAAATATTCGCAGACGACACCGACGTGGATAAATCGCCAAGCGTGCATTCACTCAAAAGTGCGCTTTACCAAGTCCAGTCCGCCCGACAGGTATCGCTAGCGGCACAGAAGAGGTTGTAGCAGCGCGAGTGTAAGGAGTGCGATAGGTACGTAAACCATACCATAAACCATTTGCGGGCTCCGCGGCTGCTCCACCAGCGAAGATAATCACCGCGGTGGTGGCCTTTCATTCAAGGTTTTGGTAGTGAAACGACAATCTGAGCTCAGAAAGATAAGTGAGTGATTGTGCTCGAGATGACACGAGGAAACGTAAAATGTTGGCTGGCGTTGAGCGGCCAACGTAAAATTTGATTTGGCCCGGTATGCATGTAAATCCATGTATCATCACAGTAACGGAATGTTCTAATTGTATCTCAACAGGTTCCAAGTCAAACAGAATAAGTCTCATTGCGTGTCCTCTAATTTCTATTTGTCACTGTCCCTTTAACAGACTTTTCCACTTTGTACTGCACTTGAAATTATGAAGCAATAATAAACTATTGCCTGACTGTCGCTTTAAAACAATACAACGCTTTCCGACCACCAGGTGGGATTTTATTCATAAAACAGGGCACAGATGTTCCATGATTTCGCTTGTGGAAAAACAATTGGATGAAGAGATTGAAAAATTGAACAATTTAAACATCGACGATATTCAAACTTTAAGGGATCCAAGACTCAAAGAGTTAAATGAAAAAGCAAAGAAGAAGCAGGAATGGTTTAAATATGGTCATGGTGATTACTCAGAGCTTCCAGATGAACGTAAGAGTGTGAAGGAAATAGGGGACTATAGAAAGTGAAAATTGTAACTCAATCGTTGGGGAGATAAGCATCATTCGTTAAATATCATTTTCACGCAATGTTTAGATGGTCTTAGAATTCAAATTGAACGGGAACAAGTTAATCGAAAGATGAATCCATATCATCATCATCCACTACAACTAAAGTGCTGAGTAATTATTTCGCGAAAACAAAGTTAAAGAAAGTAAAGTTAACAAATAAAATCTAGTGTAACGAATAATGATATTGAGAAAAATTATAACGCTAACTCAGAAAATTGACAGGCCCTACCCGCCCCCATCTGTGAGTGCTCGTCGAGGAGGATGGGTAAGTCCCCTTTTCTTTGTTTTTCTGCTATTTTTGACACACATAAATGATATTTACTCATTCTAAATAATGGTAGATTTATTGCTGAACAAAAAAAAAAGATAAGAGAAATGGAATTATTGAAATCAAAGCATCTATGAAAGTATTGAGCAGGACGGCTTTGCATCAGATTATTGGTGCAATCTTTACGAACTTATTTAATTTATACTTTTTTTGAATTATTTAATGGCATATTTAATTGATGCATTGGCGGGAATATTTATTAATAATTGGAATTACATACTTAAGAGGTTTCCATTAATGTGTTGAATTCACCCCGGATTAAGATAACACATTAGAATAAAACATGTTTAGTTAAGGAAAAAGATTCAGTCTTTCCATTTGCACTCCGAATGGGTATGGGACTCTCCACGTTGGCTGATACCTCCACTGTAATGAGCTAGCCATCTGGTGAGCTCACCCCTTTTTAAGACGTTTCAGGGGCTTTTGCAGGGTAGAGTGGCCTTCCGCTCGCGTGCCCATTTATGTTATAGTATTATGTGATTCCATTACATAATACTATAACATAAATTTGCCACGTTGATGCTTTCCGCTTGAAGGAAAAGTTCATGGGAACTATGTTTGAATGAGTTTTTCATTCAAATGGAAAACATCTGGCCATATCTACGTTGGATCTTGATGCGAGGGGGCACTGCTTCCACCTGGATGGCCCACTCTTATTTGGGAGCTATAAGTACCGTCTGTAAAATCGAAGTCCTCCCAAGTCCCGTCTGTTTTCGCCAGGCCCCGTTTACTATTTGCTTTAGCAGTTTCAATCCTTAGTAGGTTACCTCAGCCTCGACTCCAGTCGATATGTATTTGTATCTGCGAATTCGTGAATGGAAATTTTTTTTTGTAATGTGTCCTTATGCTGGAGAAAAGAATCTGCCCCGCGACACCGCAATGCTAGCCTGCCAGCGCATGCACGCGCCCTCTCTCACCGAGGCAGCAGACCATCGCGGCAGTCCTTTATGGACATTTTTATGCACCCATTTTCACTACTACATGAATGAATAAATAAATTCATAGATAAATACCTACATGACAAATTGAATAGATGCATGAATAAATATATAAAAAATTAAATAAGTAAGTGTCTGAAAATTAAAATAAATTGCTGAATAAATGCATACGAGTATATGAATACATAAATAAATAAATATATAAATAAACTAAATAAATAAAATAAGTAAATAAATAAATAAATGAAATGAAGCTAACGATTAGGTCTTTATCTCGGGTGGCCTAACTCGCACCGCTGTTCCCTTTCTTCTTTCAATGTTCTTTTCAAGTATGGATATGTCTTCCACTAAGTTCTTCAATAAATGTGAGTCCGCTCCCATACTGGCGCGGTCGAAAGATAATAGGTTTTTGAACTCTTCGATAACCCTTTGTGTTTCTGGAGTTTTGTGAGGGTTTGAAAATGTCGATTTTGATTCCAATTGTATGATTTCCACAACAGAGAAAACGTTGTTTCTGGGTGTTTGGGTAGGGCGCGTGTCCTTGGGACCCGTGTTTCATTATGACTTTTCTTACATTACCGACAGTGTTACGTTTATTTCTGAATTCGTCCCTTGTCAGTTGAGAGAATTACAAATTAGTGATCTCTTCTACATCTAGACCATCGAATCTATTTCTGTTTATAATGTTTCTAGCTTTCATATTCGTGATGTTAAGAATTGAACTAGCTTCGACTTCATGTTTGTATCTAAGCCACCTTGGGTAGTTTTGATCCGTTGCCATGTCTTCATTACTATTGCAAAGTAAGCATCTTATTTGACATAAGCCATCTTCACATTCTGTCAATCCACATTTTAACCATTTGCGTATTTTATCCTTGTAAAAAATAGTGGAGTGTCCCAATCTGCCACAATTTCTGCACTTCCTTTGGCTATATTAGAAATATTCAACTTTTGCTTTGTGATACGTGACCTTTAGATAATCATGTAGAGTGATTCCCTCAGCTGTAATCTTAATCGATTGTGTGGGGATGTGCTGTGTGCCAGCATTAGTGATCTTGGTATCCGTTAGTTGATTCCCGATTCTATTATATGGTTCAGCTAATTCAAATCAAGATCAATATCCCTAACTACGCCATATCTGTATGTAATGTTTCCCGGTATGCATGCGTTTAAATTATATTTTTTAAAAGTGTTATTATAAATCGCCTTATCGGCATCCTTTGGCAATCCAAAGGAAACTTTTAGTTTTAAACCACTTTGCTGTATGTCCGACGCATGGTAGTTCACCTCCTTGTTGATAAGGAAGAATCGGATAGGGTAAAGTGTAATAAGTTTTCCGTCAAATCTTCTTTCAAACATCACCAGGAAGGTCTTTTCTTTGGAGTTAATGTTATGCCGGTTAGTTTTCACTTTTGGCGTCGCATTAGCGTTAACCATGTCACTTTTCACTTCCGAGCCTTTGGCAGCGCCTCCCAACTTTGTGGACATGTTGGGCTACACGCTGTTGGTAGGCTGCACTATGTTGAGTTTGTTCCGATACCGTATTATAACGGCAAAAATCTTTTTTCTCGCCTTTGCTTTGCATTCAATGTTGTTATCATTTTCCTCGTTGGGAACCTTGGTTGAAGCTCTTATTTCACTACCGGAGCTCGGATGACGCCCCCTCTCATGGCTGCGCATGGGTTAATGATGTCCCAAGACAATTTACTTATTTTTTTCTTAAAGTCACCAAGTCACACTAATCTACGTAGATAATCCAAGGTACTCACCGGAGTATGCCAATAAATCCTGTAAATTAGGTAAGCTTTTCGGATTAACGATTTGCTAAATATTTGTTTTCAATAAATGTTTGAATAAACGTTTCGTCTGAAATATCGCTGTGCAAAAACGTAAACACTGTAAAACAAAGAAAAACTTTCTTAACTTAACTCAAACTCACTCAAGTTGAAACTTAACGCTTAAATATCAAGTGCCCAGTCATCACAGAGGAGATGTTTCCAAGAGGACGTCTAGGAAAGAAATGCTCCAACTGGGCATAGAAGACCTGCAGGCAGGAGTAATGACAGTCATATTTGAGTTTGACACATCCTTAGCTGCCAATTAGCAGTTTCCCTGCGAAACTCTGGCAGCGAGGCTCATGTTGTGAGCACGTCCACGAATTTCTCAACATCCAATCTCCTAATATTCCACCCGAGACTAGAAGGCCGAGGGTTGAGCTCAAGTATTACGCTCTGGTGATCACTAGCTGATTTGTCGTCTAGAAGTCTCAAAGTCAAAGTCAAAAGCGCTTTATTCAATACTAATAGTTATAAATTTTAAAAGAATATAAAGCAAATTCCAAACAATAACAATACAAAAACTTAATGGCCCAAATGGCTCTCTAAATTTATACGTGATCATTAAACACATTTAAAAAAAAACCAAAACAAATTCAAATTAATTAAGATTATTACAAATATTTTATGACTTGATTGGAAAAAGGAGAAAAAACCAACCAAAACTATTCTAAAATTATTTATAATTCAAAAACAACAGTGAACTTTGATCCTACAACTAATATGTTATAACCTAATTCTAATAAAATTCAATCAGCAACTTTATCTTGTGCTAAAAAATTCTATCACAATATTCCTAACCTACGCGTTAAGCCTTATCTCTAACCTAATAAAATAACTATAACATACTATGTACCTAATTTTCAACACAAATAAACAACACTAAATGTAGCAATAATGAGCTGAAACTCAAAAATTAAATAACGAAAAACACCAAAACTGAAAAATAAGCACGAATAATTTAGACATTGTCATTCAGCCACCAATACCTAGATTGCCCCATCTCAGCTCGATCAGCTTCAAAGAGTCTAGCAAATGAGTATCTCCATTGGAATTGTTGGTCTCGTGAACTCAAACTCAGAGGATATTTTATCCTCTTATCGGTGGCCCGTCTATATAAGTATGTGATATATGACTGGGACGCCGTCAGAATTCAAAACATATCGATTCATTTCCAAATACACGAATGCTTCTGGAGGAACGAAGCCAGTAGCGAGGCAAGTCGCTATATACCCGTCTGTAGGGCGGAACGGCTGTGAAATCCAAGGGTTTTCACTCACAGTTACAGATCTTGCGATATGATTCCGAAGAAGTTTCAATATAAAGATATCGACTCTTGTCAGTTAAGCAGTTTGATAAACTCTTCTATTCGATATATAATGTTTCCAATCCGTCTCAGGCTTTCTGTACAAACCAGTACATGCACGAAGACATTTCCTTTCGAAAACTCTTAATTTCTCCATAGTACTAGCACTCTGGTTGTACCAGATCTGACATTCATATGTCAAAACTGGTCTAACCAGTGTCTTGTAACAGATAATTTTGACCTTTTGATCAATGTATCTGGAATGAAAGAGTTTTCGTAGGGTCATGACTACTTTTAGTGCCTTACTCAGCATAATTTTGACATGTTCAGTATAGTACAGATACTGATCGAGATGAACACCGAGGTATCGAGCACAGGATTTATGTGGAACTCGTTCTGAACTATCCTCGCCAGCCATTATGTGCAAATCCTTCCAATTACGTTTCAGGTCTTGACTGACCCCTGCAGCGTTGTCCGAAACAGAATTGTTTCGCATTTCTGCGCATTGATTTTCATTCGCCAATCGTTAGTGTGCAGCGGTACATCATTGAACATTTTTTGGAGATTTCTCTGAATTATTGTAGCTTTTCGATCTACCGTATTGATGATCAGATCATCCGCAAACGCTACCAATGATCGCGTTGGCGAGACGTTAAAATCATAGCCGTTCAATAGCTTGCGAATGAATATTGAGAAGAGCAGCGGCGCAGTAACTGTTCCCTGCTGTAGACCGTTCAAGACCTTGAACTCACGCGTTGTCAGATTTCCATCGGTTACAACAAATGATTTCCCGTACAACATATCACACATCATGGCGACAAGGTGTCTGGGGAACTTGTCCTGAAGGAGTTTAAAAACTAGTCCATCCAACCACACCGTATAGAAGGCTTTCTCCATATCAATGAGACATGCTCCAACACATTCTCTATCATTTAGTTTCACACAGAAGTCTGAGGTTACTTTCATTATTGCATGTGTGGTCGAATCTCTGGCACGAAAACCAAATTGGCAATTCGGTATAAACTCATATTCCTCAATATGGGCGTTTAATGCTCTGTTGAGTATCACTTTAAACACCTTGCTTATGTTAGGTAGCAAGCTGATTGGGCGATAGCGTTTGGGGCATGAAGATTCTTTTCCTTTCTTCAAGATCGGAAATAACTTAGCCTTTCTCCACTCATTTGGGAAATATGAATTGCTCAACATGTTGTTGAACAATATGCAATAATTCCTAATAGCAACCTCAGGCAAATGTCGGAGAACTACATTTGAAATACCATCAGTACCACATGATTTCTTGTTGTTTATCCTGCGAAATATGAAACACAAGTCTTCATAGCTGACAAAATAATCAATAAGATTCAAGCTCGGTATGAGGTCAGATGTTAATGTTTCATTGAAATGAAGAAATGATTGGCCATTCAAGCTAGATTTGAAGTCGGAAACCTTTGCTTCAACGACCTCTGAAAATATTTCATTCCCTCTCTCAGGGTTTGGTAGATGAACCAAATCAAAATGTGTTCCAATCAAGGCAAGTTTATGGAATCCTTCACAAATAATCCTGTTTCCATTTCTATCCGGAGTTGTACTTTCAATTTCGATACCAGCCCTATCGAGAAGATTTATCTCATCACTAGTGACTGCAAGATTCGATACCTTCACTCGAGACTTCTTGCGGAATATGCTATTCACTTTCGCAAAAACGCCACTGAGTCCTGTGGGCTAATACCCCTCAATTTTTCCGCCCATTGACTGCTAACCTCACTCCTGAAGCATGAACGGATTAAGTTCCGGACATTCTTCAGGTGTAATTTCAACAAAGCCAACGAGGGACGGTTGTAGTCCAAAAATCGTCGATAAATATTGTTGATGCATGTGAGAAGAAGGCTTTTCAATATTTTTAACCTTGCGATGGTTGGTGTTTCATATCGTTCCATATTGTTTCGATGTTTCATCTTGGAAACTATTTTCTCAATCGTTTCTAACTTCGACAAACAGATATCTATTTCATCGTTAGTTAGATTCCTGTGATTAGGAACCATTGAGCAAGAGTTGCCACCATCAGAAGGAGGACATTGCTTGTGGTACTCCCGATTAAACTTGTTTTGAAACTTTCCCCAGTCTGTTGTTTTGAAATTCAACCGGTAATTTTCATGTTGAGCTGGAATGAGGAAGAAATCATCCCTGTGATGGTTGATTTCCATTACGATTGCGTCATGGTCGCTATCATAAGGAAGCACCTGCAGTTTCCGTTGAGGACTATTAAAGCTGAATTCAAGTCTTGCGTCAGCAATGCAGAGGTCCAAATATGAATTTGTCCTAGGATATGTTGGAAACTCCGACCCATATAGATTGCACCTGTATTCAATTTGGTTCCCTGTTATCCACGATTTCAGGAATACACCTCTTGGATTATTGGTGGCGTTCAGCCATGATGTATGCTTGGCGTTCAGGTCACCAGCAAGAATATAATAACTATGCAGCTTGTTCAATTCGAGTATTTCAAACAGGGAATTGAGCTCCTCCTTGAGCTTGAGAACAGTTCCACCAGTTGCATAGGCAGAGATAACGAAGAGGTTATCCCCACCTGGCAGTGAGATTTTGATAACGGACACTTCAAGAGATTCAAAGCTTTTGAATTCGGCTTTTTCAATACTTGGAAACAATAGGGTCTTCGAACCAATATCCCGTTGCCACCTCCTCCATCACCTATAACCCTATCGTTTCTTACGAATTCAAAATCCTTGAATGACATGGAGTGCCACGAATTGAGGTGGGTTTCAGTAATAAGCATGATGTCAGGCTTTTGCTTGACAAGGAACTCGAGGAGACAGTCACGTCGATGTAGACTCACAATGGAGTTGGCGTTGATCGGGATGAAACGAATTCTATCCATGAGAATGTGGCTGGATGACAACTTATTTTGAGGCATTTGAAAGCCCTAAACGCTGAAAAACAAGATTAATTTTTGAATCTTGGTTATCGATTCTCTCCGATAAGGAAGTTAATTGCTGATAAATTTTAAAGAGCAGCTCATTATTGCCACTTACATTATTTATTTTATTTATATTGTCTGCTGGTCCTCTCGCAGCAAGTGCAAATGACACCCCGGGCTTGACGAAGTTGGTAGGTAACACACTGCAGTGTGCTTGACTTTATTTTGGAGTGAATTTTGCCTTTGCATCTTGATACTGGGGGCATCCTCGATATGATGCTGGATGGCCAAAGGCACCGCAGTTCACACAATATAATTTTTCTTTTGGCTCCGCCTGAACCAATTTGCACTCGCCGCGAGCACGGATATCTTTGCATTTAACACACCTATATTTCATGGCGCAATTGACAGCCGAACGCCCGAATCTTTGACATCTGTAGCACTGGTTGACCTCACTTTTCTGGAGGCTTTCCCACCTTACCATACGGAAGTTCAAGTACCTTATTTTTGCAGGGCACTTGAACTGCTTTTGCTGGAAATCTGGACTAAGTAAAAAGGCAAGTTTTTACGCTACACAATCGATCTCCTTGTTGCAAAGTTTTTAACGGAAATATATTGAACTTCTGGTGCAACTTCTTGGAGAACCTGAAGGAGATCGACTGTGTCCTCACCGCAGTCCAGACCCTTCAATAAAAAGGTTTGGTTTCTTTCGCTTTTGGGGGTGTATGTAAAATGCGGAACATCTCCAGAATTTAACGCACTTTTTGCTGCCTGGAAATCAATCAGTGACTTAGTTTTAATTGTTAGTTTATCGGCATTGAATCTTTTGATCACAAAATCATTTAGCTTATTTTCGGCTGCCAAAAGCCGAACCATATCTTTGCCTGTTTGCCCAAATACATTGATTTGTGGGACTTTTTCTTTCTTCTGATTAATCCTGACGGACAGACCAGGAGACAAAACTTTTGGTTTTTTCTCCCTATTTTTAATTTTAAGGTTTTCTATAAATTCATTATCTAACTTAGCAGGACAATAATCAGAAGTTTTACCTGGACCCTCTTCAATACTCATCGTATCTTCAAGTCCAGCTAGCGCTGCATAATATTGTTACATGTACAAATAATTCTGCGAGCTACTGTCGCAATTGTTTTCACAACCATTAACAACATCATGATCAACAAGAGAATGTACTCGAAAGCAAGAGAATCCACCAAGCACAATCAACATCCGAAAGTGACGTCACTGCTCGAATATTCCAGGTAGTTCGCCAATGTACGAGAAATGGATTGAATTACTAGATACCCTATATAAAGCCGAGCTGAATGAATGGGGGGATTGATTACAACCGCGATATACTAAAACTGCGATAGTGAGGAGTGCGAATTAAAAGCGATATTGATTGTGAAGTGATAGACACGACATAAAAATTTATAGACAAAGTGAAAAGTAAAATTAGTGAAAGTGTTAAATTAATGATTGTGCATTTTTTAGTAAATAAACTCTTTTAACTTAATTTAAAAGAGATTGCGTTTTAACTTTCCCGGAACATTAAAATTATTGGCCGCGAACCATAACACGCGACAATATGTTAATTCCTGCTGTCGTTTGCTCCGCCCGCGCTGAGGACATCCTCTTGATCAGCTTCTTGCTTTGGCTTCTTAGTTATCTTATCTTCAATTTTAGAATTTGCTTCTTTTCCTTTCTTGCTTTCTTGAGATTTGTTGAATGTCAATGTTCTAACGAGTGCTTCTAATGATTTGATTCGAAGCTTCAACTCTTCATTTTCTTTCTCAATCTTGTCAGCTTTCTCCTTATCTTTAATCAGCTGCTCGATCTCGATGACCGATAAAATTTGCGGTTTTTCTTCTTTATTATCGTATCTTCTTTTGAGCTTTTTTCGCCCGTCATCGTTGGCGATGGACACGACCGTTCTGGTTGATGGCTGAAGCCATCGGGCTCCTCCATCTCGTTGCTTTTGCAGCGGGACTAGAGGGAGTGTTCTCATATGTACAAGCATATTGGGTCAGTTAACAAATACACCTTGACAGTCAACAGGACAGATTTTAAAATCAAGGCATAAAATTTTTAAATGAAACATTCATCAAGATTGTTTGATTAAATAAGTGGCTAAAACGCTTTATTTCCGATTTTTTTATACATCACACATAAAATGACATACACATGAATTTTTATTTTGTTCTTGATTTTTTTCATCTTCTTCATCCCAGTTTTTAAATTTAATTTATATTTATGTATATTCTTCTGTTCATTATTTATATATGATTCCTTTTTGTTTTGTTACTTTCCTTGTCAATTTGTTTTCGTACTAATTAGTTCAAATGTTACATAGTTGCGCTATTGATCTATTTATTTATATTTTATCTGTTCCGCTGTCTCCTAAATGGTTGTGTGTTCGATTAAATCGATAAATTAGGTGTTCGTTTTTCTTTTTCTACTCACTCATCTTCTTGTTCTTGTTCCGTGGGTTTAATTTCAATAGTTTTAAGTTCTTGTTGATTTGGGTGATGTTTTCTCTCATTTTTTATTTTTTTTACTCTTTAATGAATTCGGTATATAAACTTACGTGTTGCTAATCGTATGAATTTTAAAGAGCTCATTTAGTGTTAAGAGTGCTAAATTTGAGCACTGATTTTCCATAGCTGGGGGATTTTTACTTTTTTGTTCTTTTTTGTATAAAAAACGAAGATTATTTCTATAAGGTTGATATTTTTTATTTTGAAACTGACAGTAAGGTTTCATTCAAAAAATAAATTTGGAAAAAAGCAAATTGATTGGAAATTTGATTTTTTTTTATTAATATATTATTATTATTAAGTCGAGGGATTATGCAGTACAATTTTTTATAAGTATTTACTTATTCAATTTAAAAATTTATTTATATATTACATAATTTTTTATATAAATTTATGGGTTTTATAATATAATTTATATACTTTTGGGATTCTTTAAATGCTTCTTTAGAAATGTTTAAAGCACGCTCTAAGTTTACCTCATACGTGTGGATTTTATTGAAAAATTGAGTTAATGTAAATATTTTACAAGAGTGAAAAAACTCATTCCCCGCAGAACGTGAGCTTTGTATTTTGTTTCTTTTTTGCGATTGAGCATTCAAAATTTTCGATTCGGCACTGCTCAAGTTTTGGTGAATTTCTCACCTTTTCCATCAGCATCATGAGTTTATTCGTCGTTCGTAAAGGAAAGAAAGAAATGCGTTTTGAAAAATAAGTAAACTTTCTCTTGTGTTGGTATTTAGTAACTTGATAATTCACTTAAGTGCTTTGGAAAAATTCAACCGTAGTTGTTTTTCAATTCTGAAAAAATAAAACTCATAAATAATGTTTCGTTTTTCTCTATTCTGCTCTAGGTTGATCACTTGATTTTCTTATTGAGGATGTTTGTTTAGTTGGGAATATAGATTACAACCTTTAGTTAATGTTCTTTATGCGTTATTTAAAACATATTTTAACCCTTTAAACTTTAGAATTCATTCCTTTTGTATGTTTTGTCTAAATATGTTTCCCTTAAATGAAGTACGCGATTTATTTTTGTATTTAAATTTTTTTTCTTACTGTTCACTATAAACCTCATAATTTTGTCAGCTTTCCTCATGTTATACACTTGAATGAAACGATTTCATTTTTTGAATTTTTTTAATGGCAATTTATAATTAATATTTCAATTTATTTTGTTTCTTTTCTTTTTTATTTCTGAATTATTCGATATACCAATGATTTCAATCATCATCAACTTTTTTTACCTTGTAAATGTTTTGTTAATTTAAATATTTTTCTAAACAATTTAAATATATCATTTTTTTAATAATTAATTTTAATTTTTTTGGTATTTTATTTCTTATTAAACATGTCACTATGTTTAAATAGCAATTTATCAAATAACAACAGTGTTACATTTTTTTTTACAAAAAATTAAATGAAAAAATCGCATATAAAAGCGCGAAATAGGCTTAATTAGATTTAAGCTAATGAATACTTAGGAGTTGTGTGGAAATTGTGATATTGCAAGGATGGAAGTAAAGATAGTTGTAAAAAAGAATGTTTTCTAATCTGTGCTTCGGTTTTAATTGTGCGAGGTTCCAAATAGTACAATATCCGGCTGATAGACCTGCCATTGATTAAATCAGTCCTAGTAGAACACGCCTTTGAAATATGAGTCTATAAATGAATTGTTGTAGTAATGAGAGAAGATCAATTGCACGTGAAGTATAACCTTACCAAGTATTCGATGAGCCGAAAGTTTTAACAGTAAAAAGATTACAGAAACTGCAATAAGCTGACCACGCATGGACGAACTACGGGTACCTATAAAGGTATTCATTGGAAAAAAAGTGATTGGGACTAGTGGGATAGTTGAGGACACGCTGGTCTGACTCGGTTTTATCACTGTTTGGTTTCTGGAATTGAAGAGAGCTAGAATCGCAAACATGAACACTAAAATAAAGTTGCAAATCCTAGATTTACTGAATGAACAGAATAATCATAGGCCGTCTAAACCCATCTGATGCTGGAACCCACTTGACTGATTTTCAACTGACCTCTCTTAATTGGCCATTAAGCAGAAACACAGTGACTGTTAGACAAATGTGAACAACTTTTAATTCCGATCGAATTAACGGCTTACAGGGATTGGGTAGGGAGTCCTTTCCCCGATATGTAGGCAAATTAGATGCGGAATAGAAGAAGAAATTATTCTTCTCTTGTGCGAGTTTCGGGGCCTTGCAAGAAGAAGAACAAATTGTCCTGATTTACACTTGCGGAGAATAACCCAGTTTATGAAAAGCTGCGGATGGCCTCCCACGTTAAAACGGCTATGCTAAACTGATTTTTATAGTAGAGAGAATTCTACGGTAGAGCATTGTAATCTCAGAGGAAAAATAGAAGATGCTACTTCACTATCTATTAGGGTTTAAGCTATACCTCTGTATAAATTAAAGGCGCTAAAGAAGTGCTTCAATAATTACTTCCAAGGACAAGGTTACCATACGGATAGGTCCACTAGCAAACAGAAATGTAGAAGCCAGTTATCCTAGCCTAGTGTTAAACAGTGTTTCACTGTCAAAGTTGCCCAGGTGTGATTGCTAAGCAGCATCTTTGACCTCTAAGCATATGGGCATATACTCAAAGACAGAGGTCGGCTGAACAATACGGCTAAATGAAACTAATGATTGGCTTCAGAGACTTTCTCCTTGCAAATCTTAGGGGATTTTTAAATTATTTGGCGCTTGACGTTATTGTGATAATGCTAGTTGCAAGTTAGGGAGGCTGCTGCAGTTGAAAATATTTCAAAATTTTCATTTTATTGATTTTTTTGCTAAGAATTTAGCATGTTTAACCGCTGAATTTTTTTCACATATTTCACTGTTCATATGGAATCGCTGTTGGAAGTTCATATCTTAGCAACAGAAAAGGAAAAGTTGAAACGGCGAATACAGAAAACTTTAAAGACAAGGTATTCTGCCACATGTGGCGGAGCCGCAAAACGGACACCAAAAAGATGTGGTAAACAACAATTCATGAAGTTTTCTGCAGGCCTCTTCCGAAGGATCAAAACTAATAATACAGAAATGCAGTGAATGATGCCGTATATTTTGATCCAAAATTATTGATTCATCGTCTGGGCGGAGGAGTAAAGAAGCCAAAAAACCGATGCTAAATTTCAAATAGTATTCACAGAATTCTTTCGAAGAAAAATAATAAGATCTAGGATGAGACTTACACATTCTGTTGCGGACATGGTGCCATTCTAGCAAGGATTATACTCACAGTAATCATCAGGACATTTACGCCATGAGTCTTGACCGCTAGATGCCACTAGGCTGCAAAGAAAAAACAGACTAACCCACACAGGTGATTCAATGATTATTCAATGCCTCATCGCAAGGCAATTTTCACCAATAAGCACAAATCTAATTGCCAATGGAATATAAACATAAATTATGGTCGCAAGCAGTCTTTAGACCTGCTGTAAAGTCAGTGAAATAGAAATTATGCGCAGCAATTGCTAAGAGGAATGGAGAATTTTTTCAAAAAATTGTGTGACAAAGCCCATATACACCCATCGTGAGCCGATAAAACCAAAAAAATAGTTCCGGCACTTTGTCCACCACAATATCACCGAAGCCCGCAAAACTGAAGGCGGGAAAGAATTTCAGAAGTAATGTTAGAGCTATCTACTAACTAACCACTAGATATTGCAGCTTGCACTCACTGGATATATACACCGAGAAAAAAACTTGTACAAAATTGTACAAAACACGTGGCAAGGTAATTGGCAATTTTCCTAAAAATTTAGGCAAATCATCCAAATTCATATTCAATCATCGATTGAAAATAAAACAGCCTTAAATTTTTTGTGCAGGAATTCCCCTACACCTAATTCTGCTCTCTTCATATGTTCACTAGCCACTCATTTTGAAGCCATAATTTTATATCCTATATGTTGAAGAAATATTCAGTTACATTCATTCCTTCAATTAAAATCTTATACCGAGTCATGAACTTGGGCTGGACTCGAACTCACATTTCACGATCACAAGTCGAAAGCGTTCGAATTGAACCATAGGATATCCGGCTGTACTCTACACAAAATCATATACATAATACACTCGCATGTGTGGCGGATATTATGCGTAATGCTGATTACCTTAGTAGCTTAGTATATTAACCTGTTACAGTGTAATTTGCCTAGTATGGTCTAGTGTAATTTGACTAAAGTCACTGACTTCCCTATAATCTTCAACCTTGTATGAAGAAAATGTGCCTAAGTTTATTTAGGTGGTTTCGGTCTAGTTTTTTATAATATTTGCTGATCCCTATATGGATTAATTGAAGTCATGTGGTTTCAAAAGTGGAAAGAGTGAAAACTGGTTTTTATCCAAAAATCAAAAAGTCCTTGAATGAATACTCACAATGTCGACATATCTGCCTTCTTGGCACTACAGAAATGATACCCGACCGTATTATCTGCAAGAAGCTTTATCGGACAATCGAGTAGAAAAAGTTTGCTTCAGTTCGGCAATTTAAATTGGCGCAATTGTAAGGCAATACATAAAATCACATTTAATTCTCCAAAATGCACTCTAATCTTTGATGCCTTGATTGAAGCGGAAGCACCTGGGTATTTTTGGGTAATATTATCAATTATTTCTACAAGAGACGATTTAGTATGAGTCAGATAAAGAAATAAAGTCCTACTTTGTGACATTAAGGGGACCGTGTTCATTCACCTCCCTACCACAAAAAAAAGGGGACCGTGTTAGACCATTTACCCCGTGTACCCAAACAAGCGACGATTACTGATTTCGTAGATGAAATTGAATAGTAATAAATTGCAATTGAGTCAATTATTTTGTTTGATTTATATCCTCAGGTCAACTCCCTTTTTCCTCGGAAAGCCGCCGGGCCTTGCTCTTTTTGGTTATTCGACGCATTTGGACTCATTAGAGTCATTTTCAGTGTCGCATTGACACTGAAGATGACTCAAGCCCGTCCGATATCCAAAAAGAACAAGGCCCAACGACTTTCCAAGAAAAAAGTGCTATTTATATTAAATAGTAATCAATTGCGGAATCTACGCTAGAGCGTCAATTTCAGCATCATGAAAAGTTAGTCGTGAGTAGTACAGAAATGGGAATGCGTCTAATAACCCCACAAAGAGAACACTATACATGAATAAATAAAACAAACAAGACTTCTTTATAAACATATAAACTGACAAATGCATTGGCCCTCAGCAAAGGTAACCGATCATTGTCCATTGATTCAATGGTGATCTTGAGTAAAGCCTCCCACATGCAGAATATACAACGAAGAGAAGTTACAAATCTCAGTCTGATAAGCTTCAGTAGGGGCTGTAACCATAGAAACTTTGTGAGTTTATTACTGGACTGCTTGTAGAGAGCGGTATAACTCAGTAAAGCTTATTAGGCCCAATGAATACTAGACTTTGAAAAACGAAATAGCAAGAACAAACTACGCAAACCATCAAGTACCACATGTTTACGCGATGGCAGTAGGTGCACCAGGAACGAAAGATATATAGGCTGATCTTTAGTGCAATGACATTGACCAAGCACGAACACGGCATCATGGGCTGCGAGTGAACGTAGTTGCTTAGCGGGAATGCTGATTATCAAAAGTACTTACATTGATCAATTTTCATGACATGCTGAACTTCTAACGTCCTGCTGCCCAAAGTTTGCCGAACGCAGTGTAAAACCGATGTAGCATTTGAAGGTAAAATAACTGTAGAAAACAAAATGTGGTATACGCTAAGCTCAGAAGTGACAAACAACAACAAAAAGCAAAAACGAAATACGACAAATTAATATGTCAATAGATGAGAAATATTGTTGAGATAGCTGAAGAACACTAGCTGTGACGCACGGACAGACAAGTCGCGAAACTAGTAGGTCTTTGTAAAAAAATTTTTTACAAAGACCTAAAAAGAAGTAGTATGCTAATCCAACGCTGTTTCAAAATTTTCATGCAGTAGACTTGCGGAAGAGTGCAAGAAAATGTTCTAGTCGGTTTTGAGCCCTGTGATCGCAAATGTTATGTATCGTTTTGGTTTGCAAAGGCCTTTCCTGTTCCGTATAAGAAAAAAGTTGAACGGGCAAAGCAATCAAACATTTTAACCGGTGAAAATGCCGTAGCTGCAATTTTATCTACTGATTGTGAGTCCTTTAAGAAAGTAGTAGTTGCAGAGAAATGTTGGAAACTACTGTAAGTTCTTCATCTGGGCAAGAGTTTCAAAAAGTACTCCTGAGCCTCAGATATGATGATAACATAACATTTGATTGCAAAATTCACAAAACTCACCCATTTAATCCCTGATATCTCGGTTTCTTGTTTCGAAAGGTAGTCGACGAAAACTAGTATTCAAAGGGAAAATTGAGTCAGTCGAAGAAGGCAACCATTTCTACTTTTTTTGCAGTATTTATGCGAATTATGCGACCAAAACTGGACACCTAGAATTTTGTTGGTGTTGCTAACTGTGAGTCCTAAAACATGTAACATTTACTTAATACCCTCATCAGCGGCAGTTAAATGGTCTATCTTTTCACCAATATATTGTTTTATTTTACTTGTTTATAGTTTTTCCATCACAACATCATAAATATCCATAGCTCAAAATTTATACTTAAAAATTGGAAATTTCGATATACTTGTACAGCTTTTAAGTGAGTGGTTTATTTGGCTCAACTAACAACTGAACATAAATGCAATATTTATGCGAAAATTTTCCCTTTTGTTTTTTGAAATGAAAAAAATGAAGAATTACATTTGATCTTATTTGCAAACGTTTTTTGGTTGTTTTTTCTTTTTATACAGGATTTTTTTATAATTATTTTGTATAATTTATTACTATATGACTAGTTAAGAGAAAGGCTTAAAATTAATCCAAATTTGTTTTATCTAGATACGTTTATTTTTTCACTATTATTTTTCGGAGAGAAATTTCACGTTTTATCTGGCTCTTATTTCATTTTTTTGTATTGCTGATGTTTATTTTTGTTATTAGATACAATGTTTGCTGTGTTTTTCATTGGTTTATTAAAAATCTTAAATTTTATAAAAACTGAACTGAAGCTAGATTTTTTTTTAAGATTATATATTAATTTCGTTCTATTTTCACCTATTCGATTTTAAATCGGTTAATTTAATGCAGAAGCAATAAAGAGATATATAGAAGTAAATAAATTCAATATGGCCTTGCATTTAGTTGTGCGACGGTTACAAACTTGGTAGAAAACTAGAATCACAACAAAATAAGAAGTATAAGATTTGAAGTTTATCCTTACTTAATTGTGATAGACATATAAAATAGGTAGGAATTGGTATATCCAATTTTAAATATTTCTCACGTGTCGCACAATACGTTTCGTCTTGTGTTTGTTCTTTTTTACCACAAAAACATCACATAAGTAGAAAATATAAAATAATGTGTTTAGTATATAATTTCACATTATATGTTTTATTTTGAACAGTTTTGAATGTAAAAGAAATCCTCCAGCCCTACTTTTTTCACCTTTACTTGTGTTTATTAGAGATTTATTAAAATATATATAACAATTCTGATTTTGCTGTATCTATAAGGAAACTGCTTGCTGTTGTTGATACAAATATTTCTTTTTATATATGTGCAATCATTGTTTTTTATTTTGTTTTAAATTTAAAAGATAAACTTAAACATGACCGTATTTTATGGTTTAATGTTATTCAAGGATACGTGCCTCAAATAATACAAGAACTATTTTTTGTCTCATCTAGAAATAGACTTTGGATTTTAAATATTTTCTTGCATTTAGAAATTTCTTTGGTCTCACAGATTTTTAACTTACTTTTTTTAGGTTTTTATGCAATTTGTTTACATCTTAAATGCTAATTTTGTTTTTTACTTTTAATTCTTTTTATATAATTCAATACATTAATTTTTACCTTACTAAATTAATTTCTTTTTCATTTTGTTTATTAATGAAACGGCCCTGTTTATGTGAACTAGTTGGTATTCTTTCTCTTTATTTTTGTTAATATGATGTGAATGCTATGATTTGATTTTGTGTGAAGTAAAATGGTTTGTTATGAATGGCACAGTGAATAAAAAAAGAAAAAGACATTAGAATTATGAACTCAACAAAAGCTAAATAAAAAAAGAATATACTGACAGCGCGTTTATCGCAAATTTTCCTTTGTTTGTATGTATGCTAAAATTTTTATTCTGTTTGGGTATTAATGAAAGATTTGCCCGTATGGTTTGGTTGGAATGTACGGATTAGTTAAGAAAAAACAAAAAGAATATACAAAACTTTCAATTTCGTATCTGCTTCTCAATTTCTTTATTTTGTCAAGAGATTATCAGAATGATTATTTTATTTTTATTTGATACATCATTCTACGATTTTTATTTTTTCTTATATATTAATACTTGGCAGTGTTTTTTATATACTTTTTATACATTTTTTTTCTTTTAATCGTGCTATAAGCGTACTAAAAATGAGATTTCAATTTTGACAATAGATTTATAACCCTTTCACATTGTGTATTTGTTTTTTTTACAAAAAAGAAAAACTCTTTAATATAATTTATCCTTTTATTAACTTTTGTTATCTACTTTACATGACTTGGTAATGAATAATATCTCTATTATGAAAACATTTCCCTACATCGTTTAGCCTTTGTTTGTTTTTATTCACGAGCAATAGAATTGCTAATTTTAACTTTTAGTAGTATGATCCATTCGCATGAGATGATGAAGCGATTATATTTAAAGCAATTTGCCAATGTTCGGGGATAACGTTTGTAACGAACTCAAGAAGACATTTTTACTTATTTATTTTGAGGAATTTATTGTTGGCTTAGTTTTGCAAAAGAGTGAAAATGTTTTATGTTTTAACGTGTCATGATTTTTATTTATAATGCCTTCCTTATGATATTGTACACATTCATTAGAATTTATAGTGATCTAACTACTCATTCAGATTTTATATAAGTGATCTATGACCATCCCTTGACAATCATTGAATCCAAAATTTGGGGGAGCGATAATAAAGGAAAAATAAGTGATTTGCGAGTGAAAAATAAGATTGAAAATTTACTAACTTAATAAAGATACAAATAAGGTTTTTTACTAAAATAAAAAAAAACACAAGAAAAAAACAGAAAAAAATATATATTTTTGGGTTTCGTTATTTTTATTTCATGGAAAATCCCGAATCGATTTCTGACTTCTTAAAAAAAAGGATTAAAATAAAAGTCTTATAAGCCGGACACACTATCTTTTCTCTGACGCTTACAACCCATTTTAAAGAAATCGTTGGCAATTTATTTTTAAAAAAACGACATAAATGCCATTGATTTATTTACCGTGCTAGCGGTTAAGATCTTATTTATAACTTGAAGGCAATTATCACAAATGAAGCGCGAATTTACTTTAGTGAAATATTAATTTGAACATTACACGAAAACGCATAATCATGACATGATTTTTAAAAAATTAATAAAATTGTTCGGAATTACGACCATCAAAAAATAACAGAAAATGCACAGTCTAGTTCGAAAATATTGGCCATGAATCAAAACAAATGTAATTATAATTTGTTTGCTTATTTGGGCTAGCTTATATTGTTGTATATAGAATAAAGCTGTTGAAGACGGGAAGTGCAATGCAAACGGTCAAGTGGAGCCTCCTGCCCGCGATGAAACTTGGGAAGGCCAGCTTATAGGGTTTGCTGGTCATAGTTGAAAGTGGTGACAGCCCTCAGGCACAACGTACTTTGGATTCCATGCCTTATCTGATTTTAATGTAGTGGAGGTGCGGAAAAAATGTTCTTTCTGATTTTAGGTACGATTCGAGTCTTCTTTTTTATTTACCAAACAAAATGCAGTAAGTAGGGATCTAATTTCCGCCGAGTAGAGATCGCTAGGCATGGGGCCGGATTAGGTTATTCTATTCGGTTGAAATGGAGCTACAAGCGACAAAAAGTCCCCAACGTCAAATATGTTAAACGGTCTTGATACTAAGCCTACATCCGCGCAACTATGGGGTCTAGAATCTAAAAAGAACAAAGCAATGGTACGAGGGTAATTTGGAAAGTTTCCGGGCTTACCAGCAAAAAGTCATGGTACATTCAAGTTCTCTTGCCAACTAATAGATGGCCTTTACATACTATTTCAAGTCATTCCAATCAGTACAAAACACACTATACCCTTCCAAAGTTCACAGGTAACGTTTGTTAAGAACAATGGATAAAATCGCGCGGTGATAAAGTACCTCTTTTTGAAAGGGAAAAAACTCGGGAAGTGAAAGAAGAGTTAGACTCCGTGTATGGCGAATCGTCCCCCTCATTTACAACCGTGAACCATTGGGTGGCCGAGTTCAAACGTGGTTGCACAAGCATTTTTGACGACGAACGTTCTGGACGTCCTAAAACTGTTTCAACGAAAGATATCGTCAGTTTAGTGCACACAACCGTGATGGTAGATCGCCGATTAACCATTAAAGAAATTGCTGAGGCTTATGGGATATCAACTGAACGGGTGCATAAGATTTTACACGAAGATTTATGCATGAGAAAATTATCAGCGCAATGGGTGCCGCGTTTGTTGACGACCGACCAAAAGCACATACGGATGGACATGTCGCGCGAGACTCTTCAGCTACTCCAAATGAATCCTACCGTTGATTAATTACTGTCGACGAAACCTGGATCAATCACCATACTCCGGAGACTAAACAACAGTGAATGAAGTGTATTGTGGTGGGGGAACCAGCTCCGAAGAAGCCGAAGGTCGTTCTTTCTGCCGGAAAAGTGATGGCGACAGTTTTTTGGGGCAGCCGTGGAGTAATTATGGTTGATTACCTTGAAAAAGGTAAAACCATTAACGGACTCTATTACGCTGCTATGCTGGACCAATTGAAGACGGAACTCAAGAAGAAGCGGCCACACTTGGCGAGGAAGCTGTTTCATCAAGACAACGCGCGAGTCCACACATGCATGGTGGCAATGGCGAAATTGACGAATTGAAGTTCGAATTGCTTCAACACCGCCCTACTCGCCAGACCTAGCTCCGAGTGACGTTTTTTGTTCACCAACTTGAGAAAGTTTCTGGTTGAAAAAAAATAGGGGTCAAATAACGAGGTTGAAGAGGCAGTAAACCTGTATTTTCCAGGTTTACCTAAAGAATTTTTTCTGATGCATTTAACCAAATGTATTGACTTGCGTGGAGACTATGTCGACAAATAAATGTTTAGCTTGAATTATGTGTTTTTCTTTAAAAGGCCGGAATCTTTTCAAATGATCCTTGTATATTATTGAGTCGCGCTGAAATATTATTTTTGGCTACAAGGTGAGTTGACTCCAAAGAAGAAGCAGAACGTAGCCAGCGCTAGCAATTTCCATCAGTAGGGCTAAATTGAAGAGTTGGGCAGTTTTCACGAGCAAAAATCCGAAATTCTGCAGCGAGGTTGAAAAAACGGTACTCGAGAAAATCACAGGAAACATTAAACGTCGGTTGAGGAACAACTTCCCTGTACAGAAAGAACTGAAGTACGCATCAATCTCTTCAAAAGAGGCATTTTCTTGATACAAACAATAACACACGACAGCAGATGCTGTAAAAAGACCATCTGATAGTAGCTTAATTTACCGCAGAGGATGTTGCTCGAAATAGCGAATAAACAAGATTGCTAGAAGAACTAAAACTATATGGACGCTAATCTTGGTAAACATTTGGCCCCTTGGTTTTGTATGGGATTGCTCAGGGACAACGACTAGTTTACAATAGATTAGTGCAGAAGATCGGTCCACACTCTCTTGAATGCGATCAAGAGTGCAAATATCCTAGTAACTCCAAAGGCAAAGGTAACTCTGTCAATGATGACGCAGATGATAAAAGTTCTGGAGCTACTCCAATCTAAAAATTTCTGACATTCCCGCAGTAGACTAGAGAGTAATTAAGATCAACTAGTCAGTAAAAACTGACGGTGGCTCAAAATCATGTTCCAAATTAAAAGCAAGCGAAGGATATCTTGGAATATCCAAAGTGTCGATATTCGTCATAAAAAGATGGGTGCCAACACAGAACTGAAAATACCCTGGAGCTGCACGACAAGCAATGCAGTCAACGCTGAGTACTCATCAGCCAAGATGTTTAGCCTACAAGAACTGGATATATAGCTTATCCTAGAAGAAGAAACAATGACGTACTGCTAATTCAGGATCGATGCGGGGCTAGAAAAAAGCTTAGCATTTTTCTTAAACCTAATTACAGTACCGGCAACTTTATTACAGCGCAGATTATTGACTGCTTCTCCCTATACAGCTTGTGACAAGACGACACTGCCGAAATAGTTGATTGCGCATAATGATGAAAATCGAAAGATTAGCAGTGATCCGAACTGGATTTACACAATCTACGAAAGCAAGAATAGTATCGATAGAGGCGCGTCCTTAATATTTTTTTTTGTTTTCTTTTGTTTCAGCACCACAGCCTCTTTCAGGCCTTTGCATAGAAATAGTTAGAGTATCTCATTACCTTGATTATATGTATCGGAACTCGAGAAGGTAATATGGTCAGCTCCATACTTTGGTCGTATGTCCGTCTACAGAGCTGCTACATGTTCTGATTTTAATCCAGTACGTATCATAACTGAACGAGGTTACAGTCCGTCCAAAGAATCATTTGAAATAAATCTTATTGTCACCAACCAGATTGAACCAGGGACCTAGGGGGTGAGCACTATAACTGCTAAATCACGGGAGCTATACCATTTCATTTTTGCATTAGTACTACAGCCCTTTCAAGCCCTCGCTTAGAGATGGTTAGAGTATCTCATTATCTTGATCAAAATGTGCCGGCACTCGAGACATGTTCAGTACCACGCTTTACCCATATATCCGTCCACGCAACTGCGATACATTCTGATTTGAAACCAGTACATATCATAACTGAACGGGCTTATAGTCCGTCTGAAGAATCACTTAAAAAAACTCGGGAAGTGAAAGAAGAGTTAGACTCCGTGTATGGCGAATCGTCCCCCTCATTTACAACCGTGAACCATTGGGTGGCCGAGTTCAAACGTGATTGCACAAGCATTTTTGACGACGAACGTTCTGGACGTCCTAAAACTGTTTCAACGAAAGATATCGTCAGTTTAGTGCACACAACCGTGATGGTAGATCGCCGATTAACCATTATTTGAGCCAGGGAACTTGAGCTTACGCAGCGAGTACACTATTCCATTTACCCAATACTAATATTATCAGGACTAGGGGAGAGTCCATTTTACCATCGACCCAATAGTAACTATATTTTAAACTTAAACACCATATATAATGACTCAATGGATATTGAATTGAGAACTGGAGATCTTAGACAAAACGTCTATCTCAGATTGCATATATATTGTATATAGAGGTTGATATAGTATTTGTAAAGAACGAGTATCTACCTATGATGATGATGATAATGAAAATCGAACTGAGTCTAGACGCAGACATTGTTGAGGCAAAAATTGAAATGAAGCAAGTTGCCTGGAGCAAAAGTGTACTCGAAAGAGATGTCAACCCCCTTACCAATGCACTGTTGGATGCCTTTGAAAAAAACCCGATTTGGAGAATATAAAACATGGTCCAAGATGACAATGTGCAGGAAGCGTTGTAGGTATATAAAGGAGCTAACAACGCTAAGTGCGATACCGGGAAGTACTTCTATCTAAATTTAGGAAAATGATTTGAAAAAACCTCGTGCTAACTGATTACTAAAGAATAGGAATGGAAAAACAGTAGGACGCTGAAACAAGTCATTTATCCAGCTGCAAGAAGTCAGTCCCCAAAATATTTCTACATCATAATTTAGGTTTTAAGAAAACATAATTATAATTGTATAAATATGTTCAGCACAGGTTAAGTTGTTTTATTGTACTGAAGAATACAGTCGAAATACGTATCTACAAGAAAATTGAAGTTGTAACATAGTCGTAAAAATGAGGTGTTTTTGTTATCGATTGGTTCTCCACAATATTTTTTTGCTTCCGTGCCTTCGCTTAGAAATAGAATATATCATTATCTTAATCAAAATTTGTCGACACTCGAGGTGATATGGTCAGTACCACACTCTGGCTGTATGTCCGTCCACCCAACTGCGATACGTTCTGATTTTAGACCAGTACGTATCATAACTGAACGGGCTTATAGTCCATCCGAAGAATCACTCGAAACAAATCTCGTTGTCATCAACGGGACTCGAAACAGGAACCTTCGGCTTACGCAGCGAGTACTCTCACCACTACACTGCGCGGACTACTTATTTATAATGAGAAATCATCTATGGCGCATCAGCGTAAGCCGTGCTTTGGCCTCCAGTATGTTGATATATATCAGTTTGAAGCTGCCTAATATTGCGACATCTTTCAAGATTTTGTGATACAAATGACAGTAGAACTCTATCGAATCTCGGAATGGAAGAATTTCTATTTACTCAAATAGTCACTTTCAAGTCATTAGTAGTTCATGGGTGCCACAGTTGGACTGCATAGCTAATGTGATAACTGAAAGATGGATATCTACTATATTCCAAATAATGCAGGCATAATCGGCTACAAACTAACTAACGAGCATAGCAAAAGAGGATCAAGACTCAAGCTCATCCTGGGCAACAGTGTCAAACTGCCCTGAAAATTATGAAGAATATTTAGAAAGGTTTTGATTCTGTTAAGGTTCCCAATGCCAGCGCGAAACACAAGCGTTAAAAATGGGAAAAGTGAAGCGTGAAATATGCAGAAATGTATCACAGATGAGGAAATGAACGGTATTCGAGCATCTTCTAAGGATCTCACCAGATCTCATATCAAGTAGTTAGAAAATACTGGGAGAATCACTCTTCTGTAACCTTAACCCTATGTAGCATAATGTAGTCTGTAGGCAACATACCGTTCGAACGCCTCCAAAATTATGAGAATTAATTTCTTTCACGCAATCGCTCACTGTAACCCATGGTCTACACTCTGAACTAGCGAACTAGCAGCAAAACACACAACTGAGTCGCGCTATTTGGTGGAAATTCACATTTGTTTGTCGACTTTCGGTGTTTTCGAAAAGCGCCGGTTGATTGTGATCAAAAATAATAAAAAATTTTGTTGCTAGTTTCGTGAGTGTTGTAAATATTGATAAATTGGAGAGGTAATTGTTTGAACTTTATTATATAACGTTAATTCTGAACACTTTTCAAGTTTTATTTTGATTTTGTTAGCAAAAAGTGTTTGTTGCCTGTAAGCTACATCAGGCAACAAGTGTAACGTTTTATTTGATACCTGATATGCTGATTGTTATTGTTTTGTATTTCAGGATGTCTCTTAAACGGCCCCTTAGTGACGAGGAAATAATTTTAGCGCTAAATGAGTATGCAGATAGTGAAGATGGCTTCGATTTAGATGACGACAGTCTTGCTGATCCGAATTTCTTTCCTGAGGCATATGGCAAAGTCTCAATGGAAGCGCACGTTTGTGTAAACGAGCAAATGTGCTCTACGAAGTCACGGAATACTTTAAAGAGATACAATCCTAAAAAACCACACACGTGGGGCTATAAAGTAGTCGTGTTGAGTGGCGTTTCTAGTTATGCCTATAAAACAGAAATCGAAACAGGCAAAGAAAATGTTGTCTTACAAGGAGAGCCAGATTTAGGCGCCTCATCTAACGTCGTCATGAGGTTAGCGCGTATGATTCCAAGGCACCAGAGCTTCAAACTCTATTTCGAGAACTATTTTACTTCTCTTCGTCTACTGGAATATCTAGGCAAAGAAGGCATTTTCTGTCTTGGTACTATGAGAAGAAATAGAATACCGGATTGTAAGCTGTCATCGGAAAAGATAATGATGAAAAAAGAAAGAGGCTATTTAGAAGAATACGTAGCTGACGTCAACGGGATCGATGTGTCAACTGTCTCATAGAAGGATAACAAAATTGTCAACCTGGCTTCCACCTTCGCTGGGCAAAACCCTGAAACTGATGTTCGAAGATGGGACAAACAGAACTCAAGGTATGTGAACATAAAGCGACCCAATGTGGTTGGAGAGCATAATCGCCATATGGGTGGCGTTGATCTGCTTGACAGTTTAATGGGGATATACTAAATACGTTTGCGAAGCAAAAGATGGCCCACGCAACTCACGATGACCAATGCATGGCTACTTTATAAAAGGATAGCTCAATACAAAAATATTCAATCAGGTCGCTTATCACCCTTTGCAAAATGGGTATTAAACCCAATATATTTAATCGGCGATCACTGGAGAGCGAAATTCAAGCCAAAAATCAAAAAGAACCTGCTCAGCATGTACCTCCGAAGGCAGTTCGGCAAGACCAAATTGAACACTGGTCGCAATGGTTTGATAAGAAAATCAGATGCAAGTTTCCAAAGTGTGTTGGATTTACCCATAATGTATGTGACAAATGTGGGGTAGCCTTATACTACACGAAAACCAAGAATTGTCTCAAAAACTTTCATCTTTCGTAACATGTTCTGCAGTATTATAAATTTTGACCTCTTACTTCAGTGTTGCCTAAGGTAACACTCCTTATTTTGTAAGAAAAAAATTAAAAATCCAAAAAACGTGTATTTTATTTTTTTGTTATCAGCTCCAATCCGAAAATTCAAATAAATCCCCTTTTATGAGTGATAGAGGGTTAAAGAAGTCTACAAAAGCGGCACTTGGGCTCCATAAGTTCGCAATGGCAAGAGGACAACTTTTAATGAATCTTTGCTTCCAAAACTTAGCAAATATGCAGCAAAATTAACTTCCCATCAAAATATGAGTATAGTATAGTATTGATACCGATACTGTTACCCGAGATAGAAACTTAAGGTTGCAAGTTTAGACTCATACTTCAGAGCAGATACAACTAATTCAAAAACTTATTCAAGTTTATTAGTCTATGCCTGACAGAAGTTACTAGAGTGATCTACGCTCAAAAGTACAAGCATAAAATTATCTTAAATAGACTTAAGTGTTGTTAAATTAGTAATTAAATGCGACTACAAAGCCTCGGGTTGTACTCATATGATTTCTGTTTCACAACTGTATGCAATGGTCTGACCATGGGGATAATAGATATCCTCATTTGAGGAGACAACAGCTTAAATGAGACATAAAGACTAAGAGAATTTACTCAAACTGTTCCCATCATATACACAAACAGATTGCACAGCGGCAAAAAATGGAGTTTTGAATTCAATATGCATATCAATGTTATACAGATGGATCTATAATCTCAGAGCGAACAGTAATTTGTATATTTGGGCCAGACATCAACTTCTCTCAACAAATGGGAATGCTGAGTATCTGACTGGAACAGGTCTATGCTATTAAAATAAGTGTCCAGCTTAGCATTGATACAGAGGCAAAATTAAAGCTATCCTATCCAATATTCAAGCAGCCATTGAGGCCCTAGAATCACCTGTGATAACATTTAAGATGGTTGTAAGTGTTGTGACAAACTCGCTCTATTAGGATAAAAGTATTGCCTAGCGCTTTATACCGCGGCACGTAAGAATTGAGGATGGCGAGCAAGCTGACGCGTTAACCAGGAAGACATCAGCAAAAAAGGTTCGTAGATTCTGAAATCTTCAATGCACCTGAGATAATCTGCAATCATCTGTCACACTGCGAGTTCTGCGTAACAGTGAAAGAGATCGTCTGGGATTGTACCGCCTGATCGATAAACAAAACCACGACAAATCGTTAGCCTTTTTAGAAAACCTAAACTGTAGACAATTTCAGGTAGAACATAGGAATGACGGCGCAATGACCTGTGAAGTTGAAGCGCATTACAATCTGCAATCTAGAACCCTGGATGCCATGGATCGATCTGAGTTGCCGCTCTATTAATAGTAATATTTAGATTATTTATTGCCAAAGCAGGAATTTTTCAAGATATAGAAAAATAATTTAATCGATTCCTTATTTGCAAAAATCTTTATTTTCACATGGCACTTGAACTATTTTATATTTGATTTCGATTCGCTCTTTGCTTAGCTAATAATCTATGGTATTACAGTTAATAAATTGTGCGATTTATATTGAAGTATATTAAAAACAAAAGCAACAATTCATATGATTGTGGCTATTATTAATAACTTTATTCACTTCAATGTCAGAAATTCTCTTCAAACTTCAGCGCATTACCTACGGAAGAACGCTTTCAATGTCAAGTGCATGGAAATTAATCAGAAATTTCTTGATGAGTTTTTAATTTATTGATAGTTAAATTTGATTGGGGCAAGCAATTCAAGCTGCTTACAATCGAGTCATATAAACTGAAAACAATTCGTATAATCAAGCACATGTAATACTCAATTTTTTGTAGTTTTACATATAGAAGAAGTGCACACGTCTGTAAAAAGTCAGGGTTGGATTTGATAACCTAATAACTATAATGATTTGAGTGACTGAAACGTACTTGCAGCGGCTATTTCTTAAAGTAGAGCCCAACTGCCTTCTCAGTGTATGTATGAATTATGCAGCTTAAACGTTGTGAGTAACGTATCAGGTTGCCAACACGATATCATTTTGAACTGCTGCTCTATTGTACGTTGGCTAAATAGGATTTTCGAACGAAAAGCGATTCTGGAGTTGATTTATCCTTTTTTTAATCCAAAGACATTTAGAAACATAAAATATGGAATTAATTCATTCCTTCTCATCCTTAATTGTTATTAAGCTCTCTGCCTGGAAAAATAATAAATATAAATCTACAAAAGGACGCCCTTATAATAAATAATAATACGCACCTTATGAACGGAATAATATAAGATAAATAATTTCATGTCAGGAATATGGGTGAAAATACAATATAGTTATTAATATATTCAACGCCAAGCATAAGATATTTTAACAACGATTGAAATAAAAATTTCGAATTATTATTTGCTATTATGAAAAGGCCCTACTTTACTTAATGTAACGTTGTAAAATCCTCCCATGCCAATTCATTCCTGAGAAGATTAAAACTATTCCAGAAGTATTAACCTAATCGTAAATTTTCAGATTATGTTTGTCAGAACATCAAATAGATTTATCTAGATACGCAAACAAGTTGGGGTTCCTTTTACCACCCACCTTCAGTGCATACTTAGTCCATATCTATATTTAAGCGGCAAAAATTATAAAGTATGGTTAAACATTGTACAAGGATATTATTGAAAACTTATTGTTATCTAGCTAAACTCCAACCCTTGGAAGCGAATAGAATGAATAATTTGTGCGATTTGCCTTCAACTTATAAAGTCTAATTCGACACTTTTCATGTTTAATATAACATCTTATTACCCTGTTTGTGCATCTGAACATTAAGAGTCCGTAATGTAACTAAATGCATATTTAAATTATGTGCCCGACAGGTAAACGAAATAGGTGTAAATCGAATCGCTGCATTAATCAAATATTCATGGCTAATGCGAAAAATTACTCCAACGGTTGCAAAGAAACTTACGCACATAATGATTCCTTCTACTTTCTATTCATATCAGATTTTTCTATTTGGGGAATCCCTTGTTTCAAAATAAAATGATAACTTCAAAGCAAACTCTTCAAATTCTTTTTTCACAGAAAGAACCAAGGATAAAATCCTTTCAATCTTTTCATAATATATAAAAATGTACATTTAAAGCAAATGATTATTTTCTAAAAAACAGAAAACATAAATCATATCTACGTATATTGTATGCATATGAATGTAATAAAATATTTTTGGTTTTGTTTTTTTTCTTTTGTGCGACATATTACGGTGACAACTTTTCATAGTAACAAATAGTATGATGTTTTTGTTTTATGAACTATGAAATATTTTTTCCTTTGTGCAGCGAATTTTCATGTTTTCAATTATATATACTTAAATTATATAAAAATGTTTTAACATATTATATTTTCATTATATATTTTGAGACAATGGCACTTTGCTTGTTCGCTAAATTATATTTAAATATTACAATCGATTATTTTATTCAAAATAAAAGAAAAAAACGAGAAAATTAAGATAATTAAAACCCGTCCATAATTTACTTTGTTTTTTGAAGTAGTTTAAGATCATTAAATTGTGCTCAATTCTTTTATTTCTGTTCTCATTATGGGAATGTTTCTTAAACGTATTTAAACTTGTTATTTTTAAGAAGATTACTATAGGCAAATGTTATGTTTGTTTTCATTTTCATTTCAGTATATCAACGAGAGTGATAGAAAGAGAGAATGGTAGAATTAAAAACACAAAATAAATACATGTGTAAATTGAAGCTAAAAAATTATCACCATTTTTTTTAATAACAAATAACTTAAAAAATACATAATGAGTTGTGTTTTACATTTATAGATATATATAAAAAATAAATAGAAACTTTAATGTAATAGTACGTTAGCTTTTTTCTCTTATCAAAAATGTGTGTAGTGATTTTTTTACTCTTAGCAAAAATGCTTTATTATGCTCTGTTTTGTTTCTTTTGTTCTTTGAGGACGAAAATCAACAGCGCGACAACTAAACAAAAAAGTGAAACTGTTTCTGTCTACATTTAAAAAAAAACTACAAAACATAAACAAATTAGATTAAAATTAGTATTAACTATGGCATTATTATTTTTGGTATTTTGTGTCGTTTCTTTTCTGCGTGTTTGTTTTGTGTGTGTGTAATAATATATTATAATTATTATTTTATACTTTTTTATACTTTTCATTAAAACTTAATAAAGACCACATCCTCTTAAATTGTTAGCGATTATGACATCGGTCACAGCATCGAACACAAATTGAATATTGGTCGTATCAGTAGCACATGTCATGTGACAGTATATTTCTTTCGACGTTGATTTGTTTTTCGCTTCGAATTGAGCTTGAATGTATGCGGCTGCTTCACCATATTCTTGGCCACCTAAAATATAAAGATATGATTACTAAGGAATATTTTTAAATGTTTAAAATATTGTATAATCTAGATTAAATTGATTAGGTTTATCGGTTTATAGTTTATAGATTAATTTCGATTTGATCGTCACATTTCCATCACTGTTTCCAAAGCATCTAAAGTTGCTGGTTTTATTGTGAGGACTTCTATAGGTTTGACCAATATCTCATCGAGTATCTATCTATTTCTCTGCCGGGTTCGCAGTCAATTATAGTACTCTCAAATCTGGTGTCTTCACCAATGAAACTTAATTGGGAACTGGAGTCAGTATAGCGTAGATTCAAAAAATCCTTACTCTTCAAATTTCACAGGATATTACGGCACAAATGCCTGCTTTACAATCATTATCATAATCACTATAAGTCTAAGGAGCCATATGCTATAACATTTTAGACTAATAGATCTTCAACAACCTTCAGTATCCTGTTCACTCGTATGGAAACTTTCCTTAATTTGCTATTTGTACGATTAACGCTCAATCAACCATGCTGGGTCTAGGTCATGTCACATCTTTTTTTTAAGCACAACACTCGCTTACGACAAAATGTTCTAGAGTTCTTTTTTAGGGATTTGTACTAACCAACAAAACCCTATTGAAATCGCCACCTGTTGGTCCGTCCGTCCGACTGGCAGATCAGATTTCTCCGGAATTATAGCAGGCAAAAACACCAAATTTGGTAGGTATATGTAAATTGATGGCCGCTTGAAAGTTTGAGAATAAAATTTTTTTTTTCAACGGTTCTTATAGGGAGGTGACACCCAAAATTTTTGTTTTACCAAAGTTGATCATGATGAGAATAAAATGAAAGGTCTTGATAATAACTTTTCAAAACAGGTCTTAAATCTACGTCATTTGTACCGAAGGGTATAGGGGAAATTAGACACCTGTGATCTGAAAAATGTGAAAAAAATCATGGAGGTAGGGCTTTACGAATACAACAACAAAAACCTCTTAGAAGTCGAAACTCATCCAAATTTGTTAATAAAGTCAAAATTCATCCATTGTTTGTTTATTATGAGTTTTACATTTTCTTTAATATAATTATAAGTATACCCTTAACTTAAATGAAATTTTTTATTTAGGTAATTCTATGCAAGATCCTTAAATTTGCTAAATTTTGTTTAAATCGAGTTATATTTACGGGTGCGTTTGAATTTTCTCTGATTACAACAACAACAACAACACAGGGGGTTTTCTTACTATATAGGCTTTGCATCGATCCAATAATGTAGTGTTTATTGATTGCATCTTCTCAAAATTTCCAGGTAAGATGAATTTCTTCAAGATCCCATTTAGTCAATGATCTTAGTGATATTACAAAAAATGGCGGCCAGTTGATTTGGAATAACAATCGTGTTTCATTGAAACCAAATATTTAATAGGGAGGTGACACCCAAAATTTTTGTTTTACCAAAGTTGATCATGATGAGAATAAAATGAAAGGTCTTGATAATAACTTTTCAAAACAGGTCTTAAATCTACGTCATTTGTACCGAAGGGTATAGGGGAAATTAGACACCTGTGATCTGAAAAATGTGAAAAAAATCATGGAGGTAGGGCTTTACGAATACAACAACAAAAACCTCTTAGAAGTCGAAACTCATCCAAATTTGTTAATAAAGTCAAAATTCATCCATTGTTTGTTTATTATGAGTTTTACATTTTCTTTAATATAATTATAAGTATACCCTTAACTTAAATGAAATTTTTTATTTAGGTAATTCTATGCAAGATCCTTAAATTTGCTAAATTTTGTTTAAATCGAGTTATATTTACGGGTGCGTTTGAATTTTCTCTGATTACAACAACAACAACAACACAGGGGGTTTTCTTACTATATAGGCTTTGCATCGATCCAATAATGTAGTGTTTATTGATTGCATCTTCTCAAAATTTCCAGGTAAGATGAATTTCTTCAAGATCCCATTTAGTCAATGATCTTAGTGATATTACAAAAAATGGCGGCCAGTTGATTTGGAATAACAATCGTGTTTCATTGAAACCAAATATTTAATATACATATCTTCGAAATTTTTCATGATTGCCTTCTACATGGCATCTTCATGGAACCCTGGTAAAACGCATTTAACATGATGATTTTAGAAAAGCTGGATTTAGATTTGGGACAAAAATGTCATTCTGGCTCTTTTCGACTTCAAGAACTGCTATATTCTGCATTTCCAACCCAACTTCAAGCTTTTTGAAAAAAAGCCAATGATTTTCATAAGCTCCAGAAATATAAGTTGCTCCACTGGTGTACAATTACCATCCCTTCTGCAATATAACAACACTGCAGGGTAGGTGAGCAGATGTTCTGGTGTTTCATATACAAATCTGCAAATCCATTTTCATAAGATTTTTTCTGAGCTTACAATATCCTGTGAGAAACCCTGTATTGATCCTAAATTGATTCTTTTCTAGTTTCATGCACTATTTATACCATGTTTCATCATTGGATCAAAGGATTGTTGTTGCAGCTTGGGGCAATACTATTGGTTAGGTCCATCGTACTCAAATACCCCACCATTCAGACTTCATTTCATAGGGACGTAGTACACCCTTCTTCTACCGCTGTAAGCACTACGCAGTTTATTTTCGTGACACTCTGACACTTATAAGCAAGCAATCAACACTGCTTGGCATTCGCTGCAAGTATTGTTTTGCCTACTCGTCGATACACGTCTAGTATCTCACGGCATTTTTATGAAACACGGAGGCCAGCATTCCTAGTGGTATAGATTTTTGGACACTCTACCAAACAGCAGCTCCCAATGCAACCACTTGAAAGGAATTACCACTAGCAACCTTCTGTAAGAGTTTATTACCGTAGTCATACTGTATGAAGGCATATCCATCTCAGAAACATAGTCTGCTAACAATTTAAAGATGCTGCGATAACGCCCTAAGTATATTCCTCTATTTTCTGCGACTGCAAGTCTTAGACCTGGTTTCAGAGTTATTTTTCATGAATTCTGCAAGGCATTAAAGCTCCTATCTGGTCCCGTGCTAAGTCCCCACTAATTCCCAGAAACACCATTTTTTCCAGCCCAGCCAGTTACGATGTCGCCCAAAAAGGGTTTGCTTTCCATAACCAAACGTCATAAGCGTAACAAATCTGAAGATTGTGTTTATACTGAAGGCAAAGAAGAGTAGGCACATGGACCCCAGACACAGCTGCCTTATCAGATTAACGGTTTTTGTGCTAAACTGCTTGAATTTTACAGTAGAGAAAACATTGACCTGTCGCATCTTTCCAATACTCATCATGTGTACACTGGAGGAAAATCTATGGATACTGCTATCCAATCTGTGGTAAGTACGATTGAAATATCACCTCAGTCCAATATACTCCACATACATTTCCGGAAGTGGAGAGAGCTTGCAAACTCGTGAAATTTAATGCCGTAGAAACAAATCTCAGCACTGTGAAAGTACACAAAACGTTTAGTGGAATGATCTCACCATTTCTTAGTTAGTGGGATGTAGCGATTAGAGTGCTTGCCGCGTAAGCCGAAGGTCTCTGGTTTTAATCCCGATGATGACAACGTGATTTGTTTCGAGTGATTCTTCGGACGGACTATGAGCCCGCTCGGCTATGATATGTACTGATTTGAAACCAGAACGTATCACAGGTGGGTGGACAAATGGCCAAGCGTAGCACTGATCATATCACTTCTTCGAATGCCGATACGATCGAAATAATGATACGCCGCCTCTAAGTGAAGGCCCGAAAGGGGCTGTAGTGCTACAACAACAGCAATAACTTTTTAGAAGCAAATGTGTAGCCTCAATAGTAGAAATACACAAGCCCGAAGGCATTGTAAGAGGAGCAAACTGCAGCGGGGGATGCTTTCGATTTAGAGCTATTAGCTTCACCTAAATACGCTTTTTGCACTCACTAAATTTAGATTCGTCTTTGTTTATTTTGGAGCCAATCTGAATAGAAGGGACGGTGAAAAGGACGAGATTTGACGCCACATAAACACCGCAAATAAAGCCTATTACACCGTACTTCCCACTCGACGGTCCAGAGTTGTGCACAGTCAAAATAAGCTCAGTATTCATAAATCACTAGTCCAACCTGTGCTGTTATATGGAAGTGAAACATGGATCCTGACTAGCGAATTCAAATAGGCAATGGACACATTTGAACCCAACCTGTTCCGGACAATCTACGGCCCAGTGAAAGAGAGTGGATACTGCGTTACAATGATGAGTTGCATGAACTATTTGGCGAACCATTTGTATCTACTTGCGTAAAGTTAGTAAGTAATTGCAATGGGCGGACCATGTAGAAAAAATGGAAGAAAACCGACTTACTAAAAGAACGTTGAAACTCCACCGTAGACAGTCCCAAGCCCGTTTAAGAAAGGAGGAGAGAGCCCCTTGTGTCCTCAACCCACAGCTTCTATGATTCCTCATCCCAAACCCCCCAATTAAATGGTAATAAATGCTCTCGGGATCGCACATTGGGTTTACTGGTTCCCCAATAATGGGATATTAAATACCGAGAAATGCTAATAACTGTCTGTAAATCCTACTTACCCCTCCTTTGTGGGGAGGTAAGAGGGTGAAGGCGAATCTTCGGCGCCTGATAATGGAATCTAAGTAATAACCGTGCCGCCGGAATGGAGGTTGGGCGACGGGCTAACTCTCCGTCCCTGTAACACCTAAAATGTTTCGAAACCTGCAGACGGAACGGATTGGACTCACGGCAACGACCTCACAAACGGAAAAAAGACTATGGCATTGGATCCTGGAATAATATATCACTCAATTACTTTGGCGCAGTTCAGGACCTTTTACAACAGGCCAGTCAATATAAATTAAAAATACTGGCGATCCAGGAAACGAACTGGATTGGAAATGATATTGAAGAGATGAGATCGCACACAACATTCAAAAGTGAGAAGCCTGCTGGAAAACGAGAATTCGGAGTGGCCTTGATTGTGGATAGAGAGTTAAAATCACACGTTATTGATTTTAAGGCAGTCTATGAACGGTTGTGTGCGATCCGTATAAAAGCGAAATTCTCCGAAATCTGGCTGATAAATGTTCATGCCCTGACCCAAGAAAAAGGTGAAGAAACGAAGGAATCGTTCTACAATCACCTGGAAAGACTAGTCAACTCATTTCCTACAAACGACACTTCTGGGTGATTTCAACGCGAAGGTTGGCAACGAGCTATCTCATCGGGGAACGACTGGAGGATATAGCCTCCACGTTGAAACAAATGACAACGGCCAGCGCCTAATTGACTGCATGTAGCAGAAATCTAGTCATACGTTCGATTTGCTTCTCATATCGACGCATTCATAAAATGACCTGGCTTTCATCGGAAGGCAACACACAAAACCAGATCGACCATGTTCTGATCCAGCAACGTTGGGCCTCGAGCATAATTGACGTCCGTACATACCGAGGAGCCAATTGTAACTCAGATAGTTGCTTGGTCAATCAATGTCGTTTGTCAAAGACATATTTGGCGAAGACCAGCCCGCTACAAAAATTTGAGATCGAAAGGCTCCAAACGGCGTCTGTGGGCCAAAATTTCACGGGAACCCTCGACAACCAGCTGGCGCATCATTAAAGACAAGCAACGTGCTCTGTATGGAAGTGAAAGCGGTTATTAAGACCGTGGCAGAACACACAATCGAACATCAAGCCCGGCGCAAGAGGAATGATTGGTTCGATGATGAGTGCCAGAATGCGTTAGACAAAAAGAATCAGGCGTAGAAATATTACGTAGGTAGGAAAACCAGGACGAAGAGAGAACACTATGAAAATCTCAGAAGAGTAGTGAATAGGATCATTAGAATTTAGAAAAGAAAATACTATGGTAACCAACTGAGAAGTATCGATGTAAGCCTAGCGAGTAACAACACAAGACAAGCAAACAAAGTACTGAAAAGCCTGAAACATGGTTATCAGCCCAAAACCACGCTCCGTCGTGATGACATCGGCAATATTATCGCTGATGAAACCAAGATTAGGGAAAGATGGGCATCATATTTCAAGAACCTCCTTAATCCTCCGCACAGCTCCAGAACATCGGAGCCTATAGATGTCTGCGGAGAGCTTTCATTGGCCCCACCAACTCTGGATGAAGTTTGTTTCATCATCAAAGCCCAAAAGAATAATAAAGCGCCGGGCATCGATGATATTCCAGTGGAGCTCATCAAATATGGTGGCAGCAGTGTTCATAAAGCTATTCACAAAGTCATCCAGCACATTTGGCAACAAGAACATATGCCGAAAGAGTGGAGCCGATCAATTACATTTCCTATCCACAAAAAAGGTGACAAGTTACAGTGCGAAAATTATAGAGGCATATTACTACTTTGTAGGGCGTACAAAATTTTTTCAATAATCTCAGAAAATAAAATCGGACCATACGCCAACAGTATTATTGGGGAGTATCAAGACGGTTTTAGAGCAGGCAGATCGACAATATATCAATTTTTCACTGTCAAGCAGGTACTTGAAAAATGCTGGGAGTTCAACATAGACGTACACCAAATTTTCGTTGACTTTAAACAAGCATACTACAGTATTGATCATAATGTACTGTACCAAGTAATGCTTTGCTTTGGCATCCCACCCAAATTAGACCATCTTATCAAAATGACAATGATGTCGACGACCTCCCAAGTCCGCACCAATAACCAACCCACCGATGCCTTTGACACAAATATCGGACTAAAGCAGGGAGATGGGCTGGCTCCATTGCTTACAATTTGGCCAAGTAGTAGCCTATGCGGACGAAATCAACATTTTGTCACGGTCATTAACAACTGCCAAAGAACTCTTCCTGAAACTCGACAGCGAAGCAAAACTAGTAGGGCTACAAATCAACGAAAATAAAACAAAGCTTACGACGCAGTCGAGAAAAAAATACCTCAAATACACAGAATATCACTATGAAAGAGACGAAATACGCCGAAGCTCGCAAATAAAATATTTTATTCAGTTTTGACGATCTTGAAGACCAGCTGCATACACAGGACAACAAAGCTCCAAGTATACAAATCTGTGATAAGACCTGTGTTATGCTATGGGTGTGAAACATGGACCCTAACCCAAGCATCCGCAAATATATTGAACGCCTTTGAGCGACGGATCCTGAGGCGAATAATTGGAGCGAACCTAGACGGGGACCAATGGCGAATTCGATACAACCATGAGCTGCATGAAATATATGACGAACCGGATGTCTCAAGGATTGTCAGACTGCGGAAGCTGCAATGAGCTGGCCACATGAATCGTATGGACGAACAACGGATACCCAAAAAGGTATTCGTTGGGAGAACTGAAGGCCGGAGACTAGTGGGGAAACCGAGGAAACGCTGTTCAGACTCGGTCGAGGAAGACAGTCCACTGCTGCTCGGATTTTGAAATTGAAGGACGCGGTCAATGGACCGAAACAGTTGGAGGCGCTACTTGCAGGTAGCGAAGGCCCGAGAGAGGATGTAGTGCTACGAAGAAGAAGAAGTTAAAAATAGAAAATAAAAACATGAAAAAGTACACTCGGAAAGGCAAAAATATATAGTTCCTTTGTATTTATGTGATAATAATATGGATTGCCAAATGAAAACAATATCTTTCCTTTTCAGTAAAAAGTCGTTCTTTTTCAGAAGGAAAAGAAGAATGAAGGTGAGTATGCCGCCGAGGGGGTAGTGCTTTAAAAATCCGCGACTGATCGGTTCGGTACCAGCTGCCGTAGTTTGGCTTTGCACTTTTAGTTAGAGTAGATTGATTCGGTTTTCTATTCGAGTAGTTTGTTTCTGGCACCGCGTCGGTGAATAATCGGGAACGCGTGATTTTGATTGATGTTGTCTCTTTCTTGTTTCTTTCTTTTGGACTCGACGTACGGTCAGAAAGAGACGAAAATGACGTAAAGTGAAGTAGGATCGGCTTGATGGAAGGTTTTGACGCGTTTTAAATCGGGCATTTGATTCGGTGGCTGAGCAAATCGTAGTCGGACTTAGTCTGCTCGCGGAAGATCTGGGACCGAAATTCCTCTCCGAACTAGCTAGCCTGCCAGCAGCCACTTCGGAGTAGACTAAGGGTGTCCGGACTTGTTGACCTATTGGGTATAGTCCGTTAGCACATTCTAAGACTTCACGTCTATGACCGATGAGAGGTCAGTTCAGATTTTCTTCGGGGAATCACGAAACGAGACGGACCAAGAAAAATCACTATATTCGACGGTCCAGTGAAACAAGGCACAGAGTGGAGACTACGTTACACGACTCGACCAACGTAATAGAAAATATCTAGACAATACACATATGATGTCTTTATGAAAAGTAATCGGCTTGCATACACATCTCTATACCAAAACGTTCAAACGATCTCTGTGGGGCATGAGCGTAACCAGTAATCCCCCACAAACTCTCTGGATGCCACAGTTGCCAATGGTACGCCTTATTTCACGCTCAACGCATATTTATTTGCAGGATATTTTTTGCTTTCGTCGCATTTGCTCACGACAGAGCAGATGCTTTTGCCGTACCCAAGTTTGACTTTTGGCTGCTCTTAAGATTGAAAATGCGGCTCAAAGGATATCGATTAGACGACATCGAGACTGATATGACGAGTGCATTCCAAAATCGGAGTTGCAGCATTGTGAATTCTGAGTTCCAGCATTGCTTCAGGATGCAGAAACACCGATGGGAGCGTGTGTTCAATCAAATGGGGACTACTTTGAAGGATGGCATGAGCCGGATGACGAAAAATAACACCAGCACAAAAATTTAAATGCAGTTCGGTTACTTTTCAAACAGACCTCTTACTTGCGTCTGCTCATTTTCTAACAACTATTCGTGAAGGTCGAACATTATTCTGTGGTTACAATTTCCTAGCTTCGTTTTCAAAACAGAATGCTGAACATGCATTATTTAAACTGCAACAATTCCAAGCGGAATTCTTAAAACAACAATTTACACTTCGCTTGGCATACAATCGTTTTATATCTATACGTTCTAAATACTAACTCACCGGTGTATTCGGGAAAACAGATTGTCAATGGACTCTTGCGGATTTTTTCTTCGAACAAATCCTTTTTATTTAAAAATAAGATAATCGATGTATCAGTGAACCATTTATTATTACAGATTGAGTCGAATAATTTCAGAGATTCTTGCATTCGATTCTGCAATGAAAATCAATATTAATAATTAATTTCTCAAGAATATATACAATAATTTAACATACTGTTGTTTCATCTTCATGTAAAACTTGATCATATTCAGACATAGCTACACAAAATATAATCGCTGTAACATCTTCAAAGCAATGTATCCACTTTTTACGTTCCGATCTCTGCCCTCCAACGTCGAATAATCTAAACGGTTGAACGGAAGTTAATGAATAAATGTTCACTTTCTGGGAACACGTTCGCAGTACTTACTTGAAGTTAAGGTTTTTAAATGAAAAGTGAACTTCAACAATACCGGTTGTTTTTACACGGGTTCGTAGAATGTCTTGTTCGGTTGGTTGATAGTCCTTCGCTCCTAATCGGTCCAGGTCGTCTAAGAAACTGTAATGATAAAATAATTTTGTTTGAATTAGTATGGACAACTTGAAGTAGTTTAATGAGGTTAAAACTAATCAAACTGAAATGTTTATGTCGTTTAATAATAAAACTTTTGAAATCGCAATTATTAGAAAGCTCGTGAAAGAAGAAATAATTTTAAATATCAAATACATTTTGGAACTCTTGGCCAATTAGTAATTTTAGTTCTGAAATTTACACAATGGTAATCAGTAAGTGGAACAATCAGTGAGGACCAATTTTTGCACAGTATGAGCAATATTTTTTTACGCATCACTAAAAACAAGCAACGAGCTCTGGATGGAAGTGAAAGCGGCTATTGAGACCATGGCAGAACATACAATCGAACATCAAACTCGGCGCGAGAGAAATGATGAGTACCAGAATGCGTTAGACAAAAAGAATCAGGCGGACAAAGAGTACGTAGGTAGGAAAACCAGGATGAAGAGAGAACACTATGAAAATCTCAGAAGAGTAGCGAAAAAGATAATTAGAATTAAGAAAAGAAAATAATACATATGACGACCGATTGAGAAGCATCGATGTAAGACTAGTGAGCAACAACACAAGTCAAGCATACAAAAAAACAAAACGCCTGAAACATGTTTATCCGCCCAAAACCACGCTCTGTCGTGATGACATCGGCAATTCATCGCTGATTAAACCAGGATCAAGGAAATATGGGCGTCATATTTCAAAAAACTACTTAATCTACAGAACATCGGAGCCTATAGAAGCCTGCGGAGAACTTTCATTGGCCCCACCAACTCTGGATGAAGTTTGTTTCATCATCAAAGCCCAAAAGAATAATAAAGCGCCGGGCATCGATGGGATCCCAATGGAGCTCATCAAATATGGTGGCAGCAGTGTATATAAAGCTATTCACAAAGTCATCCAGCACACTTGGCAACAAGAACATATGTCGAAAGAGTGGGGTCAATCAACGATATTCCCTGTCCACAAAAAAGGTGACAAGCTACAGTGCGAAAATTAAATAGGCATATCACTACTTTGTACGGTGTACAAAATATCTTAGAAAATAAAATCGGGTCATACGCCACAAGTATGAATTGAATGTAATGAAGGATGAGACAAAAGGACCAAGGTGCAGATGGTTGCGATTTCTTAGGAGGCGTAAAATAGGCGTGAGAAAATGTAAAAACAGAGAAAAATCACGAGTACGACGTAATGATTGGCGAAAATGTAGTTCAGCAAAAAGACAAGACAGTTCCCTCAGAATTTAGCCAAACGTTGATGAATTCCTGCTACATGCTCTTCAAACGTATACCCTCGAAATTGCAACCACCATCGAGACGTTCACTCCGGTGATGACACCTTCAAGGACGTGCAAAAATGATATAAGCGGTATATGAGCAAATAAACAAATTCTTAGTGAATCTTTCCATGGAAAATCTTACAGGGATAACTAATTAACTTGAACTCATTTCTTCAAAATATTATGAAGAACCAAATAAGTAATCCCTTAAATATATACAGATGAAATCAGTAAGGACGTATTCTTAGTTAGGGTTATTTTGGCAAGATTAAAATCAATACAAAGGAAACCAGATAGAGAATTATTAATGGCAACCCAGACTCCTCCACTATCAGGCTTATTTGTGACCTTATGATTACAAGTTTTAAGCCACGTTTCAGAAAAACAAATGACGTTCTTGAGCTGATAACAAATGAGAACACCTACAAGCTCGATCCTTAAAACTCTATTATTTTGATAAACAAGTTGAAGTGGCAGGAGAGTGCAGGAGAAGGGTTTTGTAAAACAATGAGGAAATCAAACAATATATTCTGCATATAAAAACTTGACTAATATACAAATTCCATAAATTGGGAGTTCGAAAAATTATTATGGTTATTACGTTTTTAAACTCGTCGCCATTTTGTTTCAAGTGTTTTGACCCCGTCGCTTGATAAGTCATGATAACACATGAATATTACAAACCATTTCTAAAATTTTTATCAAATTCCCACATATTTGTAGTGTCTAGGTCCGTTGCAAACATGTATCTCCCAAGTATCGCGTGTAAATGTTGTTGTAATTGTTCAATATTCAATCGGCTGGAACTTAGCTGTTTATTTTTCAATAATTGTGAAATTTTCGGGACACATACAATTGCTTTTAGAACCTTAAATCGTAGCTTTTGGGAAATTGAAGGGTCCCATCTTGATTTTATAGGCAAAAAAATGTACTATTATTAACAAAGTTAATCGAATTTCGACTTCTGATGTATTTGTTGCCCTTGTACTCCTAAAGTCACAGCTCTGTGATTTTTTTCAGATTTTTCGGGTCAAAGGTGTCCAATCGCGAGGGGGGATACAAAATATTCGTACATTTCCCCTTCCCCTGCACCCATCAAAGCAAAACTTGTCGGTTTAACACCTGTTTTGAAAAGGTCTCATCAAGATCTTTCATTTGATACTCATACCGCTTGCCTACGATGAACATTTTTTTTCGGGGGCCACTCCCCTATATGGGGAGCCCCCCCTTTCAACACCTTATAAATTTCTTTTCGTGGTGAAACTTTGAAGAGAGCGTCACTTTGCACCTACTTACAAAATCTTATGTTTCTAGCTTATGTGGTTTGCGAGAAAAAGTGGTGTGACACACGGACGGACAGACAGGACGCTATTTTAGTAGGGTATTGTAAAATGATTTTACAAAGCCCTAAAAAGCAACAAAAATAATATACGTGATGAATTGATAACTTTATCTCTTTTTGGAAATCGGTTAAAAAAATATCGTTCACGTAGTGAATTGATGGGAATGGCCTTGGGTGTCTATTAAAGAATGAAAAATATGTGGCGACGGACAAGTTTCGAAGTTGGATTTATGACAGTTACAAACTCCGAAACAATTTGCATTTATTGTACTTATTCATTTCTCTACTCGAATGAATAAGTGTAGTGATTCGGTGTCGTGTCCTTTACGAATGGATGTGTGAGCAATGGGAGGGTGACGAGGAACTCTCAAAAGCATAGCGGATCCCGAGAAAATAAAGAACGATTTTGGGTGGGAAGAACGGGGAAACGAGTTGCTATGCAATTTAATGGTTACTCGGGGGAGTTGCGACTAAGCCACGAACGACGATGGACCATCTAGGAAAATAGCTTGTGTCAAAATTAGAAAAACAGTTCAAACGAGAATTTTGATTTTGATCCTTCGGTCGAACGAAAAATGCTGTCTTAATTGGAATTTCAGACATGAATTAATTTCTTGCGAGGTTTTTGCGCTCCCCTGTCGCCCGGAAATAATAATTCGACATTTCGGTGACGTGCGTGTGTGGATTGGAATCCGTTAACTTTGGCAGTGCAAGTGCTTTAAATCGCGATCGATTATTATTTCTGGGTTCGCGATATCGAGCACATGTGGCTGAGTGATAGCTCGGATGTGCAGGGAAAGAAATTCCCAAGAAGTCGCGCTAGTAGCCACGCAAACGCGATATGTGGTGTGTGCCGTTAATGGTCCGAGGAGAAAAACAGTAGTGGTTGGGTATCGTATCCTCAATTTTAAATGTTGTTTGGAAATGAAAGCATGAATTATCAGTGCGCGAACCCCAGCGAAAGTGTCATAATTATGGCTCTAGCCATCAGTGTTGATAAAGGCGATTGAGACCCCTCAAAATAGAAATTTTCGAACGAATACCAATGTGCTAATACCATCAAGCAAGTGTTTCGTATCCATTTTGCAAATGTTTCATGCCCGTTGCAAATGTTCTTACAAATACTTAAGATGCTCGATTGGATCGTGTGTTAAAGCTATTTAAATTTGTTTTCTTTTTGCATAAATCATGCGCAAGATATTAACGACCTGTCTCTAGTGTTTGCAAAAATCAAGCTAACTTTAAATGTCACAATTTTGAATAAAAGCGTAAGCAACGCAAACTGATTTATAGTCCGTAACGATTCGCGCATCGCTTAAAGTTGAAATGAAGTTCGAATATTTGAAATTATTTTCAGCGTTCAAACTAAATTCATTGTAGTTTAAATTTTGGTCTTGATGCGGGGTGTTTACATGTTGGCAACAGTTTAAGGGAGTTCACGAAAAAAGAGAAAATCATCGGAAACCATCTTTCAGCAAACGAATTTGTCAACATTAACTGGATTACATTGCCTTCGGCAACCAGGATCGTCTTAGTTTAGTTCAATTTAACCATTAACGTATTAAGCAGATGCATTTCACACTCTAGGTGTCGCCACATTCCAACCACGAGCAATTGTCGAGGGTGTGGGATGAGTACACTTGATTTTTATTATATTTGCAATATAAAGAAAATTTGTCATTCGTTCTTTTAAACTTGCGATGTAAAGAAAATTTGTCACTGTTTTTATAATTTTGGCAATATTAAGGAAATTTATCATTGTTTTTATCATATTTGCAATGGATAAAGACAATTTATCATTCCCTTTTTTTATACTTGCAATATAAAGCAAATTTACCATCCTTTTATCATACTTGTAATATATTATAAAAACAAGTTGAGTAAGCAGGAGAGTGCTCCTACCAGAAGGTCTTTGTAAACATCCTAGGGTTAGAAACAAGTTTTCTGATGGCGTGAATCGATAACTTGAGTTATTCATCCAATACTTAGATATGAAATCGTTCAAATTTATACAAAAGATGCACAGTTTCTTTCATAAGCACAGTGCAGCCGCCATTTCGATCTAGCTTAAATGATTTTTCTGAATGCTCGGCCGATTGAACATGTTCAAGTTAAACACTATTCCTTAAATTTTCATGAAAATTGAAAGAAAATAAAAGTGTCTAAGTCAATTTTAAATATATATAGAGTTTTCCAATAAGAGGTGTTATTTTGAATAGATCTTCTGATTGAACACCTTGCGACTTCTTCCTTTGGAGCCACGTGATAGAGAAGGCTTATGCCGATAGCCCAGCGTCGATTCAAGATCTCAAAGATGAAATTCATGAGGCTATCGAGGACATAGGGCAACTACTTTGCGATTTGGTTATGGAAAATTTCATGAAGAGGATATGGTCCTGTAAGCGTGTCGTAGTGGTTATTTGCTCAATGTTAATTATTGCTATTAACGGCATATCTTCTTCTTTATAATGAAATAAACATTCGATCATTTGTATTAAAAATGGCATTTTTCTTTTAATATGAAAATAACACCTCTTATTGGAAAACCCTATATCAACCATAAACACGTGTTATTGTTGGTGTAATTCCATATAATTGAAATGGCTATAACTCACTTGATTATGATTCGATCTCAATTAAATTTTGTGAACATATATATCTTATGTTAGTCTATATAATTGCGAAATTTCAAGAAGTTTAAAGGTACCGTTTTGATTTTATGGGAAAAAATGTAAAATCTACAAATCATACTATCATTAACAAAGTTGAGCGAATTTCGATTTCTAAGGTATTTGTTGCCCTTGTACTCATAAAGGTCCACGTTCGTGATAATTTTCAGATTTTTCGGCCGAAAGGTGTCCAATCGCGGTGTCCAATTCATAAAATCATTTTTTTTATTTCAGATTCTAAAATTTCCTGTCAAGACCTTTGATTTGATACCCCACTCGACTACCTTTGATGAAAAAAAATTTTTAAGGGCCAATTCGTTATTAGGGGGGACCCCCCCTTAAACATTTTTTAAATTTTTGTTGAGGCCTTAACTTTTGAAAGACCATCACTTTTGACCTTTTCACAAAGTTTGAGCATTCTAGCTTCTATAGTTTCTGAGGAAATCAGCTGTGACGCACGGACAGACGGACGGACGGACGGACGGACGGACGGACAGACGGACGGACAGACAGGTCGCGAAACTAGTAGGTCTTTGTAAAAAAATTTTTTACAAAGACCTAAAAATTATCATTCTTTCTTTTATACTTACTCGTACAATACAAAAAACAATTTACATCATTCGTTTTATTATATATTTGCAATAAATAAAGAAAACTTTTAATTCGTTTTATTATACTTGCAATATAAAAAAAAACTTAGATTATTCCTTTTATTATATCTGCAATTCACACAAGGTTATATTCCTTTTTTGGATTAATTATATGTATTAAAAAGGGAGAACAAAAAAAAGAATTTTTTTGATTGAATTATAAAAATAAAGGAGAAGATGTGTTGAAGTTTAAAACAATGCGGTCGTCTCTTTTCTCTCCACCGGGTATAGGACCCACAAAGATGGCGGGCTCTTCCTCTAATATGAGCTAGCCATTGGGCGTAGGTTCCTCTTGTTTGTTTCAGGGGCCACTTTCTCTAGATGGTCAAGTCATCATTTAGATCTTTGATCTGGTTGGGAAGGTTGCGAGGGTGCACCACTACCACCGGGAAACCCCACTCTTGTTGTGGACGGGTAAAATCCACGTCAATGAAGGATTCGTGCCCAACCTTACGCGCGGTTATGTTGTAAAGATTGTCGCGTCTTCTCATGTAATGTTCTTCGGTCGGTTACTTCGGCCTTCGACACCGGTAGAACGGACCCAATCTTATAGTCGCAAAAATCGTAAGCGTAACATTTTTTGTAGCGGGTCCTTGCGCTAACGGAAAGAACCCGCCCCACGACACCCCAACGATAGCTGCCAGCCCGCTTACGCGTTCTAAGTAAGGCCATTTCCAGCTGAGCACTAACTTTTCGCCCGCTGAGGCAGTTCACCGCTGCAGTCCTGAGCGGACATTTTAACATCTTTCAATCACTACAAAGTCCTGGCGGTGGCGTTTTTCCGATTTCATGCATAATCTAAACGTGAATTTGCTCGCATGATATTATCATCTATGGCGCGACAGCCCAAGCCGGGCCTGGCCTCCAGGATTAATCTCCCTCTATCATTATGGTTCTGCAACTTCGCCTACCAGCTGAGGGAAATGAGCAAGGATCTGCTGTCAGCTTTTATCGTGTCTTCCCATTAAGTCCTCGGTATTTCCACAGGACGTCTACCTTGTGCTCTACCCTTTAATGTTCTTTTGGGTAGACGGTTTTCTTTCTATATGTCCCGCCCATTGCAATTTGCGTCACTTTACGCAAGCAGATACAAGTAGGTCGTCAAAGAGTTGATACAATTCATCCTTGTAACTTAGTCTCCACTCTGTTCCTTGTTTCACTGGGTCGTAAATTTGCCGCGGTACTTTGCGTTCAAATACGTCGACTGTCTTTTCGGATTCACTTCCATATAACAGCACAGGTTTGACTAGTGAATAAATATGGAGCTTATTTTGCCTCTGGACCTTAAAATTGGAAGTACGGAGCAATAGGCTTTATTTGCGGCGTCTAATCTTGTCCTTTTTCTTTTGTATAAATATTTGTGAATAGAAAAAATTGTGATTAAATAAAGTGTTGATTTAAGAAGTAAATTGTTTTTTTAATTTGTGTGTCACGAGGAAAGAATTCTTCTTATTTCAATCACAACATATGCCGATTAGTTTAAAAAAGGCTTTTATAGCCTAAAGAATATTTATTGGCATGGAGCAGGAAGTGCTTTCGAGTAAATCAATTCAAAAGCGTACAGTCAGTGAACAATAAAAAGGTTTCCAAATTTGAAATTTAAACCGTAGAAGTATTGAAGTTTATATAGGGTTTTCCAGTAGGGAAATAACAATTTCATATCTTTATATGAACGCGACCTTAAACTTTTATAGTGAACTGTCAATGTCAAATTGTTGGTTAAAGCCAACATTTTCATCATGGTAAAGTTCACGAACAAGCAAAGTTTGGAAATTATTCAAAATTAATACCGGAATTCTGAGCCGGTAGTCGCAACTTGAAGGGCGCATACTCCAATTTTCAGCCGTAATAATCGCCCCACCCGACAGGTTATGCATGCTATAGTGGATAAGTTTGAGTCCAAATTTTCACTATTGGACGTTTGGGTGCCAATAAGACGTCGTACCGCTCAAAGCGAAGAAAATATCGACACTGTGGCGTATTTTGCGAAAATATCTTGGCTTACATTGTTACAAGATCAAATTAACTCAACCGCTAAAGCCACTTGATCATTCGAAACGCCGAAACTTCCCCAATTGGGCTCTGGTAAAGCTTGCAGAAAACGAAAAATTTCATCGAAAAACCATTTTCAGCGATAAAGCTCATTTCTGGCTCGCTTTGTTAATAAGCAAAATTGTTATGAGGACATTTTTGTCATCATGCTTGAAAGACAAGCTACACGAGTACCATATGGTGACAAATTATATAGAATTAACTCTCAGGGGAGGGTTAATGGTACTTTATATGTGGACAACAGAAAAGTGTCACCAGTCACGTAAGATTTTATTACAGTTTTTGAACTTTGAATATTAATAGGACAGTCAAATTAATTAATCACTCAGAAAGAAAATATCCACAAAGGAATAACTACATTTTGGAGATGGGTAAACCCACTCGAGTCACCGACCGAAGGGAATCACTAATTTACCATTCATAGCTCGTCAGATCGACATATAGTAAGGGAGGTGATTCATCTCTCACCTAAGAGATTTTACCCCATGATCCACTATATACTTATCATCTTGAAATATGTAATAATGAAAAAAAAAATTAAATGTTCAATGTGTTTATATAAAATATAATATGTATTTATATATATATATATATATATATATATATATATATATATATATATATATATATATATATATATATATATATATATATTTTTTTTTATACAATAATTAAATTTAAAAAAAAATCAAACATCCTAATTTAAAATTTAATTATACTATGATAGTTCTGGCTAATCAATTATGATAGTTCTGGCTAATCAATTATGATAGTTTTGGCTAATCAATTATGATAGTTAAAAAACAAAAACAAAAAAAAATCTTACTTAGGACCCCAATTGAAATTGATCTTCTTCATAGATTATTGAAGAAAAAATCTTCTCGATGTTCTAATTCTCTTTTCTTCTTTTTCAATAAATCTTCTTCTGCTTTTCAATTCAGATTCGTTTGATGACATTTGCCATGAAGGTATCCAAGTATACAAGGAAGGCAAACGTGTGCTTTGGGAAAAGCAGTGACTCACTGAAAGCCAGACGCAGCTTCATCTCAAGGAACACGGGCCCACGCTGAAAGTTCCCGTAAAAATACACCACACTAGTCAATTGGCTCCACTGGCTCGTAATCACTCAGTCTCTAAACGAAATCGCGGGTAGATTGCACGGAATTGGAATTGACACCACACCACTAGGCGAGAGTTGTAGAAATAAAATGTTTTGAGAACAGTCAATCAAAGCTACAAAGTCCGATTCGAGGCGAACGCGTAAGTGTCTCGATTTTCGTGGGATTAGAACGTCCCCTTTGTTTGATGATCAAGGTCTGAGAAGTCAGCAAACTATACAAGGCAGTCTCGAGCAGTATTAAGACTCTTCGCACCGAACAACACGTCTGACCACGGTAACAAAGCAGCACTTGGGAGCTTCCGTGTTTATTGTCGTCTCCACGACCAACTCTTTATTCTTATACATCGCCTCTGGTTTCCTTGATAGAAGATCACCAAGTTGTATTTTTCTTCTAAAAAACAATAACACAAGATCAATAATTTGCTTAGTAAAATTATTCCTGTGGATCTTCTTCTTTTCTTGACGATAAGAAATTGACGTCGTGATGTAACTTATTTTCTTCTGGGACTTTTCTTTTCAAGAAACTAAAAAATTGCCTCAACCAATCTTTTCTGCTTATTCTTCACGAATCATCTTTTGTTACTTCTCAATTAACAATTATCCTTTTCTTTCTTCTGGGAAATGTTTTCAAACAAAAGCTTTCTTTGCTTCCTCCCAAATCAAAACTTTCTTTTCTCCTACTCAAACACTTCTTTAATTCTCAAATTGAAAATATCAACCCCTATTCACTTTTATTCTCTTTCAGAATACTAATCAGAAAAAAAATTCTCTTGTTTAATTAATTATCCTTTTTGTTCTTCTGACCAAAATTGAAAACTCTCGCCTATTCTAATCTTTATAATATGGTGAATGTCAGTTAAAAAAAAATTTTAAAGTGTTTTTTTTTTTGTGAATTAGAAAACTAAGGTACTCGTATATGGTGAACCATCAACAAAGAAAAGCGTGTTACAAAAATATGCGTTATTGGTCAGCAACGAACTCACATTTGCTTCTTGAGACACCGTTGCATCAGCAGCTCATTTATGGCTCAATGGATTTGTTAATAAGCAAAATATGCGTTACCGGTCAGCAAGAAACCCACATGCGCTTCTTGAGACACCGTTGCATTCGCATAAAATTACTGTTTGGTGCGGTTTTCATGCTGGACGTGTGATTGGGCCGTATTTTTTCGTGGATGAAAACTACCGCTATTGTGTTATGTTGGAAGATTATTTGTGGCCACAATTGGATGAATTTAACATCAACGATGTGTGGTTTCAACAAGACGGTACCACTAGCCACACAGCATGTCTCACAATCGATTTATTGAAAGGGAATTTTGGTGAACGTGTTATCTCGAGAAATGATGCGGTCAAATGGCCGCCTGGTTCATGCGATCTAACGCCATTGGAGTTCTTTTCATTTGGCTATATGATGTCACTGGTCTAGGCCAACGAGCCAGCAACTTTAGACGAGCTCAAAGACAATATCCGACGCGAAATTGTCAACGTTCCGGTCGAAATGTAGGCCAGAGTGGTGGAAAATTGGGCCCAAAGAATCGACCACTGTAAACGGGCTCGTGGTGGTTATATGGCCGAAATCATATTTCATTCATAAAATGTAATGCTTGCACTACACTCACAATAAATTTGAACTCAATATCTCAAATATTTCTATGTTTTATTAATAGATAAAATTGTTATGTCCTTAATGGAAAACGCTTTAGTATTGTATATTCAAAGCATACTCGATTTTTCTTTAAGCTAACAGTTCACCAGGAAGGCTAGTTTATCAAGTGTATTAGCGTAAGTTCCTTCAAATTAACTTCACAAATATTTCCATGTCAATTTAGTTGTCGATAAGTTTAATTAATTTGTATGAATACAATTCTGTTATCCGCCGCATTGACCATCGAGTGCAATTCCCTTTCGTCTAATCTTTACACTCACATCTATTGATTACATCCGTCAGCCACAGATAAACTGAATCAGACAGACTGATATCTACGCTGTTCTATCAATTTGACACTTCCTTTTCACTCGCAATTGAATCATGGCATACATTCTGATTAAACACGAATTAATTCTGCTAACCATTTTATTGGCGATAAAATTTATGCTGTTTATTTTAATCTTCACTCAGTAGATTGCATTTTCTGCTAAGTGTGGATGTGCTTCTCTTTTCTGGATTGAAAAGTAAAAGTAACCTTTACTCTCTTTCGCGTATGAGTGTGATTTATGAGGTGTAAGCAATGTTGACTTTTAAACGAATTTCATATTAAATTTGGTTGATTATCAAAACAATTCATGTGAGAATGGAAACTCAGATTATCCCATCAATGAATAGAAATCGATTAAACGCTTTTCACCTTCGGTAGGTCTTAAGGGTTGAAGTCCTTTACTATGTAGATCGTTTTCAAAGTGGTTGCAGGATACTTTGCAATGTGAAACAAACTGCACGTACTCGAAAAACACTAACTTTTAGATATATTGTAGATAGTCTGCAGCCGCAGCACCACTATGTTATTATGCAGCTATTTTACGACATGTTAAGTGATGTAAAAAAGTAAATTTTCAAATAAATGTACTTCATGACCTTGCATTAAATATGACCACCGTCGCCGAACATAAAAGTCTGCAGTGTATGAATATTGTATTACAGATAAGGAAGGTCTCGCCCATTAATTTTTGGAGAACAATAAAAATGATATGTATGTAAACAGGCAACGCGGTAACAGTACTCTAACGACTTTTGAAAGAAGAGAAGAAGCAATGACAGTGGTGTTGTTTATGAACGAGTAAGCGATCGGGCTGTTTTCGAAGAACGTTATGAAAGACTAGTATTAAAATTCACCATGGAAATTGACTGGTTTGAAAAGAAAAGTCAAATTGGAAGTAATGAGCTCACTATGAAATTACTTTACACGCAAAATGCTTAACCTTGGTCTATTCAACTAAAAGAAAAAAGAAACACAATTTCTCGAATTAGGTTACGCACTTATTCTCTCATTTAATTGAATTCATTAGACAATTATGTGAAATGAAAAAATACAAAGATTAACAAGAAAGCTACTAACTATTTACCCAAGGTGACTATAAAATTTGTTTAATTAATTATGAAACTCAGGAAGGCGGTTTTGGTAATATTTATGGGTTATAATTGAAGCTATAATCGCTTGCATGAAGACATTGACTTTTATTTCAAAATGAAAGGTCGACTTGCGAGATGTACTCTAAAACTTCAAATAAAAACTTAACGATACATGTAATCAAACGTTATAACCGTATGAATATTGTAACAGGTAGATTGCAAGGATTCTCTTATGTTTTCAGAGAATCTAAACAATTTTTTCATGAATTTTTCAAGAAATGTTTCACAATATTCTATTGAAATCAATACGGGTCGATTTGTTGATCCCTCTGAGTGTCCCAACAAGTTTTCTCAGCAACTCTTGAAGCTAGAATTATCAAATTTTGTATTAAGACCAGAAGTTGTAGTCTAATTAAGTTTGATAGATAAAAAATCCCGAATAAAAATTGTCATGGCCCAAACACTAGGTTAACATGGACTCATTTCAGTTTTTTGGCCATTTACGGTCTGAACATTGCCTAAAAATCGCCCAAAGAAGGCCACAAAACCAAATAAATGGTGATTTGCGGAAGATATTGGCCTAAACTTGGCTCAGAATAGTCCCAAAAATTACTCACTTTCTTTTTTCGACGACAAACATGATCAAAAAACAATCGAGGCCTAAAAAGGGTCCAAAAGTGACCCAAGATAAAAACAATTGCATACAAACATGGAGAATATATTCAGGGTATAAATTTGGCCTAACTATGGCCTAATCGATTTTCGTGTTTTTAGCACTTTAAATTTCAATTCAAATTGGTCCAAAAATATATAAAGTATGCTTTGCACGGGTAGTCGTGGCCATCCATCGGTAGTCTGTGTATACCTTGAAGTGTGTCTAATACGTTTCCTTACTCCATATATAATATTACCCTAAGGCTTTCTTATTCCTTCTATTAATTCTGTTGAACTTCTTTAACTTTAAAAGTTGTTCTCTTTAACTGTGTTATTTCTCTGGCGTCATTATGACACCAGTATTTCATTACTCTTAAATTACACTATCGTACTCACACATTTGACACACACTCGGAGTCGAATTGTGGATTTTGAGAAAATCGTTTCACTGGTCGAATAGAAATAGACAAAACTCATATAGTGTTACGGTGAAGGGAGTGTTGCGAAGAAATTAAATAACGAATACCTACATCCTGTTTGTACCTGATTTGGACTCCATTAATTAAATGTCCGGAAGAGAAATTCGCCGCTACGTTCACACCGTTTCTTTCATAAAAAAAGCAGAGTCTACGCATAAGGACAAATCTTTTAAGGTAATAGCTTGGGCCTTGATATATCATATCCTTTCAGATGCAAATAATGGCCCTGAACGGTGACTGGACGATACTAGTGAATTGAACGAGAACTTTGTTGGCTTGAATTAAAACAAAAATCAATAAAGGAAACGTCACTTGAGGAAAAAAGCACAGAGCCAAAAACTTACGTATCAATTTGGTCTATAGTGGTTTATAACATAATAAGACAATCATTTAAAATATAAAAATAAATCATTTAAAATTCCGAAAAATAATCAAAAGACATTGAAAAACTTGGACGGTTTAGTGCGTATTATATTGTTTGTCCTCTTGTGCATTGTCATTGCACAACTAATTTAAAGTGCGTAACTGTTCAGACATCGATATATTTATATATTGCAAACTGTGAGCAGCGGTAACAAGTTGCCACATCCTGTGGTCACCGATTTCGGTAAAGCGAAATTTCATTCGAAAACTGTTTGACAACGGAATAAAATGGCTCCGCTGTAAGTTTACTTAATATTTTTTTTTTTTCATTGTCTCATTGAATAGGTATTGACAGGAATTGTTATAGCTTCGATAGATAATTATTTATAATGTAAAATTAATTAAAAATTATTAAAATTTCTATATATGAGTAATGCATGTATGTATATTCCATTAAATTTAAATCTATATTATAAATATTTTTTAATTCTTAGCCAGTTTCATATACTTATTTACACAAAACATTATTGGTGACAATTATAATCTTTTCAGGGGGTTTTAAAATGAAGAAATATTTTCTTTTTTCTTCACTCCTCTGTTGTATGATAGTTTGCATTCTCCTTGACTGGTCCCGTTTTCACAGGTCATCGATGGTAAACTGTGTAGGATCGACATACATTTGAATCCTTTATACTCGTATATGCATGCTAGACTGAGTGGTATGATTATTAAACAGATATTTTAAGACATTTACATCTCATTACGAGAAGAATCGATCCATCTCATCTTCCAATGTCGAAGGATAATTAAATACCTATAAGTATTTGAATTTAATACTCTAAATTATTAGTTTGTATGATACATTTCGGTCGGGGACTCAATAGGTTCATCCTCTTCGTCGGACGTGTTGATATATGAATAATATTAAATTTTCACTATTTCTATTTTAAACTTTTTACAAATTATAATAATTTTTGATTGATTTTTTTTTGAGAAATTTTCAGAGTATTTAAGTGACTGAGATTATTTGCTTCTTCTTCTCCTTCTTCGTAGCACTACAGCCACTTTCGGGCCTTCACTTGTAATGTGACGCCTGCGCCCAGGAATCGAAGTGATTCCGATCCCGAACCCTTGTAACCTGCCAGATGGATATGTCCTCGAAGTGCCAGCGGACTTCATCTGTTGTGCGGATATCGTTGTGCAGAAAATATTTTTTTTTCTGTCCAATTATTTAGATCCGTGGATATAAATATTCGAAATATAGAATTAATCCAACCCCGGCACATTTCGAGACATAGCCATCTGGAAATGCCCCTCCACCGTGGCCATCGAGAAAACTATGCCACTGGCGACATCTGAAGAAGCACATTTCCGCCACATGAAGTGCCATTCCACGCACATATGTTTTGTCCGAGGTGACAACCGGAACTTTTGACAGCACATGGAGGCGCTAAACGTCATCGCAAAGTTCTTCGTGATAATATCCAAGGTATTACAAAACGAGCTATACGTCGTTTGGCGCGACGTGGTGGAGTGAAACGTATTCCCTGTTTAATCTGTGAAGAAACGCGTGGTGTGCTTAAAGAGTTTTTGGAAAACTTTATTCGTGAGGCAGTGACATTCACCGGAGCAGACACATTGGGAAAGAGGTTAGTTTAGTTAATAACTAATTAGAAAATTTAGCAATATTTTGTCTAGTCTGCAGCGGAAGGCAGTGTGAACTGCGGACTAAGTGGGAATATACCTTCGATAAAACAATTTCTCTTAATGAATCCAGTAGGAGAATAATTCAACACCAAAATGATTTGACACTTCTTCATGCGGAAATTCGAAGTAACGCTTGCTACCTTGTTCAGATTGATCAATTGGCGTATCGCTTGCAATCCGCAGTACAGACTGCAGTCTTCGATTCAGCAACGTACATTGTACGGTATAAACATAGGTAATTAAAAGGGATCAACCTTGTTCGCGGGTATGCTTCTCACGTTATCAAAAATGCGGCGCTAATATTGAAAGTTGATCGCGACAAACAACTGATTGTTTGGGATGAATGCATTGAGAACATCTCGATAGCTGAGCTCCAAGAACTTTTACCGGGTCATCAGCCACGTTATATTGTTTACACGTATCGTATGGTTCATGACGATGGTCGAGTTTCATACCCGATGTGCTTCATTTTTATACACCAAGAGACAGTCATATGAGTCTTCAAATGATGTATGCGGTACTAAATCAGCGGTGAAAAACTGAAGTAAATAAACCATACCAATGTTGCCTCAGAAGAGAGCAAACTACGCCAATACTCGACGAGCATAACATGAAACAGGATGCTATGTAATAGCAAATAACCAGTTAGTGAACATAAAAGAAAACTGGATTTCAGAATTTCAACTTCTCACTACAAGCTCGGAGCCAATGTGATTGAAAAGTTCATATCACATCAGAGCGCAGCAACACAATATCCTTTTCATAAAATCTGTGGCTCATGCAAATCAACTACGGGGTAAAATGAATACATCCAACGAGATTTGCTGCTGTTGTACTTGGCCATGAACAGTTGGTGCTTTTGCAGAATACGGCACTATCATAACACTAACTGGTACTCAGCTCATAGCATTAAACCGGTCTAATTTTAATCGAGCGACTAATGCAACTCGAAGCGATCGGTTCCAAAATTGTTCAGAACGGGGTTCAACGTTAGAAGGTCATCACAACAAACAACAAATTTATTTTCAATTTTGGTTTCATACTTTTGCATGTGAACAAGGAAATTCGATAAACTTAACTTGAAAAGTGTAATGTTTGAGTGCATTAAAGATGACGTGCCGTACTATTAAGTTGCCATGATTCGTAGAGTGATAAAGTATTGAGCTTTAACTGCTACAGCAGCTGGAACAAGATTAAGTTTACATGCCAACGATTACGATATATGTAGATTCATTGGGAGTTGTTCGTTTGGGAAAAGCAGCAATCACCGTATGGAATATTGGACTAACATCAAAATCAACTATTCTATCGTCAATGGGATGAGGACAACATATGGGTGCTTTGGACTATCTTCTACCTCCAGAATTCGTTAAAACAATGAAAGTACTTCACAGTGATGCTCCAAGTATTCCAGTCGAAGATTTATCTAAAGTGGTAAAGCAAGATTTAAAGAAAAGCGCAGACGAGTTATTCGATAGCTGTGACCCCGAATCGTTTGGTACTGCTTCATTGGCTCAAGTGCATAAGGCGAGCCTAAAATCGGGTGAAACAGTGGCTGTAAAAGTACAACATCCATATGTTCTTGGCAGTTCACTAGTTGATATGAAGACAATGGAATATCTAGGAAAGGTGATTTAAATATGAAATTAATTTTTACAAATGGTAATTGTCTGTGTCTACTTGCCCTATTTTAAAGAAAAATTTACATTCTAACGTAAATATTTATAGATTTTTTTTAAAATGGAAAATTCTTTGGATAGCCAAGCCTATTCCTTTTTTTATGCAAATGGTAATTGTTTGTGCTTGCTTGCCTGTTTAACGTCGTGTATATTTGCTTAAGTTTGCAAGCTTACGCGAATTAACGTTCCTAGTTTTGTTTGATTCCGATATAAAATAGTTGGGGCGTTCTTTACAGATCGAATTTATAGTACTCTTCGTTTTCCTATGGAAATAATTTTAAATTATCATGAGTTTGAAAGCAACTAATCAACGGCTCAGTTTGAAAGTCTGAACACGTACAATTCGGCCAATTGGAATTCGTCGGAGAAGATTCTTTTTCTTGTTTTTTTTTTCTGAGAAATTTGAGATCAACTTTTGGTTGAGAGCCCCTTACAAACAATTATTTTACATCGGTACCAAGAAGTATACAAGAAAAAATAATGAAATTTAATCGTATGCTGTCGGTTCAGCAAACAGTAAATATTTAAATAAATTATACAAGAAAGGGAAACGATAAACTCTATACCTGAGTCGGGTCCCTACCATGAGATTATCATCGACGCTACAAACCAATCCAATACATAAAATTTATATCCAATTTGAACTTAGATAAAGTTTATTTGAAGCGAATGAAGTAAAAAAAAAAAAAGAAAAAAAAAAAAATCTTAATTAATTTCAAAATGCATAGAGATGATTACCGTGGAAAAATATTCAATGTATGTGTCATAAATTTAAATTAATTCGATTTAAGTAAGCATGCAATTGAAAGATTTAAGAAAAAAAAACGGAAAAGCAGCCTATACTTCCTTTGAAAGGTCTAAATTGTGCAAATGTTAGTTTTTGAAACTTAATCAGTTTAACTCTTCTTTAGTGATAAATCGCTCTTATTTCTTGAACACGATACATGTGAACGTTTTAGAAATTCCAAACCATTTCTAGCCCTCGAATCCTTTCCCCTTGAGAAATAAGCTCGATATGACTAAATTTACAACAAACAAGCAACCAGCAAATTTGTTTAATGTTTAGAATATACGAAAATCCTTAGTGATATTTTTTTTTAAAAGCAAAAGTTAAAATCCAAAACATAGATAAAAGATAGTTTGTGTTTTCTCAAAGTAAGCTTAAAATAAGAAAAAGTAGAATACTAAAATCATGTCAGATAAGGAGAAGTATCTAGGATAAATATTTGCACGATTTTTTTTTTGTTACAGATTTGTAGGTTAGAGAATTTTCTCGTGTGTAAATGGAGGATACTAATATTTATAATCGAAATCCTAATTTGATTGAATTTAATAATATAATGAATTGCTAAGTTAAACCACGACTTTCCTTTTCAGTAACTCGTTCTATTTCAGGGGGAACAGAGAGTGTAGGGTAAGTATGCCGTCGCGAGGGTAGGGTTTCTGCAAATCCGCTGAGGTCGGTTTCGCGTCGCGCGCGGTACGCGGTACCTTTGTTTGTTTCGTCACTTCTTTAGAGTAGTTTTCTTCGGGTTAAGTTCGAGTAGTATATTTTTCGGTACCGCGTCGGTGAATCGGTAACGCGCCTGTGGATTTTTGTAGCTTTTGATTTGAGATCTGTGGATAGATCCCATCCAGAACTAACGTAATGTAGGTTTCTCGTTCTGGATGAGTAATTGTTGACGCGTTTAGAAAACGGGCAATTTCAGGTGACTGAAATATTGTAATTGAGCGTAATCCATTCGGAGACCCGCGACCGAAATCCTCTCCGAACTAGCTGGCCGACAAGCAGTCACCGCGTGAATGGATTACGGTGCACGGATCGGTTGACCTGTCGGTACCATCCGTTGGCACTACTCAGACTTAACGTCTAGAACCGATGAGAGGTCGGTTCCGCGTTCGAGTTGAAGGTAGAAAATCATTACAAATGGCGCCCAACGTGGGGCCAAAAACATCCTAAGGGGGAAAGAACTTCGCGTCTTCTGACGAGTTGGTCCTTTACGGAGGATGTAAGGTACTTTGGTACTCGAGTCCCACTATCAGGAGCAGTGGAATTGTGTGATACACATTAGAGGTCGCTTCACGTGAGTTGTAGCTTCCGCTCTCCTTTGTTTGATTTTGCTTTCGCGACAGAATCCTTCCGATGTGTTGTCCCAGGGTAACCCCTGTAAGGACCTTCTATTTTCTTGATGGAACTGCCAGTCTGATGGGTTTACCTATCAGCATGGACTCTCAAGAAAATAGAAGGCTACCTTGCCTTTATGTCGCGGAAGGATTCTAACTATTTCTTATGCGTGTTAGACGAGTGGTATCGGTTCAACGTTCGGTGGCGTATGCTGGAGTCGCGAAGCCCGGAATGCTTCTACGCGTCGGGAGTTTTGACCGCGTACAAAGTCGTTACGGTAGCTCTACCACTGGTCTCGTCGAGTCACTTTAACGTAGTTTAGAGACGGTTTTTTTGTAATGTATGTGGGTGTGGGGTTAAATTTCGTAAATCGACCGAAGCACCCTTTCTTCGGCAGATTACCACGCACTCTCTTTTCCCATTGAAGGAGTCGACTACTGGAAAGGAAAGTGACTGTCAAATATTTTTTTTTCTCCACTTATCATTAGCTCGCCACTATCGGCTACTAACGTATTTTTAGGTTTTCTATATATATATTAGGTTTATTAGGTTTATAGTAGAAATAAGTGTATTTTATATTTATTTTTCTTCTCAATATTAGCAACCACACGATAATGGCAACGAAGCGGACCCCAGAAAAGCGATGGACACGGTCCAAAACGGTCCAACCCGCGAACTGTGGAATCTGTTTCGAGGACGTAGTGGAGGGCGTACACAGCGTGCGATTGGATTGTGGACATTTATTCCATCGTGCCTGTGTACAACAGCTCCTCCTCACGTCAGAACTGTGTCCCTTATGCCGGCGATCCATAGATCGGTCTGCCCTAGACGTCCCCCTCGGAACGCCCCTACCAACGCGTGGAGCAGTGGCGAAAGGAGCTCCAGAAGCCGAACCGTCACACCCACTCTTAGACCTGCAAGGAGCAGTAGGCGGTGAAGTTCCGGCTGCAAGTGTCGTGTCCGAGGTGACAACCATGCCTTCCGCCCACTCCATTGACACCCTCGTGGCGTTGATGAGGGATATGTCGGAGAGGATTGGCAACCTGGAGGGAAAGATCCAGAATCTCCCGTTGAGCCAACCACCCAGCCGCGTGAGAACTCCGCTTGGCTGGGAGCCAAATCCCAGTGTGGCGATGCCCCACTCCCGACAATCCGAGCAATGGGTCCCACCTCCAAGGAACTCGGGAATGGATCCCAGAGCTCCCGAATACAGACCGCGACACAGTACCAGTACCGAGGAGCGGAGCACCACCGGAGCTTGAGGACCCAGCATTGATTGATCGACCCTCCCTTGAAGCAATTACAAGCCCGACGGTATGTTGGAACTGCCGACAACCGGGACATCGGTTCTACGCATGTCCAGCGGAGCCAACGCTTTTCTGCTACCGATGCGGGAAGGCCGACACATACGCACCTGACTGTGCAAATTGCAAAGGGCGAAAAAACTTGCCACCGAGTGCCGCGACCACCCGTCGGCACTCCTAGACCCCGGACGAACAAATCCAGACCCCATCACCAGCTATGACCCAGCTCCCATCATGACTCCAACTCTGCTGACTCGCACCGCTAAACACAATTCTCCCGAAGTTCCACAACCGACGCCGTCCTTCGCCGAGGCCAATGCGCAGGGAAATGATAGCGAGACGAAGGCTCCTTGGCATGTAAAACCTTTTCATGTCAGGTTGCGGAATTATTTGGCTACTCGACAGCGCATCTTCCATGAGGAATTGGCCACAACTGTCCCACCGCGAAGCAAGCGAGCCACGCGTCGGATGCGGAGCTTCTGGAGAAAAGTCAGGCAGTCGAGGAAAGTGTTGAAGGACATATACTTAGACGAATTATTGAGGGATGATGTTCGGCCATATGCGTCAGTACACCTCCTGCAAAAACGAGTATCAGGCTTAGTCGATACGGGAGCCAGTGTGAATTGCATATCTGCCGAGTTTGCAGGGGAGGTACTGGCAAAGCACGCGGACCAAATCCGTCATTTCACCTCCTGGTTAAGCACGGCGGACGGAACTCGTCACTCTGTAGTGGGAAAAATTATGACGGATGTCACCTTTAAAGGGGTAACTAAACCTATGGAATTTTTCATCATACCTCAGTTAACCCAGAATCTTTATTTAGGAGTGGATTTCGTTCGAAAATTTAACTTGGCCCCGGCACTATTTTCCAGTTCGACCCTGGAGTCCGTCACCACCGTTCCTGACCAATCTCAACCCACTAACTTATTACGGCATACACTGGATGTAACTCAGCAACTGCGTCTCGACTCGGCTATATCGGCTTTTCCCTCGCACGAGAAGGAAGGTCTCGGGCGGACTGCCCTGGTGTTCCACACTATAGATGTGGGGGATGCTAAACCCATAAAACAGAGACATTTCGCCATATCTCCGGCGAAGGAAAAATCGTTATATGCCGAAGTGGATCGAATGCTATCATTAGGCGTAATCGAAGAATCACAGAGCGCGTGGGCTTCCCCAGTCACCTTAGTTGTCAAGCCGAACAAGGTCCGGTTATGCTTAGATGCCAGACGCTTGAACGCCGTCACAGTCAAGGACGCATATCCTCTACCGTTGATAGAAGGCATTTTGAGTCGATTGCCTAAAGCCCATTTCATCACGAGCTTAGACCTCAAGGACGCCTTCTGGCAAATTCCTTTAGACCCCGGTTCAAAGGAGAAAACAGCCTTCACAGTCCCAGGCCGGCCCTTATATCAATTCGTGACCATGCCATTCGGATTGTGTAATGCCCCCCAAACAATGACGCGCCTTATGGATAAGGTGATACCACCTCATTTGCGGCACCAAGTTTTCGTTTACTTGGACGATCTGCTGCTTATAACCGAGACCTTTGACGAACACATCGACCTGCTTCAGGAGGTGGCTCTACACATCCGGAGGGCAAGATTAACCATCAACATAAGGAAGAGCCAGTTCGTGATGACGGAGGTGAAGTATTTAGGTCACATCATTGGGCATGGGCATATCAAGACCGATCCGGAAAAGACTCAAGCGATTGACGTTTTTCCATTACCCAAGACCACCAAACAGTTACGCCGATTCTTAGGCTTATGCGGATGGTACCAGCGTTTTGTACGTGACTATGCCACCATTACCACTCCTTTGACCGACATGCTGCGTAAGGGACGTAAATTCGTCTGGGAAGAGCCCAGCTTGCGAGCCTTTGAAGAGCTAAAGAAGAGTCTGACTACGGCCCCCGTACTGCACAGCCCGGACTTTGACAAACCGTTCTCAATCCATTGTGACGCGAGTCAACATGGGGTGGGAGCAGTCTTAGTCCAGGTTGCACAAGACGGCGAGGAGAGACCTATAGCCTTCATGTCTCACAAGCTGAACCCAGCCCAGCGAAATTACACGGTCTCCGAGCAAGAATGTTTAGCCGCGGTGTTGGCAGTGAAACGCTTCCGAGCCTATGTGGAGGGACACACCTTTGAAATCGTTACGGATCACGCTTCTCTGAAATGGCTAATGAGCCAGACTGATCTCAACGGCAGATTGGCCAGGTGGGCACTGAAACTCCAGGCATTTGACTTCACAATTCGCCACCGAAAAGGAAGCCAGCATGTAGTCCCCGACACCCTATCCAGAATGTTCGCCCCTGAAGGAGCCGAGTTGGTCCAAGAGGACGACAGCCCCCAATTGATCGATTTGGACCATCCTGCCTTCAAGTCAGCCAGCTACACCCAACTGATTCACACTATCCAGAATCAACTGTCCCAGCTTCCTGAACTGCGGTTGACGGATGGATTTATTTATAAGCGGATGGGACACGCATCCGGAGACCCCATACAAGAAGAAGAACAGTGGAAGTTGTGGGTGCCCGAAGAATTAACCACTGATCTTATCAGACGGGCTCATGACCACCCATCAAGTGCGCACGGCGGATACGGTCGTACACTTAGGCGGTTGAAAACCTGTTTCTTTTGGCCTAAGATGGCACAACAGATAAAAGCGTACGTAGCCTCCTGTGAGCTATGCAAGTGCACTAAAGCGCCCAACACCATTCTTCGACCACCCATGGGTAAGGTTGAGGTCCCCGAACGCGTGTTCCAGCGCTTGTACATTGATCTTATCGGTCCTTACCCTCGATCTGCTTCTGGTCACACGGGAGCTGTCGTGGTCCTGGACCAGCTCTCCAAATTCCCTATCATAGAACCACTACGTAACATGCACACTGGACCAATAATCAGCTTTTTGGAGAACCGAGTCTTTCACATGTTTGGAGTTCCGGAGAAACTTGTCTCCGACAATGGGGTCCAGTTCACCTCCAGCAAGTTCCGAGACCTAATGTCCAAATACGGCATCATCCACCAACGAACTGCCGTCTATTCACCACAAGCCAACGCATCCGAACGACTGAATCGTACGCTCATAGCGGCCATTCGCGCCTATGTCCACCCGAATCAGAGGGACTGGGATCGCAAATTGTCCGCCATCACTAGTGCACTGCGCTCGTCGTACCACGCCACGACCGGCATTTCGCCGTATTTTGCAGTGTTCGGCCAGTATATGATCTGTCATGGGAGCGCTTACCGGCTATTGCGGCAGCTGAAATCGCTAGAGGACCCAATCGTGGTTCTAGAACCGCACGAAAAGCTCCAACTTCTGCGAGATCAACTGCGGGAGAAGATTGAAGAAAGTAGACGGATGGGAGAGGAGCGGTACAACTTGCGATCTCATCCTTCTGGCTTTAAGGCCGGCGACGAAATATATCGTCGAAACTTCCGACAGAGCGATGCCACCCGCCATTACAATGCCAAACTAGACAAGAAATTCGTGAAGTGTCGAGTCATACAAGTCATAAGCCCCACCCGATACCTCATCGCGGACATGACTGGTAAGACCCTGGGAATTTACCACGCAAAAGACCTTAGACGATGAAGTGCAACTAATTCCCACGAGAAACCTTGGCTTATCCCAAATCTCTGCCTAGACGAAGGCCTCCGAATAACACCTGACTTCCTACTATATAGTCACTGCCGAGTCTTCACGAACAGGGTTGTAGCCTATCCTTCGAAACGGATCTTCGACCCGCCACGTCCCTAACCAAGACCTGTTACCAAGGAGACGGGATCGTAATTACTTCGATTTTGGGGGGGGGAATGTGTAATGTGACGCCTGCGCCCAGGAATCGAAGTGATTCCGATCCCGAACCCTTGTAACCTGCCAGATGGATATGTCCTCGAAGTGCCAGCGGACTTCATCTGTTGTGCGGATATCGTTGTGCAGAAAATATTTTTTTTTCTGTCCAATTATTTAGATCCGTGGATATAAATATTCGAAATATAGAATTAATCCAACCCCGGCACATTTCGAGACATAGCCATCTGGAAATGCCCCTCCACCGTGGCCATCGAGAAAACTATGCCACTGGCGACATCTGAAGAAGCACATTTCCGCCACATGAAGTGCCATTCCACGCACATATGTTTTGTCCGAGGTGACAACCGGAACTTTTGACAGCACATGGAGGCGCTAAACGTCATCGCAAAGTTCTTCGTGATAATATCCAAGGTATTACAAAACGAGCTATACGTCGTTTGGCGCGACGTGGTGGAGTGAAACGTATTCCCTGTTTAATCTGTGAAGAAACGCGTGGTGTGCTTAAAGAGTTTTTGGAAAACTTTATTCGTGAGGCAGTGACATTCACCGGAGCAGACACATTGGGAAAGAGGTTAGTTTAGTTAATAACTAATTAGAAAATTTAGCAATATTTTGTCTAGTCTGCAGCGGAAGGCAGTGTGAACTGCGGACTAAGTGGGAATATACCTTCGATAAAACAATTTCTCTTAATGAATCCAGTAGGAGAATAATTCAACACCAAAATGATTTGACACTTCTTCATGCGGAAATTCGAAGTAACGCTTGCTACCTTGTTCAGATTGATCAATTGGCGTATCGCTTGCAATCCGCAGTACAGACTGCAGTCTTCGATTCAGCAACGTACATTGTACGGTATAAACATAGGTAATTAAAAGGGATCAACCTTGTTCGCGGGTATGCTTCTCACGTTATCAAAAATGCGGCGCTAATATTGAAAGTTGATCGCGACAAACAACTGATTGTTTGGGATGAATGCATTGAGAACATCTCGATAGCTGAGCTCCAAGAACTTTTACCGGGTCATCAGCCACGTTATATTGTTTACACGTATCGTATGGTTCATGACGATGGTCGAGTTTCATACCCGATGTGCTTCATTTTTATACACCAAGAGACAGTCATATGAGTCTTCAAATGATGTATGCGGTACTAAATCAGCGGTGAAAAACTGAAGTAAATAAACCATACCAATGTTGCCTCAGAAGAGAGCAAACTACGCCAATACTCGACGAGCATAACATGAAACAGGATGCTATGTAATAGCAAATAACCAGTTAGTGAACAAAAAGAAAACTGGATTTCAGAATTTCAACTTCTCACTACAAGCTCGGAGCCAATGTGATTGAAAAGTTCATATCACATCAGAGCGCAGCAACACAATATCCTTTTCATAAAATCTGTGGCTCATGCAAATCAACTACGGGGTAAAATGAATACATCCAACGAGATTTGCTGCTGTTGTACTTGGCCATGAACAGTTGGTGCTTTTGCAGAATACGGCACTATCATAACACTAACTGGTACTCAGCTCATAGCATTAAACCGGTCTAATTTTAATCGAGCGACTAATGCAACTCGAAGCGATCGGTTCCAAAATTGTTCAGAACGGGGTTCAACGTTAGAAGGTCATCACAACAAACAACAAATTTATTTTCAATTTTGGTTTCATACTTTTGCATGTGAACAAGGAAATTCGATAAACTTAACTTGAAAAGTGTAATGTTTGAGTGCATTAAAGATGACGTGCCGTACTATTAAGTTGCCATGATTCGTAGAGTGATAAAGTATTGAGCTTTAACTGCTACAGCAGCTGGAACAAGATTAAGTTTACATGCCAACGATTACGATATATGTAGATTCATTGGGAGTTGTTCGTTTGGGAAAAGCAGCAATCACCGTATGGAATATTGGACTAACATCAAAATCAACTATTCTATCGTCAATGGGATGAGGACAACATATGGGTGCTTTGGACTATCTTCTACCTCCAGAATTCGTTAAAACAATGAAAGTACTTCACAGTGATGCTCCAAGTATTCCAGTCGAAGATTTATCTAAAGTGGTAAAGCAAGATTTAAAGAAAAGCGCAGACGAGTTATTCGATAGCTGTGACCCCGAATCGTTTGGTACTGCTTCATTGGCTCAAGTGCATAAGGCGAGCCTAAAATCGGGTGAAACAGTGGCTGTAAAAGTACAACATCCATATGTTCTTGGCAGTTCACTAGTTGATATGAAGACAATGGAATATCTAGGAAAGGTGATTTAAATATGAAATTAATTTTTACAAATGGTAATTGTCTGTGTCTACTTGCCCTATTTTAAAGAAAAATTTACATTCTAACGTAAATATTTATAGATTTTTTTTAAAATGGAAAATTCTTTGGATAGCCAAGCCTATTCCTTTTTTTATGCAAATGGTAATTGTTTGTGCTTGCTTGCCTGTTTAACGTCGTGTATATTTGCTTAAGTTTGCAAGCTTACGCGAATTAACGTTCCTAGTTTTGTTTGATTCCGATATAAAATAGTTGGGGCGTTCTTTACAGATCGAATTTATAGTACTCTTCGTTTTCCTATGGAAATAATTTTAAATTATCATGAGTTTGAAAGCAACTAATCAACGGCTCAGTTTGAAAGTCTGAACACGTACAATTCGGCCAATTGGAATTCGTCGGAGAAGATTCTTTTTCTTGTTTTTTTTTCTGAGAAATTTGAGATCAACTTTTGGTTGAGAGCCCCTTACAAACAATTATTTTACATCGGTACCAAGAAGTATACAAGAAAAAATAATGAAATTTAATCGTATGCTGTCGGTTCAGCAAACAGTAAATATTTAAATAAATTATACAAGAAAGGGAAACGATAAACTCTATACCTGAGTCGGGTCCCTACCATGAGATTATCATCGACGCTACAAACCAATCCAATACATAAAATTTATATCCAATTTGAACTTAGATAAAGTTTATTTGAAGCGAATGAAGTAAAAAAAAAAAAGAAAAAAAAAAAAATCTTAATTAATTTCAAAATGCATAGAGATGATTACCGTGGAAAAATATTCAATGTATGTGTCATAAATTTAAATTAATTCGATTTAAGTAAGCATGCAATTGAAAGATTTAAGAAAAAAAAACGGAAAAGCAGCCTATACTTCCTTTGAAAGGTCTAAATTGTGCAAATGTTAGTTTTTGAAACTTAATCAGTTTAACTCTTCTTTAGTGATAAATCGCTCTTATTTCTTGAACACGATACATGTGAACGTTTTAGAAATTCCAAACCATTTCTAGCCCTCGAATCCTTTCCCCTTGAGAAATAAGCTCGATATGACTAAATTTACAACAAACAAGCAACCAGCAAATTTGTTTAATGTTTAGAATATACGAAAATCCTTAGTGATATTTTTTTTTAAAAGCAAAAGTTAAAATCCAAAACATAGATAAAAGATAGTTTGTGTTTTCTCAAAGTAAGCTTAAAATAAGAAAAAGTAGAATACTAAAATCATGTCAGATAAGGAGAAGTATCTAGGATAAATATTTGCACGATTTTTTTTTTGTTACAGATTTGTAGGTTAGAGAATTTTCTCGTGTGTAAATGGAGGATACTAATATTTATAATCGAAATCCTAATTTGATTGAATTTAATAATATAATGAATTGCTAAGTTAAACCACGACTTTCCTTTTCAGTAACTCGTTCTATTTCAGGGGGAACAGAGAGTGTAGGGTAAGTATGCCGTCGCGAGGGTAGGGTTTCTGCAAATCCGCTGAGGTCGGTTTCGCGTCGCGCGCGGTACGCGGTACCTTTGTTTGTTTCGTCACTTCTTTAGAGTAGTTTTCTTCGGGTTAAGTTCGAGTAGTATATTTTTCGGTACCGCGTCGGTGAATCGGTAACGCGCCTGTGGATTTTTGTAGCTTTTGATTTGAGATCTGTGGATAGATCCCATCCAGAACTAACGTAATGTAGGTTTCTCGTTCTGGATGAGTAATTGTTGACGCGTTTAGAAAACGGGCAATTTCAGGTGACTGAAATATTGTAATTGAGCGTAATCCATTCGGAGACCCGCGACCGAAATCCTCTCCGAACTAGCTGGCCGACAAGCAGTCACCGCGTGAATGGATTACGGTGCACGGATCGGTTGACCTGTCGGTACCATCCGTTGGCACTACTCAGACTTAACGTCTAGAACCGATGAGAGGTCGGTTCCGCGTTCGAGTTGAAGGTAGAAAATCATTACACACTTCCTGCAAAAAGCGCCTCCAACTGTCTTGGTCTATTGGCCGCGTGCTCCTATATTGAAATCCGACCAGCAATGAACTGTCTTCGTCGACTGAGTCAGACCAGTGTTTCCTCGGTTTCCCCACTGGTCTCCGGCCTTCAGTTCTCCCAACAAATACCTACATATTTGGGTATCCGTTGTTCATCCATACGATTCAGGTGGCCAGCCCATTGCAGCTTTCGCAATCTTACAATCGTTGAGACCTCCGGCTCCTTAAAAATTTCATACAGCTCATGGTTGTATCGAATTCGCCATTGTTCCGCTTCCAGCTTCGCTACGATTATTCGCTTCAGGACCCGTCGCTCAAAGGCGTTCAATATATTTGCGGATGCTTGGATTAGAGTCCATGTTTCACACCGATAGCATAACACAGGTCTTATCACAGATTTGTATACTTGGAGCTTTGTTTTCCTGTGTATGCAGCTGCTCTTCAAAATCGTGAAAACTGAATAAAATATTTTATTTGCGAGCTGTATTCTTCGACACATTTCATCTCTCTCATTACTGGTTCTCTTTATTTTCGCGTCTAAATATACAAGTTCACTCACATTTTCGATACTGTATTCGCCAAGATTGATATTTTGTGTACTTGAGGTATTTTTCGTCGACTGCGTCATGAGCTTTGTTTTATTTTCATTGATTTGTAGTCCTACTAGTTTTGCTTCGCTGTCGAGTTTCAAGAAGAGTTCTTTGGCAGTTGTTAATGACCGTGACAAAATGTTGATGTCATCCGCATAGGCTACTACTTGACTCGACTTAAATAGTAATGTACCTCGTATATCGCTGGCAGCTGCCTTATGACGTATTACAGAGACAAATTAAATAGCAATGGGGCCAGCCCATCTCCCTGCTTTAGTCCGATATTTGTGTCAAAGGCATCGGTGAGTTGGTTATTGATGCGGATTTGGGAGGTCGTCGACATTATTGTCATTTTGGTAAGACGGACTAATTTGGCTGGGATGCCAAAACCATGCATTATTTGGTACAGTACGTTACGATCAATACTGTCGTATGCTTGCTTAAAGTCAACGAAAATTTGGTGTACGTCTATGTTGAACTTCCAGCACTTTTCAAGTACCTGCTTGACTGTGATCAATTGGTCTATTGTTGATCTACCTGCCCGAAAACCACCTTGATACTCCCCAATAATACTGTTGGCGTATGATCCGATTTTATTTTCTAAGATTTTAGAAAATGTTTTGTACGCCGTACAAAGTAGTGATATGCCTCTATAATTTTCGCACTTTAGCTTGTCATCTTTTTTGTGGATAGGGAATATAATTGATTGGCTCCACTCTTTCAGCATATGTCCTTGTTGCCAAATGTTCTGGATGACTTTGTGAATAGCTTGATGAGCACTACTGCCACCATATTTGATGAGCTCCACTGGAATCTCATCAATGCCCGGCGATCGGCTTTTGGGCTTTGATGATAGAGCAAACATCTTCCAGAGTTGATGGGGCCAATGGAAGCTCTCCGCAGACATCTATCGGCTCCGATCTTCTGGGGCTGTGCGGAGGATTAAGGAGGTTCTTGAAATATGATGCCCATCTTTCCTTAATCTTGATTTCATCAGCGATTATATTGCCGCTCTCATCACGACAGAGGGTGGTTTTGGGCTGATAACCACGTTTCAGGCTTTTCACTACTTTGTATGCTCGTCTTGTGTTATTACTTGCTAAACTTACATCTATACTTCTCAATTGGTCGTCATAGTATTTTCTTTTCTTAATCCTAATTATCTTATTCGCTACTCTTCTGAGATTTTCATAGTGTTCTCTCTTCGTCCTGGCTTTCCTACCTACGTATTCATTGTACGCCTGATTCTTTTTGTCTAACGCATTCTGGCACTCATCATTGAACCAATCATTCCTCTTGCGCCGGGCTTAATGTCCGATCGTCTGTTCTGCCACGGTCCTGATAGCCGCTTTCACTTCCATCCAGAGCTCGTTGCTCGTCTTTAACGATGCATCTGATAAGATGGGAGCCAGCTGGTTGTCGAGGGTCTCCGTGAAATTTTCGGCCACAGACGCCGTTTGAAGCCTTTCGATGTCAAGTTTTTGTAGCGGGCTTGTCTTCGCTGAATATGCCTTTGACATAGGACATCGATAGGTTAATTTGATCAAACAATGATCTGAGTTACAATTGGCTCCTCGGTATGTACGGATGTCAAGTATGCTCGAGGCCCAACGTTGTTGGATCAGAACATGATCGATCTGGTTTTTTGTGTTGCCATCCGGTGATACCAAGGTCATTTTATGAATGCGTCAATATGGGAAGCAAGTCGAACGTATGACTAGATTTCTGCTACGTGCGAAGTCAATCAGGCGCTGGCCGTTGTCATTTGTTTCATCGTGGAGGCTATATCCTCCAGTCGTTCCCCGATGAGATAGCTTATTGCCAACTTTAGCGTTGAAATCACCCAGAATAATTTTTGTGTCGTTTGTGGGCAACGAGTCGACCAGTCTTTCCAGGTGATTGTATAACTTTTTTTTTCGTTTCTTCGTCCTTTTCTTCGGTCGGGCGTGAACATTAATCAGCCAGATTTTGAAGAATTTCGCTTTTATACGGATCGCACATAACCGTTCGTTTATTGCCTTGAAATCAATAACGTGCGATTTGAACTCCCTATCCATAATGAAGGCCACTCCGATTTCTCGTTTTCCAGTAGGTTCCCACTTTTAAATATTGTGTGCGATCTCATGTGTTGAATGTCGTTTCCAGTCCAATTCGTTTCCTGGACTGCCAATATTTTTAATTGATATTGACTGACCTGTTGTAAAAGGTCCTTAACAGCACCAGGGTAATTGAGTGATCTGACATTCCAGAATCCAATGCCATAGTCCTTTTTTCGTTTTCGAGGTCGTTGCCGTGAGTCCAATCCATTCCGGGGCCTATCTGCAGGTTTCGAAACAATTAAAGGTTTTCCAGGGATGGGGAGTTAGCCCTTCACCCAACCTCCATTCCGTTATCTTACGTCCTCACAAAGGAGGTGTAAGTAGGATTTAGTAGCAGAGCTGTAGATGTATTTACAGTTATTGGGATTTCTCGACATTTAATGTTACATTATTGAGGAGCCAGTAAAACCAAATTGCACCCCGAGAGCATTTACTACCATTTAATTGGGGGTTTGGGATGAGGAATCATGGAAGCTATGGGTTGGGGAAACAAAGGGTTCCCTTCTCCTTTCTCAAACGGGCTTTGGACCGTCTATGACGGAGTTTTCTTACTTTTGCTCAATTTTTTCAGCATAACTAGACGCATTTAATATCGGTATTGTCGCCTAGGATGTTACCATCCTCATTTTTACAAAAGGTGATTTCTAGTTTATGCTCTTCTTTTTAAAATGTTCATTATTGCCGTAGGCTCCAAGGAAAGTCCGCATAGCGATCATATTTGATGCGGCCCTTTATTCGGTGAAGATTTGGTTTATTTGGTTGTGGGTCCTTCCGTCAGGCTAAGCCTACGTCATTTAATGAACCCGGCAATGTGATCTGACATTCCAGAATCCAATGCCATAGTCCTTTTTTCGTTTTCGAGGTCGTTGCCAATTAAGTTTTTACTTATGGTGACGTCTATGAAACACTGGTAATTTTTGTAAGTGTATTCCTAGAAGCTGTGCCGACCAGTTGTCCCTCTGTGGATCATTTCATTTCCAACTTTGGCTTTGAAATCTCCAAGTAAAATTTTGATAGCGTTAGAAGGCACGTACGTCGTTGAATATTTTTTCTATGCATCATCCTTTTCTTCAGTTGGAGCATGGCAGATAATGACTCAAGTGTTGGCGTTTTGTTAATCCTGTCTGAGGCGATGTTTCTGGTTTCTGGACTACAAATACTGAGGGAGCGAAGTCAGCGCTTCGACTCAGCAAAACTGAGCCGTGATTTCCCAGGAATGCGAACCTAAAGTTGAAACGTAATACGAGTATGAAATTATTCAATTTTCTGGATTTCATTCACGGTATTTTATGAAGGTCTTAGAAAATGAATCAGATTCAAACAACCATTGCTTTCGACTAAAATAGAAATCTACTTTACAATCCCAAATAGGGGACCTGTATTATATTTTATCGAACTTAATGTTAAACTTTTTTTTTTTTAAATTCTTAATGTCGATATCGATATTTTCGATAATATCGGGACGTATTTATCGGCGATACGATAATATCGATAATTTCTTGAATCAATTGTATCGTATCGTTATTGGTATCATCGCACTGAATATCGTATCGAAAATCGATACAACACGAGATCGATATTTTTAATCGATTATCGTGAAGGGTTACGCGTAAGTCAAATGTATATTGGCTCGGCCTCGTTTATGCAAGGGATGCGAGCTAAAAGAGGTTACCGCAAGAAATTTTTTTTGAGTTCAAATTTGGCTTGGCACCTTTAAAGATGCCCACAAATTCAAAACACAATTGAAACGTCTCTGGTAAACTAAAAGGCTGCAATGAGTTTTAATTTGGTAAACTGTTCTTGTTGAAAAAAAAAACTACTAAACTAAAAATTCTTCCTGAAGGTAGTTATCTTTTCACTTTTAAACAAACTGTTTAATATTTTACAGATAGACAATTAAAGTATAAGTTTGATATCTTGAGTTCAATTCATATGCCGGAAAAATGCATACCTTACGCTGGAAAGCTATTCTTGAAACGAGTGGAAATTAATTTCACACTGAGCATCAAACTTCCTACAATTGTTCCTCTAATAACAAGGTGACATCATAGAAACAATAAATTTTGTGTAAAAGTATGACAAAACATTTTATTACAGCATATACACCCCAGCTCAGTACATAATAGAGCATGAAAGTTGCTATTTCACGCTTGAAAGGTACTTAAACGTTAAAACTTATGTCATATGAATGTTCGCGAGTTCCATGTTCATAGCATATTAAAGATACTGTCGCTGTATCTGAAAAGTCGTGCAATTCACCTGCAAGAAACTACGCATGCACGTATAATCGTAGGAGGTTATAGTGATTCTGGATATTATTCATGGCCTACTGTCTTTTATTTTATTTTGTTAGTATTGTTGCTCTAAAGTAGCTGTAAACCTGGTAAAAAATTTTACTTTCAGTTGACGAATACTGCTCTGCATATGTAAATGAGAATAGCAAAGTTTAAATAATTCTATATAAATTCTTGATATCTGCTTGTACGAGTATGTACGGTCACATTTCCTACAAAAAACTTTTACTTCCGCAAATGACAATTGATTTGGTTCCTATGTTTTCCATCTTCTTTATTTACAGTAAAATAGAAGCACATAATGATGGAACGACAGTTTCAAGGCAGTATCTCTATGAAGATGAAATTGCAAGAGACAAAGTTGTCTAGCTTCTAGCGGGTAACGCTATCTGAAATGACCAGTAAGTATAAACTTGTTTACACTTCGCTTCACTTCTAGATTGTCGTAATTTGAAAGAAAGTCTTAAGCAAGCCAAACGCAATTTTCCAATGGATGATACCGAGTTGGGTAATTTTTTGCCATAAATGTAATGCATGTAATGTGGGATAATATGTTAGCTAGAGGCTAGTCGCACTTTTATAAAGATTATATGGGCGCACTTCAACTTCCTTGATAGTATCTTTCTATGGGATCTTTGGAATGTGCATGAATTGAGGTGCTCATTTACCATTGGAAGAATACAATGGAGCGATCAATGGATTGATATGAAAATTTGACTTGAATGATTTTCATATAGCGGGAGCAGTGCTCCTTGCTTCCATTTGGCCGAAAGGACATCTACCAGAATAATATGGATATTTTCCAAGTTATCGCCGATATTAGTTTTTTCTTTGGAAAGGGATTTTTATAAGTTACAAAAAGGATGTACCAATAAGGACTTTTTAATTCTGATAGAGAAATACATCCAAAGATTATTTGCTTTTCCTTTCTATCTTACATTCTCCATCGTGAATTCATTAAGAGTGATTATTATGTAAATTTTCGTGAAAAAATCAAAACTAACTAGGTTAGAAGCGAAGTTACAAGCTGTCCCAAGCGTTTACCTTGTTTGATAGTCTTGATACTGTAGCAATTGTGTGTTGGTAGACCTAAAACGGAAAAACAGCTTCTTCGGGCTATCAAGGACCAAAAGTGACAAATTTCAAAAAAGCACGTCAATTCGGACTTCAGTTGAGAGTGTATATCCTATTCTGTTCCCGAGTTGAAATAATGAACCTTTCTTCGACCTTTTGTCGCCAAAAGTGAGTAGTTAAATGTATGGAAGTAGGTCTGATGACAATGTAAAGTAAGACCCTATTTAGCGACTAAATTGACATAAATTTTCCTTATTTCCATGTTTGGACGCAAAATAGGACATCAAATTTCACTTCTGTTGAGGACCCGAGTCGAAATTTGATGCCTTTTTTCAGTGACTCAAGTCACCCTTTGTAGGCTTCGAGTAGGTTTTCCGTTCATACATTCTCATTCTACATCAACCCCACGTATTGGAGCAAAATGATCAATTTATCAATATGTAGGGTAAATGTAGGCTCAGAAAAAAAGCTGAAAGATGTCCATAGCAGGCTCTCGCTAGCTATGCCCAAATGGGGAATAAACAGAATAGAAATCCAATCCTGTTCGGAAAAAATTTTGGACAACTATTCTAAAGCCATCTCTAATTGCTTCCTCTTCTTCTTAGCACTACAGCCCCTCTCGAGCCTTCGCTTCCTGCAAATAGCGCCCCCAACTGTCTCGGTCCATTGACCGCGTCCTCCAATTTCACAATCCGAGCAGCAATGAACTGTCTTCGTCGACCGAGTCTGACCAGCGTTTCCACGGTTTCGCCACTGGTCTCCGCTTTTCAGTTCTCCCAACGAATAACCTTTTTGGGTCTCCGTTGTTTGTCCATACAATTCATGTGGCCAGCGTATTGCACCTTCCGATGTCTTACAATCGTTGAGACCTCCGGCTCGTCAAAAATTTCATACAGCTAATGGTTGTATCGAATTCGCTATTGGTCCCCGTCTAGCTTCGCTACAATTATTCGCATCAGGACCCGTCGCTCAAAGGCGTTCAATATATTTGCAAATGCTTTGGTTAAGGTCCATGTTTCACACCCATAGCATAACACAGGTCTTATCACAGATTTGTATACTTGGAGCTTTGTTTTCCTGTGTATGCAGCTGGTCTTCAAGATAGTCAAAAATGAATAAAATATTTTATTTGCAAACTGTATTCTTTGGTGTATTTTGTCTCTTTCATTACCCATTTTCGTTATTTTGGCGCCTAAATACACAAATTCGCTAACATTTTCGATACTATATTCACCAAGTGTAATATTTTCTGTGCTTGAGGTATTTTTCTTCGACTGCGTCATCAAATCATTACGGGCGATGAAAAATTGGTAAGATACGAGAATGTCGTTTGAAAAAGATCAAGGTCAAAAAAGGTGAATTATCACAAACGACTTCAAAGCCAGGACAACAAATAAGGTTATGCTGTGTGCATGGTGGGATTTGAAGAGAATTGTTTATCATGAGGTGCTAGAACCTGGCCAAACACTCAATTCGGCTCTGTACTGTCAGCAGTTTACTAGATTGCAACAAGCAATTCAAAAACAACAAACGGAATTGATCAATAGAAAGGGCTTTGTCTTCCATCATGATAATGCCACACCACAAACATCTTTGATGACCCGGCAAAAATTGACAGAGCTTGGCTGGGACGCTTTGATGTATCCACCGTATAGTCCAAACCCCCCTCATCAGACTACTATTGTTTCGGTCTCTGCAAAACTTCCTTAATGAAAAGAAATTCACTTCAAAAAGGGACTGTGAAAATCACTTGGCCAAGTTTTTCGCCGATAAACCACAGAAGTTCTAACAGATGGAATAATGGCTCTACCAAAAAATGGCAATAGGTCATAGACAATATTTATTTAAATAAAATCAATTTTAATAAAAGTAATATCCAATCGAAAAATGACAAAAAAGGCTCACTACTTTTTAGACTTCCCAATATTACACCAATATCTATGCATGAGTCTGCAGAGGAGAGAAAAACATCACATAGGGTGTAATTGTGAGTAAAAGGAACAATTTTCAGAGTAAAAGTCATTTTAAAACGTTTGGAAATATTGATACACCTCTAGGTTAAAGAGATCATTCTGGAGTTGCTGACAATCTTCAAGGGACCTTATTATCCGGAATACCTTGAAATCATCAGCTTACAGGAGTTAAGAATAGGAAATTACAGAGGAAGATCATTGATAAACAGTAAGAAAAGAAGAGGTCCAAGGATTGACCCTTGAGGCACGCCAGATGTAGGATTGAATGGAAAAGAGGTTGTGCCATAGAGATTAACACGACATGAACGAGAGGATAGATAGGTGAAATCCAAGAATGAAGGGAATCGGATATGCCGAGAAAAGCTAATTTTTGACAGAGAAGAACATGGTTCACGGAGTCAAAAGCTTTGGAGAAGTCCATGAATATTGCATCAACTTGAAGCTGTTTATCTAGAGCTCTTGCATTATAATCTTCGAACTCAGCCAAGTTCTAGGAAGTTGAACGACCCTTCAAGAATCCATGTTGCTATAATTTGACAATTGAACTCAATGACTCAAGAAGCCTGTTGTGTACAAGTCGCTCCAGCAGCTGAGAGAAACAGGAGAGGAGTGATATGGGACGATAGTTTCAAAGAGTTGATGGGTCACTTTTTTTAAAGATAGGAACAACATGGTTCTGGTACGTAGGAAAGATGCCAGTACTAATGCTGAGATTGAATATAAGGAATAGTGGAAAACATAAAGAGGAACAAAGTGATTTTACAAATATATTTGGCAATCTATGGGGACCAGGGCTAACATTCGGATCGAGCAAGTTAATAAGAGATTCAACTTCAGAAGGATCAGTGGAGTAGGATGTAATTGATGCTGTACAAGTTTGAATTGAGTTTATGGAGGAGTGTAGTATATCATAAGAGGAAAAAGTAAAGGACAAAAATTTGGAAAATAGTTTAAAATATCCTGTGGGGAGGAGGCTTCAGTGTTATTCCATTTAACAGTATGCGGGATGGTAGAGGAAGATTTAAAAGATCGGATGTAGGACCAAAAGGGTTTAGCGTTATTTGTCAGGAGGGAACTCTCTAAACTGCTGAAGTAATTTTCCATGGCCGTTTTTAGGTCTTTTTTACCCAAACAACGTAATCTACAAAAATTCTGTTTTGCATCATCATTTCCGGTTAATTTGTAGTGCCGATGCCCCTTGTCTTTGGCTTTTAAGGCACAGAGAACTCTTCGAGTATGCCAAGGCTTCATTTTAGCTTTGCGAGGAGCTTGCAGTGGAGTATAATGAGCAATTAGATTATTAAGGTACCCGTGAAATTTGTTCAAAGCACTATCACAGTCAAGACGAGAGAAGAAAGTGCATCAGTTGACCGAGTCCAGATTGGTTTTAATTGCCTCATAATTTGCTCTAAAGAAGTTGTAACAACAAAATGAGGCGATTCTCAGAGGTTTTAGGGTATCAACGCTTAGTGCTAGATACAAAGGTGGATGGTAAAGATCAGGTTGCATATATGGATGTAAAACAGGAGTTATTGATAGACAATCAGTTTGAACGTTTGACAAGACAAGGTCCAGAAGGCGACCATTAGGGTTACGGATATGGTTAAACTGTGAAAAAGAATAAAGGGAAAGAAAGGAAGAAAGTAACAAAGAAGGATTATTTATTGAGGAAATACTACGTGTTGTAAAGGGATCCCATTCCACTGACGGTAGGTTGAAGTCCCCTCAAATCATAAATTTATAATGTGAATGGCGAGCAAGAAGATAGGCGGAAAGTTCATCGAAGAAGGCTTCGTACACAGTTAAGGGAGAATTACAGGGAATATAAACAGAGGAAATTAATAACTGAGGAAGAGCAAATTTGAAGTCAGCGCAAAGTAAGCTATCAAGGGTTTCGCCGACTGCAACCAAGACTCCCCGACCATCAGATTTATTAGTTACGTTAAGGTCACGGTTGCATCGGTATACTAAGTAATCTGGTGAAATTTCCGCATTTGAAATATTTTCGTTCAACGACGTTTCAGTTAAAACAGGTAACAGAATCGTTAGTTAATTGAGACACGAGTAATAAGTCCTCAAGTTTGGTTCTTAAGCCACGAACATTCTGATAATAAATAGAAATAGTTGAACGATTTGGAAGGGAAGAATTTCTTTCAGTTTTAGATGATCCTTGAAGGTTGTTAAGACTGTTGGAAACCCGTATCGGGACGAAGTCACCGCTTAGATTGCCTTGTATCGAATGCTTTAACGAGTGTCCCCTTTGGCCAAAAGTCGGCATGAAGTTGGATCGAAAGTTCAGTCGGAACGGTCAGTTTGAATGGACTTATAACCTGGTCAGGAAGGTTATCTTTTGTTAGTTTTACGCACCTGTAAATTCCAGGCATGTAGCCAAGCTTTGATGTTACGTAGCTGGCAAATGTATCCTTGGTTGTGTTGTAAGCGAGCCTTGATATAAACAATTGTAGGGGTGGGAGACTGCTCACAATACTTCATTATCAGCTAACACACTATCTATATAGTTTTGTGGCGCTGAAGGCATAACAATGTTGTACTGAAGATTATTAATCGTTGATTGTATTCGGCGCAGCTCGGATTGCGGCTGAAGTTTTTGTTGCTGTTGTTGCAGGTATGTAGCTTTATTAAGTGGAGCCGAAATTGACTCCTGACTACCTGTTGCGCAAGCGCGCTTCGCGTAAGAGGCCGATGCTGCCCAAGAGGAGACACGGTAGAATTTTGCATAATATAATGACGGCGTGACGACACCAGTTCGTCATATGCACTGGGCGAAAATAACTGAGAGGACAGCAGAAGGTATTGAGGTGTCGAGGGATGTTCCGGAAACTGCTGTTGCTGATTCTTACTCTGCGGCAAACTCAGGAGCAATTGCTGAGGTTGCTTTTGTTGTACAGCATGCTCATTTTCGGGAGGAAGAACATTGACACAATTAAATAAATTTCAATAAATCGATTGTGAGGCATGCTGTGTGGCTAGTGGCACCGTCTTGTTGAAACAACATATCGTTGATGTCAAGTTCATCCAATTTTGGTCACAAATAATCTTCCAACATATGACGATAGCGCTCTCCATTCACGGTAATGGTACGGCCCAATTACATCTGCGGCATGAAAATCTCACCAAACAGTAATTTTTCACGGATGCAACGGTGTCTCAAGAAGCACATGTGGGTTTGTTGTTGACCAATAATGTATATTTTGCTTATTAACAAAACCATTGAACCAGAAATGGGCTTCATCGCTGTAGATTATTTTTCGATAATAGTAATTAATAGTAATTTTTAATAATTTACAAACGTTGCTGGCTCATGAGCTTTACCATGATAAAAATGTAGACTTTAACTAACGTTTTGACATTTACAGTTCATTAAAAAAGTTTAAGGGTGCGTTTATATAAAGATATGAAATTATTAAGTCCCTAATGCAAAACCTTATATGTACTTCACAAAACGGTACAAGTGTAAGATATGTTGGGTGAAAATTTATTCAGATATGACTATGTGAAGTTTGAATTAGGTTTTAACTAGACTCCTTAAGAGAATTCATTTTTTGGCCATTCAAGACTGGATAGGGCTTAGAAAGTTCAGTTTCAGTATCAAGTAGATGCGAAAATCATTTAAATATATCAATTATATTTGCTTAGTTATAAGAGCTTGTATCAAGTTAAAAAGAAAACTCTCTAAAAAATACTGTCCAAAAACGGTTTCTTTTCAAATGAAATTGTGTTTTTATTCATATATCCGTTGACCCTGCAGTGTAATAGATCATAAAACAAAAATTATCTTGTGAACGTTATCGACAGGAAGAGAGAAAGTAATTATTTTAATTTGAGGAAAATACTTGTGAGTAACTTAATATTTATTGTTCCTTATAGAAGAATTCTTTCGATAGTAAAGAAGAATTGTATTTAAATATGAGGAAAAAACACAAAACAAAAATTTCACCGGCTTCTGAAGAGAGCAGTTGGGAAGATTCAGAAAGCTGTGAAGAAGGTGCAGGATGCAGTGAAGAAAGCAGTATCGAAGATGATGGAAGCTGTGATGAGGGTGAGGAAACAACCGAAGAAAAAGCAGAGAGCAGTAATGAAGTGTCAGAAAACAGCGATGAAAATGGAGAAAGCAGTAAAGAAGACACGGAAAGCTGTAATCAAGAAGACAGCAATAGGTATGAATTTCGGAGAAGTTGTCATGATCCACGGTCAGCATGGACCTCTTCGCGTTTTTACCCATTCTGCAGAACAAATCTTGTGTTTTATATAGAAAAATTTTTAAATGTAGAATTAATTTGAATATTAGTGGAAAGAACTAATTCGAATGCCGCAAAGTTTTCAGATAGTCGGCCGCAATTGACAAAAAATTCAAGACTATAAAATGGTTCCTCGCGACCGATAATGAGATGCGATCATCGTTTTAGTGATTTTGCAGGGCATAATCAAAAAATCCACCATAAAAATGTATTTTTCAAAACGTGAAAGTATTTCTTGACATTTTTTTTCAACAGTGATGAATGTGAATCGATTTATTTATTTATTTAATATACTAAGCTAAACTAAGCAATCACAAAAACGTACTTATGTCTAAATAAACTATAAAAGTAGATGCATATTTAACAATATCAACTTATTTTAATGCGTTAGTTATCTTTTTTTTAAGCTTAAATTTAAGATAGGAGAGTAATGTTCACTCATGGAAAAATAAAAAGTACTTTTAACCCTTGCGACACCTATTTATTGGGTCGTTCTGTGCTTTATTTTTTTTATGTTGCTCTTCATGAAGCAAACGCGTGTTTCTAGCGCGTTTAACAGTTTCCTCGAATATAAATCTGCTTAATAGTGATGTGATATTTCTTCTTCTTTGTAGCACTACAGCCCCTCTCGGGCCTTCGCTTAGAGATAGTTAGAGTATCTCATTTTTTCATGACCGTATTGATTTTTTTCGGAAGTTGGTTTGGTCAGTACCATGCTCCCGTGTGCTTGCTCAGCTATGATATGATCTGATTAAATCAGTACATATCACCACTGAGTGAACACTCGTAGTCTGTCCGAAAAATCCCCTCAACTAAATCACGTTGCTCCAAACGAGATTTGAACCTCGGACCTTCGGCTTATGCGTTCATGCTCTAACCACTAGACCACACAGACTGATGTGACATTTACTAACTGTTTGATTACTCGTGTATCAAAAACAAAGCAAGAGCTTCAGATATTTCTTCGAGATGAGAGCGAGGAAAGATTCAAAATATTAAGTCTTTGCTGTTAAGACGGCAAGTTCGCGAAGTCTCTTGGGTCATAAACTTCAAGCAAGGCAAAAAGAATAAATTGTTTCTGGATGGATTCCATGCGAATGCTGTGAGTCCCAAAGCATGGATTGGATAAATGATGTGTATAGAGTCTTGGCGACCCACAAGCTTTTGAATTCTTTGGCACGACGTTTTATAATACCGAGCTGTTTACATGCCGGAGCAAGATTTGTGTCGTATTGAGATTCGAAATTCAACTCTCTGTCTAAAAGAACGCCAAGGTCTGAAATCTGGTCAACTTTTTGAAGTGGGGAATTGTTCAGGTTGTAACATAAATGGGCTCGAATACTGAACATTTCTCGAGAAGCTTATGACATAAAGCTTCCCAACATTTAGATGTAGTCGCCTTCAACTCTGCTAGACGGGTGGATATTCTGGCTACGCTGAAAAACCCTTTTCAAGTTTCAGAATATCTGATGCAGCTTCTGAGACACAGGGCTAACGAAGGATGGAAGTTATGTCGGGTGTTGCCCAGGGATCTATCCTTGTTCCAGACCTGTGGAACGTGTCTTACGACGGGCTACTGAGACTGGAGATGCCAGATGAGTCACGCTTGATCGGCTATGCGGATGGTGTTGCAGCTCTAGTCACTGGGCGCACCGTTGAATATGCGCTACTTACGCTAGGCATACTAATGCGCCAAGTGAGAGGCTGGATGAATGCTCGTGGGTTCATTCTAGCACTGGAGAAAACCGAAGTGGTCATCTTGACAAAGAAGAAAATTCCTAGAGTAAGGGTGATCGGTATAGGAGACATACTAATCGAATTGAAGCCAGCGATGAAGTACCTGGGGCTACTGATCGGCTCTGAAAAGATTTTCTCTGAGCAAATCAGGGCAATGGCTGAGAAGGCTACTTCGAGCGTATCGGCTTGTAGTCGACTTATGACCAACGTATGACCAAGAAGTCGTCTTTTGACGAGTGCCGTGGAGTCAGCGCTACTAACAGCGCAGAAATATAGGGAGACACGCTCAATGCGGAGGTGTACCGATAACGCTGGGCACAGGTACAGAGAAGAGGAGCACAGACGATTGCATTTTCATATCCGACAGTCTTCGATTCGGTGTTGAGAGTTGTTCCAAGTGTGATAACTGTTAGCTGTCACATTTCTTAAACGCAAAAACTGTGTGGCAGGCATTGTCTTCCTCTCCTGGGCAAAACCGACAACCGGAGGATCGTCACTTACCGATCTTGTGTAGGTAAGACTAAAAACACCCATGACCGCCCAAGCGCTGGGTCAGATAAAAATCAGTCTCACCATGGGTTTAGCCACGGTCTCAGATTCGGGATGAGCAGCGCAGTTCATCTTCTCTTCATGCAATTCAAAGACTGCTACCAATCGATGAGTGAGCGCTGTCTCCCACGGGCAACCATCTTCTTCGTGTCCTCTCTTCGACGTAAATAAATATCGCGGAGCTCTCTAGCAAGAAGTCGGATACGAAGATGCAATCCTCACTGCTCCTCTTCTCTGTACCTGTGCCAAGCGTTTTCGGTACACTTCCTTACTGAGAGCGTCGCCCCATATTTCTACTCCGTACAATAGCACTGACCCCACGAGACTCATCAAGAGGCGTCTTCTTGATAGGCCGGGAGAGCCGATACTCCCGAAGCAGCCTTCTTAGCCCTTGTCCTGATTGGCTCAGAGAAACTCATCTTCGAGTCAAGCAGAAGCCCCACGTACTTCACCGTTGGCTCCGATTCGATTAGTATGTCTCCAATAGTGAACATACTTTCTCTAGGGATGCTTTTTTCTCCAGTGCTAGATTGAACCCCCGAGCAGTCCCTCACTCGTCGCATCAGCATACCTAGCCACTTTCCTCTCCTTACTGTCTCCTTGCAATAACTTATGATAAGAAAATTACTCAGTGCATCTTTAATACGATTATTAAAAATCTGCACCCGTTTTCAATCCTTGAGGATGAAGATTTCACGGAACTAATGGCAGAGATTGAACGATTATATAAGATTCCATCAAGAACGACATTCAGTAGGAATTTATTAGAGCAACACTACACAAATAGCAAAGAAGCTATTGAGATGTGCAAATCATATAACATGAACGAGTGACGCATGGACATCATTTGTCCAAGAAAGCTACGAGGGCGGTCCGATAAGTACTTGGTCCACAAAAAAAAACGAAATTTTTAGAAAAATGATAATTTATTTCTCAATATAATCTCCTCTTAGCTGGAAACACTCGAGCCAGCGATGCTCCAACTTCTTTAACCTTTCTGAAAAATACCTTTTCTCGAAGTCTGCAAAGTAGGTGTAGTAATAGAGCAGTTACCCTGTCAAACTGTTCTAAAATTTTCTTATCTCCGTCACCTCTACAGCATGGTGATCCGGAAGGGTGAGATTATTACTAGAAAAAGGAAGACAGTTCGATTAAACGCATATTGCGATAGGCGGTGATAAGTAGACATTAATGATTATTCAGCGTAGAATTTTTCTTTTCTAAATATCTAATATCTTCTTTCTTTTTTTTAAATAACCCAAAACTAATAAACGCCTCACACACCGATTTTGTTTCCAATCAACGTGATACCAAAGAAAAACTACGATATACTATTACGCAGTATCCATTAGCTGTGCGCACCCACACATGGAAAAAATCGTATGCAACCTACTTTGAGACTTACATCAAAAGGTGGGTGTTGGGATGTTGCGATGTTCCTCGACGCATGGAGTCGAAGGGCAAACGTCAGTGAGTGAACGCACGTGGGTGGTTGAAATTGGCAGCTCGCAGGTCGAGATTGCTCCAACTAAATTTGCATCGCTAAGTGTGTTTTAGCAGTGTATAAATTTGTATCGCCTCGATCGCGACTCGGGGGCTCAACCAGGACGAGCATATCGGTAGCTGTCAGTGCGCAAGAGAAAATGTGAATTCGGCGGAATTCACAAATGAAAATAATCGGCGCGTGTGCAAAAGGGTGTCGATTTATTTTAGCGTCGATCGAGTTTCAGTGAATACATGGTGAGATCTGCTTCTACCTAGACACGGGAACATTCAGAAACTCGGTCGACCTAAGCCTCTCTGTCCTGTGTACAAATTATCATCAATATCTGCAAGACAATCTGGGGAATATAGTGTGTCATTTAAGTTCCTTTCTGGAAAAATCGCTTACTCTGCGATGGATGCAATCAAATACTCCTTTTCGATACTGGAGATCGCACGCGAACTGCAGAATGGAAAGTAGTGTCCAAGTCGGAGATCTCACCAGACCAAAGGAATTTTATAATTCGTGACGCAAGGTTGGATATGGTAGCAGGAGAGAAACGTGTTAACCTTATATTGCATCGTATTAGCACGGGAAAAGATAAAGGACATATAAGTGAACTATTCTGGTATGTGACGTTTGTTAAATGAAAACTATTTTTTATTTCTTAAACCGGTTGTTAAATTCGACACACTGTTTGGACGAAGAAGCAAAATCAGTTTAAATGCCACTAAAGTTTATAGAGATACGGCAAGATTGGAGTTTTATCAAGTCCAACTTCGAAGGCTACGAACTTCCACTAGAAGTAGCTCCAACTATTAAACATGAACTCTCAACAGCACCACTTTACGCTCAGTCAAACGAGGAGCAATTTTAGTTTCTTCATGTGGAACTTTTCTCTACACATAATCATCTAATTCAAGATCCATGGGAAACAATTTCCGCTTATTTTGCGATTATTTGATCTTAATTAAGGTAATACAGTTACTTTAAAGGGTAACGCTCCGAAGTTCCGTGGAAATGATTTGATAAAACGTAAATCTGTTCGTGCACGGCTGCAACTGTTTTCTCAGAAATTACGATATAAAGACTGCGATCATATAATTTTGCGTCAAGATTAGAAGTGATGGATAAATGAAAGTGTGATAAAATTGATTTAAATAAGTAGTAATAATTTACAAGCCAGAGAGTTTCCACCACAAGAAAACGTGTTCGGAGTTTGGTTCCGCGGGAATTTTCGGCAGCAATTATTTCCGGTTCATGTTGCGCAAGTGCCGGACCTTCTGAACTTGCCTTGAACGTGGCTGAAGCCTTTGAAGAATATCGTAATGTGCGCGGACCTTTGCCATCTCGTACTCCTTTCTATAGAGATAGTGTTGGTGATCATCAAGTAGCCAAGATTGAAAGTTATACAATCCGGAAACGTCTCACGGAAGTTTGTACCCAGGCTGGAGTCGCGGAAAGCCTCACATTTTGCTTTTGTAATCGTTTCCGAGCGTATTAAGACTCGATATTTCCTGAATCAGGACAATCCGCCTCCGAGGACAGTTGTAGATGATATTATCACTCTTCCGGGGAGATGTAATTTCATCTCAATATCTCGATCAGTTCGCCAAGGTACCGTAACTCTAACTCACTATGGCATTGTGGATGACAATATTGGGGCTGGATCCCGATAAAATGCAGATTCTCACTTATGACACATTTGTATAATAATTGATCGGGCACAACTCGTGTTCCGGGCGTTCGCCAATACGTTCACAAACTCACATTTTTGGAAGTAAGCAAAAGATTACATTTTGGTTTTTCTTGATTTGATTAAAACAATTAAGTTCTCGTTATTTTTTTTTTATATTTTTAGTCTTTAAATTTGCTTATTATAATCCTTGTTAAATGGTTAATCACATACAGGTTTTGCATCTAAAGAGTATGTTTCTGATAAGAGCGTCCTATGTAAAATTGATCGTTGTTCTCACCGGAATAATTCCCATACTAAATACTTCTGACGAACGAGTAATCATCCGGTTCTCTCTTTTTGGCCAAAAAGTACTCAAAACATTTTTGAAGTTACAATTTACTTTTTTTTCCCAACCCTGTCGCAAAAGTAAGAACAACGGCAATTTACCATTTTGGAAACTAGTTAAAAATTATAGTTATATATATATATATATTCATACATCGGTATTATAGCTTAGTTTTCCAACAAATTTCTTTAAGTGAATTTATTAAATTTATCGTTTTGCCTTATTTTAAAATATAAAAATTTTTTTGTTCAGAATAAAGCAATGTGGAGTTAAATGGATCCTTCGGTCTTTCCATTTTTACCCTTTTGACCGTGTATAGGACCCGGTACGGTGGCAGGCTCTCACCCCAAAACATGAGCCAGCCGCCGGGTACACACTAACCTTCTTTGTTTCAGGTGACGGCGCGGGTTGAGTGGCCCGAGCAAGGTGCCTCTTTACGACATGGGGTTATGTAATCGACTTGCATAATTCTATGGCATAAATTGGTCACCGGGGTACTTCTCTTCTGATGGGAAAGCTCATGCAAGTTAAGTTGTATGAGTTTTCCACTCAGAAGAGCAATACCTGGCCACTACAACAATTATGGATTCTGATCCGGTTGAGTGGGTGCGCGGGGGCTCCATCACCACCCGGTTGCCCCTCTCTCATTTGTGGGCCATGAGCTTCCACTTCATTTTACTTGTCTCTCTTGTTCCATGAACAAGTCAGTTGTCCCTGGTGCAGTTGCCTACGATTGTTGTGACTTCGGTCGCCTTGCTTTTCTCGACCCCAGAAGTTCGTGAATGCGAAATTCTTTGTAGTGGGTCCTTGTGCTGGGGGAATGAACCCGCCCCACGACACCGCAATGCTAGCCTGCCAGCGCATTCACGCGTCCCCAGACAAGGGCATTTTCGGCAGATACTGACACCTTCTTCTGCCGAGGCAGCAGACCATCGCTGCAGTCCTTTACGGACTTTTGAAATTACCTTCTTGCACTACATAGGCCTCCGTGGCGGCGATGAACTCCTCATTCGACTCAAATTTCTGACCGGCGGGTGACTTTTTCATGTTTGGAAACAAAAAGAAGTCCCACGGGGCGAAAAATGGTGGATGAGTTAGCAGCTCCTAGCCCAATTCGACCAATTTGGTCGTGGCGACGGCGGTGATGTGAGCCGGTGCGTTGTCATGATGAAAGAGCACTTTTTCTCCGGCAAACGGGACCCTTTTCTACAATATCGGCCCAATAATTCGGCATAGTAGAGTGCTGTAACCATTTTGCTCTTCTCCAGGTAGTTGATGCAGATCACATCTTGTGAATGCTAGAAAACAGTGGCTATCACCTTTCCGGCCGATATGACCGTCTTTGCGTTCTTCGGACCACGTTCAAGGGGTGAAATCCACTGTTTCGACTGCTCTGTGGTCTCTGGTGTGTACCAGTGGAGCCATGTTTCGTCAATGGTCACGAATCGACACAGAAACTCCTTCGGATTGCGCATAAACAGTGTCAAACACTGCTCTGAACTATTTGAATTTTTCTGATCGTCACACGGCTATTAGCGATCTAATAGCAATTGCACGTAGTTACGACATTCGCGAAAAGATAAATGTAATGATTACGGATAATGCTGCTAATGATGTAAGTGCAGTAAAATTAACAGGGTGGACGCATTTGCCGTGTTTAGCCCATACGCTGAATCTGGTCGCCCAAGCTGCTCTTTCTAAAATTTGAACCATTCAGAAAAAGGTTTAAAGATTTTTTCTTGAAAAGTCATCGGGCCTTGCTTTGCTTGTAAGCAGACGCGTTTCAACTGATCATGAATATGACTCAGACGAGTCGAAACGCATCTGCTAAACCACAGCAGCTGTTTCGGGGCTTATCTAGTCTTTTCCTCAGTGGTCTATCTAATCTAATATCACTTAGGAAGAGTAATTGTAACATCCTATTTGATAATTTTTTGTTGTTTTGTAGGTACTATATTCAGCTGGAGTGACCTACGTAAGGCAGAATGTCGGCGAGGAGTTTCAGCCGGAATGCATGGTACCTACTTTTAAACACAGGGAAATCTAGTACCATGATCTGTGACTTTCTTGCTGCTAGTGAAGTCGCCGAATTATTTGTCAAGGTCATATGGACAGTCAAAAGTAATTAAATATTGAGCGCTCTTTATCGCGCATTTTCGGTGATATCAAATTAAGGGGAATAAAATTCTAACAAGACAATGCTCCTTGTCATAAATCAGCGGCTACGATGCACTGCTTTAGGGGCATTATTATTGACTTGTAAGATTGGCGAGCGCAGTCCCCTTATTAAGAAACTTTGAAGTATTCTAAAGCATAACATTAATAAGCATAATATAACATCATACCCATAAGTACGGGAGAATGCACATAGCTCGTAGGTAATATGCCAAAAAGGATTGCAGCTGTGCTCGAAGCAAAGGGTTGGGTCAATAAAATATTAAATTAAAATGTTAAATTGATTGCTCACGTTAACAACGAAATATTCAATTGATTATATGGTGCCTAATACTTTTGGCCATAGCTATATATGTTATGTATACTTTCAGCCATCTTCAGATCACCATTAAAATATTGCTATAACTTCTTAATAAATTATTTTAAAAACGTCTCTCGGAACTATATCTAACGAATCTAGTAAAGGCTTTTAACTCTCCCATAAAAATTTCAACAAGTCAAGTGGACAGAAGTGCACTCCTGTCAGAAGGGTTTTGTACTGATCTAGGAAATGCAGACATTTACGTTACGAGTACGTGGCTAAAGAAACACTTTTTTGTGTATATATTTAATCATAGGTTAAAGGAAATCACCTTTTACTTTAATTAAGCTGGCCGCCATTTTTGCAGCAGTATAGCAAATATAATTCAGTATTGAGATTTTCAAGGCGTTTTAAGTTATTCGTTTTTTCTAAAGTTTTCAAAAAGATTCGATCAGTAATTTGGCATTTGGTTTAATCGAAAGCCCATAGAGTAGGGAAAACCGCAAATTTTCGTTGCTATGATGTATGAATATTCAAATGGCTATAACTCCATTAGAGACAGTTATATTCCATAAATAGGACAATTTTGTATTAAAATGCCTTGATACAAAATTTTATTGAATTTAAGGGCACCTATCCGATTTTATTGGCGAAAATGTGAATCTCATAAGCCCTACTAGTATTAACAAAGTTGAGTGAGTTTCAACTTCTGAGAGTTTTTGTACTCATAGAAAATGATCGCTGTGATTTTTTCAGATTTTTCAATCCACAGGTGTCTAATCGCGAGGAGGATGGACAAAATTTTTTCGAGTTGCCTACCTCGCTATCCATACCAAAATCTTTTACTGAATCCTGATGGGCCCTCTACTACATCACGTCCACGTGACGCGGCGAACACATTAAATAACTTTTTTTTCAACGATTGGTGGAAGAATCACTAGAGAAATCGTTGCCAGTTCAGAAAGCAATTTAAATACTACAAATATCTCAATAAATTCCATCCTTGACATTCATCAAACAAATAAAAGGGAAGTCTTGAATGTAATCAATGGATTGAAACAGAATACGGTGGCAGGCATCGATAGCACCACGATGAATGAGATTAGTATAATAAAGGAGGACATAGCCGTGCTTATGGCGAACTTTATAGACGTGCATATTAGGAATGGGTCATTTCCGGAAGAAGAAAAGCTTGCAAAAGTAGTTTCTATATTTAACGGTGGTGATCGTCTCGACCCGAATAACTATCACCCGATTGTGATGCTGACGGGATTTAATAAGATATTTGAAAAAATACTAAACAATCCATTGACAACATTCTTAGTTGAAAACTCTTTCGTAAGCCAACATCAGTTTTGTTTTCAAAAGAACAAGAGTACTTTGGATTCCCTACATTCTGTCACACGTTTCATCAAACTAGGACTTGACAGAGGTGATTATGTTATCGCAATGTTTGTGGATTTGAAAAAAAGCATTTGATACAGCTTATCATGACCTCTTGCTTCGTAAACTTGAATCGTATGGTATTCAGGGTAGTCCTAAGCAGTTGTTTAAGTCCACTTGCACGGAAGATCGTAGAGAACTTTAATCAACAATATCCTGAGCGATCGATCACCTACGAAAACAGGAGTTCCCCAAGACTTAACACTTGGCCCAACTTTGTTCCTGCTGTACACAAATAATCTAAATACAAGTGGTCTGAGGGTATATCACACATAATAAGCGGATGACACAGTTCTATTTGATTCAGGACGAGACAAAACTGCCATTGACTACACTATCAACGAGGATCTAGGAAAATTCCATTAGTGGTTAATCGAAAACAAACTAGTATTGAATACCACAAAGACAAAATATATTGTTTTTAAGCAAAAGAACAAAGGAGATATAGATGTTGAACGGCGAAAAACTGCAGAGTGCTAGAAATGAAATAACTTGGTTTTATTATAGACCATCGTATGACCTGGTTGCCACACATAAATAGCTTAAGGAGGCAACTAGTCCCAATAATAGGCTTGTTAGGAAGATATGAGTCTTTTCCAATGCACATCAAGAAACTTGTTCTAAATGCATTTGTCCTGACGAAATTACATAATGGATTACTTACTTGGAGTTAATCAGCAAAGCAACATTTAAATAGTATATCTAGGCTGCTGACCAAAGCGTATAAAAACATTTTGAAACTGCCAATGTTTACTCAAACTAGTTTGGTTTCCCAATTAGCAAAATCATCAACCATTAGTCAAATCATTATAATAGAGAAAGCTAAGTTTATCTACAAAAATTTAACAACTAATGGATCGGAACGAACACCATTAATTAAGGTATCACAGATCAATCCATATATAGTAATGCGAGAAATGCAGATCAATTCGTAATACCTTTTGCCAGAACGGATCGTCTAAAGAACGATGCAACGAATGATGTTCTGCGTATATACAGGTATAACAACCTACCAGAAATGGTTAAGAAAGCAAACTCACTTTTGGTATTTAAGAAAAGTCTAAAAGAGTATTTAATGAGCACTGATTGAAGCGTGGACCTGTAGTTCTGCTTTTATGAGCTCAGTATCTTAGGGCATTTTTGACCCTAACGGCGAGATACTGAAGAGTCAGTTACTCAGAGTTTTTTTTGGATGCGTCGTATTATATTGAACTTTTTTTATATCTGAGAGCTGATCATGATTTTGGACTAGATGTTCATGAAAAGGATTAGTTCACATTATTTTGTGTGCCCCCTTATACCGATGTATTAAACATTGTCTGGGTGGCACGAAGGACGTAATGTGAATGCAGATCGCACACGAGTGTTGTGCGACGAGGAAAGAGTGGTAGCGAATGGAGGTATTTAAAAAAAAATCTCATAAAGACCTTCCATTTGATCCCTTGTCGATTATTTGCGGTGAAAAAACTTTTTTCAAGGAGCACATCCTTATATCGGGAGAAACCCCCTTAAAACCCTTTGAAAACTTTCGACTTCTGAGCTGTTCACAAGATTGGATGATTCTAGCTTCTTTAGTTTTAGAGAAAACTTGCTGTGGAGCACTGACGAACAAGTACTGTATTGTAAAATTTTTTTTTGCAAAATCGTAAAAATGGATTTATCCTATTTTGTTACGCAAATGCTCAATTACAGTAAAGAATATTCAATCAATCTTAGAAATACGCCTTTTTATATGAAACTGGCAATCCTGCAAACTACTGAACTATAAACGTAAACCTGCAAATTTAGCTATGCAGTAAATTGCAAGGCCGTTTCATAATCTTTTTATCGTACCTACCAGAATGGAGGATAAAACTAAGCAGCCACAACCTCGCAATATAATTGCAACGACTTCTTGTACTTCGCAATCTGTAACATACCTTACCACCAAACAGGCATGAAAAATTGAAAAGTCACTGCTGCATGTGAGAAAATGTCGAGCAAACTTCGAGCAACTCAACCAACAACCATCATTTGAAACTTAGTGTAATAATGTTGCTTAATACTTTCACTGCTAGCTGAGATCTGTTGGTCGGGTGAAGTGTGGATTAAGCATTGTACGAGTATCGTAGAATGGGATCCATCTGCGGGATAAGATTTACTTCCTTTTTAGCACAGTTTGTAATCAGGTACTAACTAGCTAACACGATTCACTTTAGTATATTGACTATTTGATGAGATGTTGCGCGGCAAACTTCAGCAACAATCGCTTACTCGCAAGACAACAAACAAAGCGTGCTCACCACAATGCAACAACATTTTTCTTCGTTTACTTCGTCTAACAAAATCGCAAAATCTTCGTAGCCGAAGAAAAACTTCAGTTAGGGGTACGAGGTTTTAGTTTGTAATGAATTTTTTTCACGATTTTGGTGGGAAATTTTGATAGGAAATATAAAATCAAACGAATGATGGCGGTGGGCTTTTAGTTGAAAATTTTTATCGCGGCGGGTTGTTGCTTGACGAAACGAATCGCTGGTGAACGTAGAGAAGTTTTGGAGGGCAGTGTTGATCCCTAGTGATGCATATTGATAACATACATAGTGACAATTTGTGTGGAGTGATTAGACGTCGCATGCATGTGAAAAATTGTTGAATACATACTTAAAGTGTGTGAAAATCTATAATAGCGATAAGTAATCTTATTCTTGGAAGCTTGCTAGTTCGAAGTGATTAAGTGCATCACGAGAGGTACAGTAAAGTTTTCATTTTAAAAATACTTAGGCCATTGTTGTCTGTACCGCACAGAAACACAGTTTTTAACAGAACCAAAAATATAATCATTTATACTATGGGTTTTAAATCAATTCTCTTATTAGCAGTTTTTATGTTTTTCCTTCTAAGTAGAAATTATTATTGTTGGGGTGATCTTGTAGTTCATGGAAAATGTTGAAATTAGAACTAATTTAGATAAAACAAGATGCTCAAATTAAAGGAGATAGTGAAAAATGAATGTTTATCGAATATAATCAAAATTAGTAACAAAGGATGGATTTTTATCGGGCAAATAAGTGATTTAAAACCTTAAATAAAAAACAAGAGTTTCCGTTGGAAAATTACTGAAAAAGGGAAGTCGAGAAGTGTGGGTCATCGATTTCGATAAAATTTGAAGATAAGACTTTCCCACAAGGATTACAACTTTTAATCCGATCGATACACTTCTCACTAATTTTCGAGAAAATCTTGATCAAAATATCTGAATAATTCGCCACTACGATAATAATATCCATCAATTTGATGGCATTGAAGGGCGAGTGGTTAACGTCTTTGCCAATCAAAGGGAAAAAAAGGATTCGTGCCCTATCGCGTGCTTGCTCCACTTTTGCTTGTTAAACTTGTTCCCTTTTTTTATTGATTCTCAAATAATTTCACTCAAAAATCTATTGCTCAAGATCATTTACACATCAGTTTTTCAGATATAGCAGAAATACAGTGATTAGAATGGTTGAAAAGCTTATTGAAATGTTTAATGAATTTCTTATATAGTATGTTACAATGGGGGTGGGCTCTTTATGTAACTATGATCTTGGTGGTGTCAGGAATAAAAGGACTGTGATGTTAGGGAATTGCTTTAATTAATAGATAGCACCGCTTTGTTTCAGTAATGAATATTCACTCTCCATCCCAAAATTCACGTAAAAAAATATCTTTTACCATCATATCATAGGATACGTTGTTCCTACCAACCGCTTGGTTGGTTCGACTCGACTCGACTAACTGAGTACCTCGTTACGGTGTTGCCAAGTTGGAGTTGACAGCTCGACCCTTCTGGCCAGAAATTGGCCCGATTTCTTCGTAGTATTCGTCATGGTCATTAAAGTCGTAGGTATCCAAATCTGGGCTGAGTCGGCACTATGGTTTCATTTTATCACTCGTGAACACGGAACTGAATTTTCGTTTCTGATCATCCTCGAGGCTTTCAATTACATAGCGATCGTTTTTCATAACTTTGGCCACTAAATGTGGCCCTCTCTACTTTGGCTCCAATTTATGGGACTCCCCGGTTGCTACTGGGATGTTCTATATAACCACTAAATCGCCTTCTTCGTATAAAACAGGAGCCTTATGTTTCTCGTCGAATCTCATTTTCCATCGTTCCTTTTCGGTCATAATACGCTGTGCAGCCTCCTGCCGAATTTCGCTTATCGACATTTGATTATTGTCACTCGTATCGTCCTGTAGTGCTTGGATGATACGGCTCGCTGTTACATCCCTCAAACGGAAATCAAAAACTATCTGATAAGATGTGAATCCGATCGTCGAGTTGATTTGAGAATTTTGTACCCATTGCAAACTCGGTATGACAATATTGATTGGTTAACGCGCTCAACTTGGCCGTTAGCACGTGGAGTTTCCACAGGCACCTTCACGTGATGAATATCATACGTTGCACACTAAACTTCGAATTCTTTCGATGTAAATACTGACCCTCGAGCGCTTATAATACGGATTGGTAATCCAAAGTATGACATGATATCCCTCAACATGGTAACTACTGGTCGACTGTTGGCTGCTGTCGTGGCTCGAAGCATTGTGAAAGGGTCCGTTACTGCGATTATGTATAGATTGCCTTTGTTACTCTTAGGAAATGGTCCTAAGTGGTCAATATGCAATACCCTAAAAGGTATAGGTTCAACCTGTTCATAAAGCAAGCGACCTTCGGTTTTTCCTGCTGGTACTTTGTTGAAACAACATTCCGGACATAAAGCAATGTACGACTTTATGTAGTTGCGCATTCGAGTAAACCAGAAAAGTTCTTGTATCCTACGGACCGTTTTATCAACGCCAAAATGACCGGCATTGTCATGACAACTTTTTTACTAGTCTCCAACGGACGGCAGTTGTTCGTCTGGTCGGTGAATTAATGCATCGACATGGTTCATATTGTTCCCTGCTCGATGTACCACATCAAAGTCGAATTCTTGGAGTTTTAGCCACCATCGAGCAACTCGATTGTTAAGTGAACTGGTCAACTTTATCGTCGATATTGCATTACAATCGGACACAACTCGGAAGTGCTTTCCAATCAAATAAAATCAGAATCGATCTAACGTTTCAACGATTGCCGGTACCTCTAATTCGTGGCTATTGTACTTCGTTTCAGCATCGGTGCAATGTCTACTGAAATATATTACTGGCCGAAATGGTTTCTCCTCCGTAGATTGTATCAAGACTCCGGCGAGACCAATAGAACTGGCGTCGGTGTGTACCTCGTGTTCAGCGCTAGAACGGGTTCGCTACAGAGACGAGTTTTCAACTCGTTGAAGCTCATCTGCGGTCTTGTCCCATACGAAGGATTTCAGTTCTTGCGTTTTTAACAAATCCGTTAGCGGCTTAGAAATTTTTGAGAATCCTTTAATAAATCCAAGAAATCTTCTGACATCGGTCACATTTTTAGGCGTTGGAAATTTTTGGATAGAATAAATTTCCTTGCTTCCAGGCTTCATTCCGTCTGTATATATGCGGTGACCTAAGAAGGTGAACTCGGATGCAAAAAACGGTCTAAGTGTTCGACCTATCCCTCGTAAAATTACCAGAACTACCTTCAGAATTTTGAAGCCCTCAGTTTTCGTCACACTGGGGATAATGACTTCATCCATATAGCTTACGATATTTCTTGATTTCATACGACGAATTAAGTCGATGATGACCTCTTGGAAAATCATCGGCGCATTAATGAGGCCATAAGGCATTACGTTGTACTCAAAATGACCAAGATGAGTCACAAACCCGGTGTACTGACGTGATTTTTCATCCATAGGAATTTTGTAGTATCCAGAGAATAAATCTAATGTCGTGAAGAACTGCTTTCCCGCGTGTTGTGAGAGCTGTTCACCCAACAGTTGGCATTAGGTACGGCTTCTTCTTGGTGATAGCGTATATCGTGCGGCATTCAATACAAATACGATCCTTTCCATCTTGCTTGGGAACCAAAACAATAGGCGAAGAGTATAATGAATTACTTGGACGAATTCCGTTTGTGGCCAACAATTCATTCACAACCTGCTCAATCTTATCTCTTTTAGCCAACGGTATACGATATGGTCGAGCATGGATAGGCGTGTCGGAGGTCAACTCGATACTCATTGATTTTGCTCTGCATCGACCCATTTTGGCCGTAGTCTCTGCAAAATAATCACGGAAATAATCAAGTAGTACCCGCAGTTCGGTTTCTTCGGCTGCAGATAAATTTCTTTCCATGTCCGGTATTTCAGGACATTTACTTTCAACGTGGCACTTGCCATTTTCAATAATTATTCCATGTGAAACTCCCTTCAACGCATCCAATCCCAAAAGCAAACTGTTTGGTATGAGGTGATCGGCTACAACATATAGGTCGACGCGTACGATGGTATCGTCTATTTTTAATGTCGCTATCATTTTGCTAGTACATTCTAAGCATCCACCTGCAAATCCGGTCAGCTCAATCGGCGGACACTTTATTAAGTTATACGCGCATGGTTCTCGCACGAGAGATCGATTACTACCCGAATCTATAAACGCGTCCAACATTTTTCCATCCATCTGAATGTTTTTCACTATTTGGTTCTGTACGGAATAGTTGGAATGTAACTGACGAATATTCGCGTTATTCACATATTCCGGTTTATCTCTCTCGACTTATGCATGCATCCGCACCGTGACCCGTCTTTCGGCATGTAACACATCGCGTTGTCGTTGGGGCAAAGAACAGCTCACGGAAATGTTCCCCGGTTTATAACAATTATAACAAACGCTTTGACACGTCGTTTGTATCGGCAACAGTCGTCGCTCCCGACACAGACTTATTAAATATTTTCTTTGACACAGGGTTCACGTTCATCTGGCTTACACGGTTTATTTCACTGTGATTTTCCCGTGGCCGGTATGTTTATCTTACTTTGGTTTGTTAAATAAGTTTTAAGGCAACACAAAAGTTCCTTAGTTGTTTTGAATGTAAAGCAGGCGATCGCGGTTTGCATTTGAACGTCGTTTAAACCTTCACGCATATATCTTATAATGACTGCGTCACTAATCCCGCACGTCTACCTTCCACACACATTCGATAATAATAATCCGTATATGGCTCATTTGAACGTCTAACATTTGCCATCATACGAAGATGTACCTCGGCTTCATTTTCGGTAGACTCGAATTCCTCTTCTAAAGAGCTTGCAAATTCATCGATGCTTTTGAAAATACCGCTTCTTGCATCTAGCCACAATTTTGCTGGCCCTCGAACTTTCGTTTGCACTGCAAACAGAACAATGTTTTCATCCCATGAATATATGGATGCTAGTGATTTCACACGAGTAACAAATTGTTGCGCCGTCAGTGATGTGCTTAACGTTGGATCGAATTCTGGCATTATTTCAATAACGTTGCGCAAATTGTAGAACATGCTTTGGCGTACTGGGACTGCTTATCGTATCAGATATAGCGACTGATCTACATTTGTTTGCGGTAGATATAGATTCGGTGTTGATTCCATCACAACAGCCTCATTCGACACGTTTAACCTATCGTCCGTCGGAAAACCAAGACTAGAGGTTGATGCCATATTCAAGTTTGGCGACACGCCATAGGTTATGTCTGAAACAGAGTTTGCAAATCCGCCAGCAATTCTCTCTACCTGAATATTTAATGCTTGAACTGAAGTTGTGAGATTTTGCACGCTTTCTTGCAACTTTATCGCTTCGTCGGATGCATGAGAGTTCTCGGCTAAAATTTCAACGTCGTCTCCATTGACGGCTTCTATCAGACGTAAAATTAAATCGGGTTTGTTGCCTCTTGTCGGCAAGATTCGCGAACGTAGCTCATGTTTGACTTCGTTGATTGTGAGCGAATCAATACGAACTATGGTGTCCGGCATTTTCAACTGAGAAATATCGCCGCCACACACGAGTAAAAATTTGACACGGCAATTGCGTTAAAATTCACGATTCAAAATGTCGGCTAATCAATCGAAAATACGCAGCGAGCAGTTACGGGACGGCTAACTGTTATTAAAAGCACACAATATCCAATAAAGCGAAAATTCCGTAGCATCCCACTTCTGAAAGCTGTCAGGAATAAAAGGACTGTGGATTTTAGGAAATTGCTTTAATTAAAAGATAGCACCGCTTTGTTTCAGTAATGAACATTCACTCTCCATCCCCAAATTTACGTTAAAAAAATATTTTTTACCATCATATCATAGGATCCGTTGTTTCTACCAACTGCTTGCTTGGTTCGACTCGACTAACTGAGTATCTCGCTACGGTGTTGCCAAGTTAGAGTTGACAGTGGAGTGGTGGGGTTGTTTGCGTGGTGCGCGGTGTCGCTAGGTCGCAATTTTGCCATGCGAGACATGAGATCGCGGAAGAAGTCAGTATCGTTGGTGCTTGGCTTCGATGCGGTGAAGAATTTTTCAGAAAGTCGTAAGCTGGTGCCGTAAACCATGTCTACGGGTGTAGCATTGATGTCTTCCTTCAAAGTAGCGCGCAGACCAAGAAGCACAACAGGCAGCACTTTCGTTCATTCGACTGTATCATAGCAGCAGATGGCGGCTTTGACTGTGCGATGCCATCTCTCGATGCTCCTATTGGCGGCAGGAAGCGGTTGTCTGCAGGTGGTCGATTCCCAGAATACGGGTCAACTCAGCAAAGATTTGGCTCTCGAACTGGCGTCCCAGGTCGGTAGTGATCCGTGCTGGCACTCCGCAGCGGCTAATCCATGCATTGATAGCGTCTCAGCGACTGTCGATGATGATTAGGCAATACCGGTAACCATCGTTCGGGGACAGAGGTCCGATGAGATCAGTATTGATGGGCTCGAATCTGGCATCTGGCGGGTTGTATTGTCGGAGCGGTGACTTGACATGACGTCCGATCTTGTTACGTTGACAAGCCATGCAGCTTCGCACAAAGTCATTGATTTCCTTGTTCATGGCTGGCCAGGAGAAGCGGTCGGTGATGAGTTGTCTGGTCGCTCGTATGCCCGGGTGGCCTAGGACATGCATCATCTGCATGATTGTTGACCTAAACTGTTGCGGTGCGTAGAGTCGAACCTTGTCGTGGATGACTATGCCGTGCAGTGGTGTAATGGAATTAGCTAGTTTCTGCTTCCTCCACTCGAGTTGATTCGTTCGGTCCTCCAGCAAAGCCTTAAGTTTAGGATCACTTTGCTGAGCTGAAGCGAGAGAAAACAAGTGAATTTTGGAAATCATACTTACCCGAGACATATAATCCGTGATTGAGTTATTTCGGCCCAGAATGTAGTGGATCTCAACGGTGAACTGAGAGATGAAGTCCAGTTGACGTTGTTGCCTCGGTGACGCTTTTTCCGATCGCTGCTGGAACGCAAACTGCAGTGGCTTGTGGTCGGAAAACACAGTGAAAACTCTGCCTTCCAACATGTAGGGGAAGTGCCTGATGGCCACGTGAATGGCAAGGAGCTCCCGGTCGTAGATTCTGTAGCGCCACTGTGTCACTTAATCCAAATTGGCACTTGTGAATATTAGTAGCAAGTCCGTGTTGGCATAGACGATCCAGCACTTCCGACACATGCTGTTGATGAGTTCGCTGATCTGGCGAGAACACTAGTATGTCGTCTTTGTAGACGAATGCGTTGTCGAGTCCACGCAGCACCTCGTGCATGAATCGTTGGAACGTTTGGCCTGCGTTGCATAGGCCGAAAGTCATGTAGACAAACTCGCAAAATCCACATGGCATGATGATCGCTGTCTTCGGGACATCATCCGGTTCGACTGGAATTTGATGAAATGCCTTCTGTAGGTCAATCACCGTGAAAATGTTCATGTCGTGCAACGCAGCAGTGCACCCTGCAGTAATCCGATTGGATATCGATCCGGAAATGTGCAGGCTATGAGAGCGCGATAGTCCCTGCACGGTCACCAGTCGCCGTTCGCTTTACGGACCATGTGCAGAGGACTGCTCCATGGACTCTTAGATGGACGACAAATTCCTAATTGCATTAGGTTATCAAACTCGGCATTTGCAGCGACGATTTTGTCAGGTGGAAGGCGGCATTCCTTTGCGTTGACTGGAGGGCCTTTCGTCACGATGTGATGCGTCGTTGTGCAACTAATGTTGCGACGGGTCACTGTTTCTGTGATTTCTGGGTACTCCGCAAGAATTGCAGCGTATTTAGAATAGCTGCAGATGTCGAAGAGACTGCTTGTGGCTGGCCCTTGGATGGGGCTTTCACCTCCGCTGCAGTCGCAATCGGTCGCTCGATTAGTTTTCGTCCTCTGATGTCAACGAGTAGTTCGTGATGCTCGAGCAGGTCGGCTCCAATGATCGGGGAGCTGACGTCTACTATGATGAATGACCAAGTAACAGGCTTCGACAGCCCGAAATTCAGGGTTAAATTCCGCTTCCTATACGTACGAATAACGGAACCATTGGCAGCTAGTAAGTGGGTGCCTGGATCTGGGTTACTTCGATCTCGGATTGGTCAGAGGATTGACGGAAACGTTGGCGCCAGTGTCGATTAATAGTGCGCCAACGACTCTGCTGTCAAGAATGTATAAGCGATGCACTGAGCGCACACCGGTTAGCTGTTGTGGAAAGAACGAATTTACTTTTTTTGCTGCCTGCCATGACTGCACGGCGGTCGGTATTTCGTGGCTTTTAGTCCCAGACGGCTATGGAATAGCAGACCTCGGTTGGTGGTTTAGGCGATTTTGGGCGTGTTTGTGAAGGCGCCTTTGGTCTGGCATTGGCATTGGAGTGCAGTTGGTGCGGGATGCGTATATCGCAGTCGGGCATCGGGCATCAGCATCCGGTAGATGCGGGATGCATGCGTAGGAGTCGGGGATCGGGATTATTGATCCACCACAATCCTCTCATAAACATTTGCAAATACTTTTGCGAAGAAAACCTTGACAAACCCACAAGTTCTGACCTTCTTACATATGTAGTTTGATCTATGCAGCTATACTGCATAAATGGACGGGGAGTTATATTTACTAAACTTGTTGAATGACTTACAACATCTGTTTATTGGCTCATTGTTTGCATAAATAGTGTGATGGCGACCTACGGTAAGCATTAATGAAAGTCTTGTGATTCTTAGGGGTTCATACAGAGTATTTTTTTGGTATACACTGAACTTTAATATCGTTTCTGAGGACATCAAATGCTAGACATGCAGACATCATCACTATCCTAGAATCTAGTGATGCCATATTTAGCACAAGGAGCCGATATTTATATGATGGTAGCCTGTGGAAGTTTCTAGGGTCGTAAAGGGATCTGAGGGCAAAAAGAAGAAATTGTTTCTGGACCGATTTTAACCTGTCAGCGTGAATATAAAAAACAGGGCTCCAAATCAGGTTGGCATATTCAAGAATAGGGCGTACTAATGAGACATATAGTGATTTAGTAACCCAAATATTCTTGAATTCTTTAGCTCTTCATTTGATGAATCCTATCATCTTCTTAGCCCTGGATATAACTCCATCATACTGAAATTTAAAACGAAGCTTTTGGTCTAGAACGATACCAAGGTCCACAATGCTATCGACTCTACAAAGTGTTGTGTTGTTGATGTGATAGTCAAACAGAAGAAGGTTCGGTTTTCTTGAAAAACTTATCACCTGGCATTTTTCCAAGTTTAGAGAGATGGTTGTTGTAACAGCATTCAGAGAGAGTGTTCAGCTTGGACTGGAGAAACATCGTATCGCATAGAGATGATATGACGTGATAAACTTTAAGGTTATCAGCATAAAAAAGATGAGGTACATCATGTAAAACTGAAAATATTAAACAAAAGAGGCCCAAGATGACTTCCTTGAGGAACGCCAGAGAGGACCTGAATTTGTTTCGATAACCGTCCTTGAAATTCGACAAGTGCGGGTTTTAAGGTAAGAATGGATCCAACTGAGTAAACGGCCAGTAATCCCCCCAATATCGACGCACTAGAAATTTGTGAAGAAATAAAAATGCTAACACTCGTCTATGATGAAGAAACAGACAATGTACTTTCCGTTCTAAAGTATATTGTACTCAACAATCTAAAGGACATATTTCCAAATATCTCTGTCGCTCTAAGAATAATTGCCACAATTCCGGTCACGGTAGCATCAGCAGAAAGAAGTTTTTCGAAATAAAAACTCATTAAGACCTATCTTAGAAACACAATGACCCAGAACCGCTTATCATCTCTGGCTCTGCTTTCCATAGAAAATGATTTGGTATCCAAAATAGATTTTAAAGATGTCATTGAAGACTTCAGCCGAAGGAAAAGTCGTAGAGTAAAGTTTTAACACATTTCAAAATGTATAAAACAAAGAGTAAAATGTTCTGTTTTTGTCAATAGATTAAATTAAATTTGGTTTAGAAGTGGAATTAAATCTGAAATTTGCAAACTGCTTTGTTAATCTCAAATCAAATATTACCTTAAATTGACTTGGACTTGTGTAATTTATGTTTTTCCTTTTAGTAAGTTAATAAATAATAATTCTAGACTTACCTGCAAAAATATATATATGTATATAAGAAGAATAAGAATATTCAATTGTTTGTACGTTCAGCCCAAATGTTAAAACAGGCTACATTAATTACAACTTTTAAAACCCTTTAAATTTATTGTTTATAGGTAATTTTAATTTTCATGTACTGTACATATAAATTTTGAATTGTCTTCTTCTTCTAAGCACTACAGCCCCTCTCGGGCCTTCGTTTCCTGCAAACAGCGCTGTCACGGACAAATTCCTACCAGACCCCACCCCAGCACTTGCCTCTGCAACAAGTTTACCAGAATCACCCGAGCCAAGTACTATTGGAAACTTTGTAAATAGAAATATGTTGTAATCTTTATTAATACTAAGAGTAAACATAGTATGTAAGTTAGGAAGATAGATAATGGTTCTGCGAAAGTTTGCCTCCGAAGACAAACCGTTGAAAAATGCACGAATCGTTGGCGGTACACATATCAATGCACATACGGCAGTTTTAATCGAGACTTTGGTTGAATTAGATGCAACGATTCGATGGGTGGCCTGTAATATATACTTGACACAGAATGAAGTTGCTGCGGCATTGGCTGAAGCAGATTATCCGATTTTCGCATGGCGTGGTGAGACCGAAGGAGATTTTTGGTGGTGCAACGATATTTGTGTAAATGCTGAAAATTGGCTACCAAATATGATTTTGGATGATGGAGGCGATGCAACACAGTTAATGTTGAAGAAATATCCAGCCATGTTTCAAATGGTAAAAGACATGGTAGAGGGAAGCATCACTGGGGTACATAGACAGTAGCAGCTATCAGAATCTGAGAAGTTAACAGTCCCAGTAATGAATGTATTGGATTCCGTCACTAAAACGAAATTTGATAGTTTGTATAGCTGCAAAGAGTCTATTATTGATGGGGGATAGCGTTCAACAGAAGTTATGTTTGGTGGGAAGCAAATAGTCATTTGCGGATATGGTGAAGTTGGAAAAGGATGCGCACAAGTATTGGAAGGATTCGAATGCACCGTGTATATTTCTGACCCTACCTGCACTCTTCAGGCCAGCATAGACGGTTTTCGCGCGGCGAAACTTAATGAAGTTACTCGAAATGTAGACATTGTTGTGACCGCCACCGGTAATCAAAATGTTGTAAGTTGTTATCATATCGACAAATGAAGAATGGGCGTACAGTCGGCAACATGGGGCACTCGAATACCGAAATCGATGAAAATAGTTTACGGACCCCAGTTCGATCGCAAACAGACCAAATTGGTTGGCCGGAGGGTAAAGGAATCATCTTGTTGACTGAAGGACGATTGATGAGTTTATCGTGCTCAAGTGTCGCATCGTTCGTTGTTTCGGGAACATCTACTTCACTGGCTCTGGCATTAATAGAATCATTCCATGGATACAATTATTCAATGGATGCACGTTTACGTAGCAAGCTTACATCTTCCCACATCCAATATCATCTACTGCTGGAGAAAATAAACATAAACAAACGGAAGACACTTGAAGTCTCAATCAGGCACGGTCACCAACATCGAAAATAAGAAAAACTAATTTAAAAAACACAGGGAAAAAAACTTCAGCAAAGAAGGTTGGAGCCACGGATATCTGGAGCTCCAAAGGGGCAATGATAGTGCTAGAATCAACGAGTCTAAGAAGTCGCGGCCAACTTCACGAAAGGGTATTTCAACGGGACGAGAAAAAAAATCCCATTCAACGCGAGGACGGACCGAATCGTGAGCGAAGGGCTCTCTTTCTCGTTTTGGACTCCGTGTGGGAAGGTCACACCATCGAGCGAAGGAGGTCATCCCAGATAGCAATTCTCGAGTTGGTGGCTGGACTATTTTTTTGGAAACCCCAGTGCAAGACGTGGCTTTCGCCAAAACGACAACTCTAGGAATTCTTCCACGAAGGAAACGACAAACAAAAAACATCTGGCCGCCAAGGACATGCCTCGAGGAATCAGGGTTGATTTTCTTCAGAATACACACAGCTAGCGTGCAACGGGGCACGAGCGAAGCGGAAAATTTACCGGGGGCCCCCGTCGATATTCGATTTAGGTAAATATAGTTTTAGAATTAAGGCAAAATTGCTTTGAGAATGGTTTACAATGATAGAGTTCAAGGAAAAAAATATTCTTTGAGATTGTTTTAAAAAAAGTAGCATAACTTGTTCAATAATAATGAATAGTGAACTTTCAGTGAATTGCATGTGCTTTTATTTCTTTTCTTACAAACAAAAAAGGGTACAAGCCGATAAAAGTGAAGTGTGATACTTGACTCGGGAGTGATTAAGAAAATATCAAGGCTCCCATTTCCTGCCCCAATAATCCGCAAGTGCTGGGCTATATTTGGATCTTTGTTTGGTGCGAACCCCAGCTCACAGTGAACTTAATTCCACGTAAACTAGAATTTAGGATAAGTAGATTGCGGAATTGTCACGGGAGTTGGTTAGGTGGGTTGTCCTCCTCTTCTAGGCTAGTGCACCGATAAAAGCAGTGATTTCTTTTCTTCCCTAAAAGTGAAGACTCCGGCGCGAGCCAAGCTCGTCTCGAGGCTTGGGGGATAACTTTACAGGTAGACGAGTGGCCCCCATGCCCGTCTCTGACGGAGCGACCCGGGACCCAAAACTCCTCCGGCCGGAGTCAGAAGGTATAGTTGGATCATCTTCGCGAGAAAGTTTTATCGCGTAATAGCGCCTCCAACTGTCTCGGTCCATTGACCACGTCCTCCAATTTCGAAATCCGAGAAGCGATGAACTGTCTTCGTCGACCGAGTCAGACCAGCGTTTCCTCGGTTTCCCCACTGGTCTTCGGCCTTTAGTTCTCCCAGCGAATACCTTTTTGGGTATCCGTTGTTCGTCCATACGATTCATGTGGCCAGCCCATTGCAGCTTCCGCAGTCTTACAATCGTTGAGACTTCCGGCTAATCAAAAATTTCATACAGCTCATGGTTGTATCGAATTCGGCATTGGTCCCCGTCGAGCTTCGCTCCGATTATTCGCCTCAGGACCCGTCGCTCAAAGGCGTTCAATATATTTGCGGATGCTTTGGTTAGGGTCCATGTTTCACACCCATAGCATAACACAGGTTTTATCACAGATTTGTATACTTGGAGCTTTGTTTTCCTGTGTATGCAGCTGGTCTTCAAGATCGTCAGAACAGAATAAAATATTTTATTTGCGAGATGTATCTTCCGCATATTTCGTCTCTATCATTATCGGCCTTTGTTATTTTGGTGTCTAAATACATAAATTGAATTGAATTGTCTACCAGTAGTAATTTTAATACGTTCTTTGATTATTTGTTGTAACTTCACTACTTCATCGAATAACACATATAACTTTTTATTTTACAGTAGCTAGTTTTACTTGTTAGGTAAATTTCTCGAGAGAAATTTACCTATTGCGGAGAGCATCATATATATATATATATATATATATATATATATATATATATATATATATATATATATATATATATATATATATGGGATATAACGAAATTTGTGACCACGCTAGAGGTTGCAATTTTGCTCCGATTTTCACCAAATTTTCAGAAAAGGTGTATTGGGTTAATATCTCGGTTAAGTTCATGAACCAGCTATATCGGCCGGGCAAAAACAAAATGGCGGCCATTTTAGACGAAAAATCGTGATTTCTGTTCTGACCAAAGTATAGCTCCGATTTGGATGAAATTTGGTACAAAGGTTCACTGATGTATGTGATGAATCTCACGATAAAAAATCCAAAGTCGGTACGGCAGAAACAAAATGGCGGCCGCTCAAAGGTCGAAAAACGTGCAAAGTTTTGTTGTTGTAATAGTGGTCAAAGCTTTCAACAGATTTTCATGAAATTCGGCATTTTGATAGAAATTATGAGTATCTGTAGAATTACATGAACAAACTGGATGTCAGGTCACAAAAAACAAAATTGTGGCCAGTTGAAACTCAAAACTTCAAAGGCTTCTAAAAGTCGCAATTTTGATCCGGCATAAATGAAACTTGGTTTCAAGATAGCCATTACTTAGATCTACAGTCTTTGATATTTTGGTGATCCTGCATGTGCAAATTTAAAAATGGCGGCGTTTTAAATATGCGGTTTTTTCAGGTTTTTGTGGCCCTCTAGCGGTCATATTTTCCGGCGGATTTTGATGAAACTTGAGATTATGCATCTCTGTACTATGTTCTTGTATTATGCAGAAAATTATTAAAATTGAATGAAAAATAAAGAGTCGAAAATTTAAAACCCAATATTTTTAAGCTGCCATTTTCACTAAAAATTGAATTATTTTGCCCTGTCTAGAGTGAAACTCCGATTTGAACGAGATTTGGCACATTGATTGATGAGGTCCTAGCCCACAAAGATTTAAAATTGTCCAAAATCAAATGCATGCATTCAAGATGGCGGCCCCCAAAGGTCAGGAAGAAGCGCAATTCGCTATTTTAGTAGCAACTGAAATAATGAATAATTATCATGGAAACGTTTTAAATGACTTATCTTGAACGTATTTATAAATCAGAATATTTTTTAAATATTGTAAAATATTTTTAACAATACCCTAAAAAATTATAAAATTGCGACTTGTCTGTCTGTCCGTCCGTTTGTTCGTGTGTCGCAAGTTTTCTCGCAAACCACATGAGCTAGAATAAGGAAATTTACTACGTAGGTCAAAAATGGTGCCTCTTGAAATTTGCAGTGTAAGAACATATTTTAAAGTGTTTAAGGGGGTCTCCCCATACAGGGGGTGACATAAATATTTTTTTTTATTTCTGTAGCCCTCTAGCAGCCAAGTTTCTCAACAGATTCCGATAAAACTTGAAATTATAAGTTATTAAGGCAAGATAATTTAATTTAATTATGCAAATCGGATGACAAATAAAAAATTCGAAAATTTACAACTTAATAATTTCAGCAGCCGTTTTCAATAAAAATTCAAAATAACGGCCCCTGATGGCTTAGAAAAGAATCTATAATGTATATATTAATGGCAATGCAAGTGCTGATTAAACTTTTATGGAAATCTTTTGAAATTAACTATTTGAGCTATTTAAGCCAAAAAGTTATCACCTTTGCTTGATAACCACTGTCAAATGTATAAACAGCAAATGTGAGAAGGGCGAAACGAGTATAAATATGTTTATAACAATTTATTACCCGCCGATTTTCAATATGTGATCCATACGTGTGCAACTCAATTTAATTAGCAAAATATTTGCGCCTCTATGAAGGATCTCCAAATACGCACGGCGGCAGATCCTTTCTGTTAATAAATACCCATGTAGTGCTACAAAAATTGCAGTAAGAAGTCCAGGAGTAGATAAGCCAATTTCTTTTTCGAAACCTTATGCTACATACGAGAAATTTACCGTTCCGTCTGGTGCTGCCAACGGGGATTTTCATTGTACTTAATTTTGTTTTGAAACTATGTAATTTTTTTGAATTATAATTTCAGTTTTGTTTCTTGTTTTATATCAGTTGCGTCCAGTAAAACCTTATAGTTCTGTAATAAAAGGTTTTGCTGTTATTTTCGTCCTTTCGCTACGAAATTAATTGGTGAAAAAGTTTCCTCTTTGGTTTGTTATGCATACCTTGAAATGCAAGGCTAAATAAAATTAGAATTAAAAAATAAACCTAATGTAATGTATTGACTTTTGTTTTGACTATTGGCTATAATTTAAAATTTTTACCTGACATATTTTATGATAAATCATGTCAACTTTTCGCTTTTGGGTTTAGCTAACTAGCTATAGTGCCAACTGATCAAATTTTCAGGTTGTTAAGAAGAAACTACTATAATACTAAAATAGGGTCAGTTTTATAAGTTGATCAAACACAGCGAACTCGTTAAAAAACGCCTCAAAAACACATTTTTAGGGAAAATTTTTTCAAAAAATCCAGACCAAGTAGGACCCCACCAAAGTCAATTGCCCAGGGCCCCGCAAAGTCTAGATCCGCCACTGCAAGAGGGAAAGGGGTTTTCCTTTTGAACGATTAGGCATTAATATACTCGTACATATCGAATTTTTCTTGAGTTTCTTCTTTAGTTATGTTAGAGAAGTGTTTCAATTTACTCTTATGTTGAAGGAATAGTATTAGAACATTTCTGGAAAATGATAATACGCTCGGAAACAATTCAAACAATCAAACTCAAAGGCGTTCAAATAAAAAATAAGCAAAAAAATGGTGAGTCAAACACAAAGGAACCCGAATTGATTGAACGTTAAATAGAATGAGCAAACCATCAGCTCACACATGCAAACAAATTACATGAGACAATTAAACATATGCTATCTAAAGTAGAAAATCTATCAATTATCTTTAATGTACTTCCATCCGAAAGATCACCCAAAAAAGGTTAACACACTCATGATCGATTGTTATCATTTACGTCTTGTGTTGAGAAAGGGTTGAGATCAAACAACTGATTGAACGACTAGATAAGTCAAAGATTGTTTTGCATTCATTGATAATAGAAAAACAGCCCATTGATTGACTTTAGATCAAAATGCGCCATTGCATAAACAGAAATTTAACAGTTTATTGTTTTCATTGAAATGAAATGAAGTAGGCATGTTACACCTAGCAAATGTGCTTTTAAAGACCTGTCGTCCAAGTTTCCATTTCAATGGTTACGGGTACAAATTCTTTAGAAATGATTATTTTCCCTTTCGATCAACTTGAAGAAAAAACCCGTAAACTGGTGCGGATTTTCTTCATTAGTCACTTGAAAATTGAAACGCACACGCAATGTTCCGCTTATTAGTCTCTGTGTCTCCATTTCCAGTGAACTTAACTACACCTCAGCAGTAATTTGTTCACCAAACAAAACTATCTAAAGTTAAGTAACTCTTCAACCTGATCTGGTAGACAATCTTCATGTGACTTTGGTAACATGCAAAAATTTGATAAAACCTAAAAGAAAGAAATTTCGCGTCGTTGTAATGATACCCTAATGCTGAACGCAAATAGTCTAACTCATTGTTTCATTATGTGAACTTACTACATTAGTCAACCCAATCATGTTGGAGCTGTTTTAACACTTTATTTTTAATAGTGAATACATGAAACTTCACCTGAAATGAAGTAAGCTTCAAGTCGATTGTCTAGTTGTTTTTTATCACTACATAGAATACTACGCCTACGCAAAAGCACTAACTATCTGAGTAGGAAAACGATTTTTTTCTCCGTTTACTTCCTCCATTTCGACATAATTAACGCTATTGTATATACGAACGTAGCGAGAAAAATTTTCTTCTCCCACAATTATTGCAGATATTCTAATGTAAACAGTGAAACGATAGAAAGCATTTCACCTTTTTTTAGCATATACAACTTATTTTTAAGTGAATTATTACGTTCATGCAACTCTGGCTCGCGTGTGGTGCAAACGAAATCAAATATATTCGTATATTGTGTAATTGAAATGCAATAACTGATTATGTACAACATGAATTAGGGCAGAGGATACAGAATATTGTTGATAATATTGAAATTTTATTTAAATATATTTGCACGCTGATTATAAGCATTAGATTGTGTTTATTTTATGAATTAGCACCAGCAGCTAAATGGGCGAGTTTGCTCAATTGATTGGATGTTTGGAAGATCTCATGAATAAGTTTAGTGCATTCATTCAATTGCTCAATTTTCATTGATTAGATCAAAGGTGTGACATGCATTATATCATATTTGCAAATGGCATCAGCCAGATGGGAATGTGGAGGCACTAAACGAGAAGCAAATGAAAAAATGTCAATAGGTTCGTCCTTGAAACTATTCGGTTATTGCAAATTTGACCGATATTCATGTTTTTACGTCATGTTAGGCTTTACCTTAAAATGCAAGAAAAAATATCAAATTAACGTTTAAACATAAATGGTATGCGAAAATCTTTTGAATAGAAAGCATGCAATGTTGAGATAATAACAAAAAATTTGTCAAAATTAGAATACACCATAAATTTCACTTCTTCATTACATTTAGGACAGAGCGCCATTTTTCTTTGTGTGGTTGGGAGGTGATTGCTATTTACACACTGGGTGTGGGGCTTCCATACTTGCGAGCGACTGGACTACCCACTAAACACCTCTCCTGTCAACCTTCCGGCCAGGTCTCCTTTTGCTACGCCGTGAGGTACCTTCAAGCTGGGGAATCTCTCCTCTAGCGCGAGGAGAGGAGCGAGGAATTACCAGATATGTGATCCCTCAGCTCCAACTGCCGTGAGTCCCTTTTATCATGGTTTCGACTATACTATCCGGGGTAAGCTCTTCCGTCTGCCTTTAGAGGTCCCGTCAAAACCTGTCCCATATTTTGCACACAAAAAATGTGTTGCAGGCATCGTCTACCTCTCCTAAGCAAAACATACAGTCGGGAGAACTTTACTTACTAATCTTGTGCTGGTAAGACTGAAAACACCCATGCCCGCTCAAAAGCTCGGTTAAATAGAAGTCAGTCTCACCATACCTTCGATTTAGCCATGCTCTCAGATCCGGGGCGTCCAAGTTCTTTTCGTGCAATTCGCCCAAGACTGCTACCAATCGTTAAGTGAGCGCTGTCTCTCCTCGCGGGGAACCGTCTTCCCCACATCCTCGCTTCGATGTAGGTAAATAGCACGGCACTCCCTAGCAAGAAGGACAACAGGTACCACGCCTGCAATAACTTTCATGGCCGAATTAGAGACTGTTGGATATGAAGATACAATCCAAGTGCTCCTTTTTCTGTATCTGTGACAAGCGTTTTGGGTACACTTCCTTACTTACAGTGTCCGTATAGTAGAACTGATTACAGAACTCTTCAAGAGGAGTCTTTTTGATGGGTTGGGTCCCCTACGTTGGCCATAAGTCGACGCAGAGCCAATACTCCCGAAGAACCTTCTCAATCGTTACCTTCATTTGCTCAGAGAAACTCATCTTCGAGACGATCAGTAGTCCGAGGTACTTCACCACTGGCTTCGATTCGATTAGAATGTCTCCAATACTGATCATCCTTACTCTAGGGATTCTCTTTTTTGTCAAGATGACCATTTCGGTTTTCGCCAGTGCGTTTTATTATACTTAGCCTAGGCTGCACTTGTTCAACGGTGCGCCCAGTGACCAGAGCCGCAACATCATCCACATAACTGATCAGGCGCGACTTGTCTGGCGTCTCCAGTCTCAGTAGCCTGTCGTAAGACAATGAAGAATGGAGTAACTTCCATTTTTCATTGGCTCTGTTTTGAGTCACGTAGCAGGCTTCGGTCCTTCAGGCAGCTCCTCAGATATTCTGGAACTTGATAAGGGGTTTTCAACGTATCCAGAATATCCACCCATGTAGCGGAGTGGAAGGCGTTACTAACGTAGAGTGTCACCAACAGAACGATTTGTCGCTTGGTGCGACTGTATGCGTCTGCCTTTTGGACCGCGCTCAGCATGTCTGCTATCGTATCAATGGTATAGCTTCCCGCTCTAAAGCCGTACTGCCAAGGATGTGTCCCATGCATCACGAATCGCGTCAGCGAGTCTTCCCTTGATGAGTTTCTCTGGCACTTTGCCCGCCGCATCCAGCATACACAGCGGGCGGTGTGCAGACAGTGATCCAGGATTTGCCTTCTCCTTGCTGATCAGCGCGAGCCTCATCACCTTCCATTGTTCCGAGAAAACTCGGTCCCGTAGGCAAGCGTTGAATGTACTGAGCAGCAAGTCAAGACAAAAGTGATAGACAAGTTGCAACAACTCAGTTAGAACAGCATCTCGGCCTGGAGCCTCTTCCTTTTTTGGCGTTTTATAAAGAACATTTTTTACAATACCTTATTAAAATCGATACCTGTCCGTCTCCGTTCCATCTGTGCGTCACAGCAACTTTTCTCAGGAACTACAGAAGCTATGGTCATCAAAGTTCCTGATTAATGAAAGTTCCGTTGCCAAAAAATAAAATTCAAAATCTTTTAAGGGGGGTCTCCTCATATAAGGATGTGAACCCTTAAAAAAACTTTTCACCAAAGATGGTCGAGTAGGGTATCAAATAAAAGGTCTTGACGGGATCTTTTAACAACCGTTATTAAAATTGACGGCGTAGGCAGAGGAAGCGGATGAACACGAAAAAAATGCGTCCCTTTCCCCTCACGATTGGACCCAAAAGCCTGAAAAAAATCATGGAAGTAGTTGCTTATTATATGTACAACAACGACATATACATGAGAATTGGGAATTCGCTATTCTTTCTTAGTAATAGTATGATTTATGAATTTTACCCTTAAATCCACCGGAATTTTACGCTCGTTTGGATACTTTTTAGGCCAATCAGCCACGAAAATTTTAGAAGGATTGGATAGTGTTTAAAGAAGTTATGGTGGTTTATATTTTCAGTGTTACAACAACAGTGAATCGACTCAAACACTACGGGCTTGTGAGGATTTGCATGAAAACTGCAGGAAGGATGTATATTATGAACATTTTTGAGTGCCTATTTAAAGAGTGACATTAAGAACCGTAAAACAAAATGGCGGCTGATTTAAAGGAGAATATTGAGCAAATTTCAACAGGCTATGAACTTTCGATGAAAACATAAACCTTAAAGGTAAAAAAATCATGATGATATGTTCTTATGGGTACAACAATAACAAATACCTTAGAAGTTGAAATCACTCAGCTATGTTAACAATAGTGGAATTTGTAAATATAAAACATTTCCCAGTGAATTCATATCTCTTCTTCGTAGCACTACAGCCCCTCTCGGGCCTTCGCTTCTTGCAAATAGCGCCTCCAACTGTCTCGGTCCATTGACCACGTCCTCCTATTTGGAAATCCGAGCAGCGATGAACTGTCTTCGTCGACCGAGTCAGACCAGCGTTTCCTCGGTTTCCCCACTGGTCTCCGCTCTTCCGTTCTCCCAACGAATACTTATTTGGGTATCCGTTGTTCGTCCATACGATTCATGTGTCCAGCCCATTGCAGCTTCCGCAGTCTTACAATCATTGAGACCTCCGACTCGTCAAAAATTTCATACAGCTCATGTTTGTATCGAATTCGCCATTGGTCTCCTTCTAGCTTCGCTCCGATTATTCGCCTCAGGACCCGTCGCTCAAAGGCGTTCAATATATTTGCGGATGCTTGGGTTAGGGTCCATGTTTTACATCCATAGCATAACACAGGTCTTATTGCAGATTTGTATACTTGGGGCTTTGTTTTCCTGTGTATACGGTTGGTCTTCAAGATTGTCAAAACTGAAAGAAATATTTTATTTGGGAGCTGTATTCTTCGGCATATTTCGTCTCTTTCATTAGCGTTTCTCGTTATTTTGGCGCCTAAATACACAAATTCGCTTAAATTTTCGATACTGTGTTCGCCAAGTGTGATCTTTTGTGTAGTCGAGGTATTTTTTCTCGACTGCGTCATGAGCTTTGTTTTATTCTAATTGATTTGTAGTCCTACTATGTTTGCTTCGCTGTCTTCAGGAAGATTTTTTTGGCAGTTGTTAATGACCGTGACAAAATGTTGATGCCGTCCGCATAGCCTACTACTTGGCTCGACTTGTATAGTAATGTACCTCGTGTATCGACAGGTAGTTTTTTTATGACGTACTCCAGAGCCAAATTGAATAGCAATGGGGTAAGCCCATCTCTCTTCTTTAGTCCGATATTTATGTCAAAGGCATCGGTGAGTTGGTTATTGACGTCATTGTCATTTTGGTAAGAGGGACTAATTTGGCTGGGATGCCAAAGCAAAGCATTATTTGGTATAGTACGTTAAGATCAATACTGCCGTATGCTTGCTCAAAGTCAACGAAAATTTGGTGTACCTCTATGTTGAACTCCCAGCAGTATCTGCTTGACTGTGAATAATTGGTTTATTGTCGATCTGCCTGCTGTAAAGCCACCTTGGTACTCCCCAATAATACTGTTGGTGTATGACCTGATTTTATTTTCTAAGATCTTTGAAAATATTTTGAACGCCGTATGCTTCTTTAATTTTCGCACTGTAGCTTGTTGCCTTTTTTGTGGATAGGGAATATAATTGATTGGTTCCACTGTTTTGGCATATATTCTTGTTGCAAAATGTGCTGAATGACATTTTGAATAACTTTATGAACACTGCTGCCACAATACTTGATGAGCTCCACTGGAATCTCATCGGTGCCCGGCACTTTATTATTCTTTTGGACTTTGATAGTGAGACAAACTTCATCCAGAGCTGGCGGTGCCAATGGAAGCTCTCGGCAGACATCTATAGGATCTGATTTTCTTGAAATATGATGCCCATCTTTCCTTAATCTTGGTTTTATCTGCGATGATATTGCCGATGTCATCATGACAGAGCGTGGTTTTGGGCTGATAACCACGTTTCAGGCATTTCACTACTTTGTATGCTTGTTTTGAGTTGTTGCTCGCTAAAATTCATAGTATTTTCTTTTCTTAATTCTAATTATCTTATTCGCTGCTCTTCTAAGATTTTCATAATGTTCTCTCTTCGTCCTGGTTTTCCTACCTATATAATCGTTGTACGCCTGATTCTTTTTGTCTAACGCATTCTGGTACTCATCGCCGAACCAATCATTTCTTTTGCGCCTGGCATGATGTCCGATTGTGTGTTCTGCCCCAGCCTTTATAGCCGCTTTCACTTCCATCCAGAACTCGTTGCTTGTTTTCAGCGATGCGTCTGATAAGATGGGAGCTAGCTGGTTGGCGAGGGTCTCCGGGAAAATTTTGGCCACAGATACCATTTGGAGCCTTTCGAAGTCGAATTTTTGTAGCCGGCTGGTCTTCGCCGAATATGCCTTTAACATACGACATCGATAGGTTAATTTGATCAAGTAATGAACTGAGTTGCAATTGGCTCTTCGGTATTTACGGACGTCAAGTATACTCGAGGCTCAACGTTGTTGGATCAGAACATGGTCGATCTGATTCTGTGTGTTCCCATCCGGTGACACCCAGGTCATTTTATGAATGCGTCGATGTGGGAAGCAAGTCGGACGTATAACTAGATTTCTGCTACATGCAAAGTCAATCAGGCGCTGGCCGTTGTCATTTATTTTATCGTGGAGGCTATATTCTCCAGTCGTTTCTCGATGAAATCACCCAGGATTATTTTTGTGTCGTTTGCAGGCAATGAGTCGCTTAGTCTTTCTAGGTGATTGTAGAAAATTTACTTCGTTTCTTCGTATCGGCCATCTTAGGGTTTTATGAGCAATGTTTGCTGTCGGTGTCTTCGTCGTGGCTTTATGTGAACCGTCCAATGACCCTACATGATTTGAAGACCAACATCCAGGAAGGAATTGCCAACATAACGCCTGCTATGCTGGCAAGAGTCACTAAAAACGCCAGAAATCGGTTTACTCAGTGTATGGAGAATGGGGGACGTCACCTACCTGATTTCATCTTCAAAACTGTGTAAAACAAAACTTTAGATCGGCGCCTACATTATAGAAAACAAATAAAAATTTTTTCATTCATAAAATGGGTTTTAGTAAGTTTTGAAAAAAGGAAGTTATCCTGTCGCACCCTTTATAAATGGGATAAATGGCGGCCACTGTTAAAAAAAGCATGCGTTTGATGATTTTTATTATTCAGTTGCCAGCCTCTCCCCGTAAGAATCTTGCTTAGGCCTACGTCTTACTTAACTTATCATCTTGCTAAAGTTGGACACGAGGATTGGCATTCATGGATAGCCCCATAAAGCCAACTGCTCAGAACAGGAGTGGCTTGCCATTTATAAAAAAAATGATCACTTTTGTCCAGCTGATTGTTCCTCTATCAATACTACTTGTCGCTACGTTGGTTTTCCTGCTTATATAAGCAGGAAGACTAGTTAACATCATTCTATTTAGTCACGTTGTTCCCACCTGACTGTCGCCACTGATGCAGGACCTGATGAGTGTGGCAAACTGAACATTTTTAGGGTTTTGCAAAATATCTTCACAAAACAACGTGTGTAACAGCAATTTTTCTTGGAAATTACATCAACTGCAGTTATGAAACTTTGCATATAGATCTAAAGCGTCAAGCTCTCGCAAGTTTCACCATTAAAAAATATTTTTAAGGTTTTTAAGGAGGGTCTCCATATATGTGGAAATAGTCCCTAAACAATTTTTTTTACAAAAGGTAGCCAACAATATGAAATGGAAGGCTTTGACGGGAACTCTCAGGATTGAGTATCTAAAGAGCGGTAATGGTATTGAGCGGGGTGGGGGAGCCAAAATATGTGATAAATTGGTGTCCCCCACTCGCGATTGAACATTTTTGAGCCGGTAGCGCACTGTTCGTTTTGTAAAATAAAACCTCACAATTACGTTTTCTAATTTAGATGTAATTTGATTTTATTCTCGTGTGTATGTTCTGACTGCGCACAGTAGTTTCTCTTTTTTTATTCAAACCGGATTTTTTGTCACTGCTGTTAGTGCAGTGGTTTGGTTATTCTTGCTTTTAGTGCAGTGGAATAAACTGTACAATTTAGTAAAGTGTACTAATAACTTTTCTGAAAAACGTTGACATGTTGAAATAAAAATGTATAAAATGAATCAAAACGTAAAAAATGAAATTAATTTGTAGTCGCTACATCAATCCCTGTCCAGTATGATACCTGTCCTACGAAACAGTTTGGAGGCTTGCCGATCTCGAAACCTCCCAGTTCTTCCGTATCGTGTTTGGTATGGTGATTGGGAATGATTGTTGCGCTCGTTTGGCTGGTCGTCATCGTTACGGTGGTGTACTGATTTACTGGATTTCGGTGTTTGGTCGTCTCGATCTTGTATTGAAAAGGCGGGTTTCAATAAAAAAATGTACAGCCACGCTTTATCGCAATGTATGGTCCTTTGTACGGTGGCTGAAGTGGAGTACGAATGGTATCGACTCTGATAAAAACATGCGAACAATCTTTTAAAGCAGGGTCGACGAAAACTTTACTAATGGTATGATGCGTGGTCTTTGCAGGTTGAAAAATATTCATTCGTCGTCGAAACTTTTTTATAAATTCTTCATCACTGGGGTGCTCCTTCGATGGCTCGAAAAATTCTCCTGGAATGCGAAGTGCTAGTCATTTCTGCTGGTGTTGCTTTTATGTCGTTTTTCCAGACGCTGCGAAGTCCTGGTAAAACGTTGGGTAGTTCGTTTTACCAATCATTAGATAATTTGGCTCTAAGAGATGATTTTGACGACCTGTGCCATTTTTCGATGCCATTTGACAGCGGATGGTAGCTTGTCGTTCGCAGATGTAATACTCCTCAAATTCTGTTTAGCTGGCGAAACAACTCCGATTCAAACTGTCGTCCTTGATTCGTGGTTATTCTTGCGGGGACGCCGTAACGAGATATCCAGTCAAATATTAGTGCAGATGCGACACTATTCGCGGCTAACTGCTAATTGCAATTGCCTCTGGCCATCTTGCAAACGGTCAATTACTGTTAATATGTATGAGTAACCTCCTGATGGTGGAAGCGGGCCAACTAAATCAATCTTTATGTGTGCAAATCGCTCTGGGATTCCCTTATAAGCGTGTATGGGTGATTTAGTATGGCGGTGCACTTTGGTGCTTTGGCAAGACATGCAATTTTGTACGTAACATGTTCTCGCGGTATAGATTCGGCGAAACAAAACGCTTACGAGGCGTGTAGTTGCTTTTATTCCGGGATGAGATAAGTTGTGTAGTTCATCATCAGTTTCTTGATCTCTAGCTATCGCTTCGAACTGAATTTTGGCGGAATTGATTAAATTAATCCGTGATAGAAGATCGGGAATGAAATATAGCGAATATCGGATGAAAACTGCCTTATGTAGTCTAATTGCCAAGCTTGTCGAGATGATGATCTATCACTTTTTTGACGATAGGCAAAAATAAGTGGCTTATCGTCAGTATAGATGGCAAACTCTTTTCCCTTCAACATGTGCCGGAATATATAATTACTTCATAGATTGCTAGCAGCTCTCGATCGTATGTGCTATATTTTTTCTGAGCATTATTTAATTTCCTCGAGAAAATGACCAAAGGTTTAAATCCTTCGTCTGCAATTTGGTGCAGAACGGCACCGATTGCTGCATCTTATGCATCAGTTTCTAATGCAATGGGTGCTGATTTGGATGGGTGAACTAGCAGTGTTGCATTGGCTAGCGTTTTCTTGTATTCTTCGAATGCATTAGATGCGTCTTCAGTCCAAGCGATAACAGAATTGTCATTTTTAACGTGGCGTTTGATAAGACATTGCAGTTTGTCTTGAATAGTTGCGGCGTTTGGAATGAAACGCCTAGGTATAGAAATCTATCATTGCTATAAATCTCTGGAATTTTTTTGCAACCAGAGGCTTTTCGAAATGGATTATGGCTTCTACTTTACCAGGTAATGGTTTAATACCTTGGGATGTGACTAAGTGACCCAAGAACTCCAGTTCATTTTGTGCGAATTTGCACTTGTCCGGATTTATTCTTAGTCCATGCTGTGAGTCGATCCAAAACGATTCTAACATGCTCTTGATGTTGCTCGATATTCTGACTTGCGATCGAAATATCATCCATATATGCTATGACAAAATCTAGTCAACGCAGCACTTCATCGATTAGCCGTTGAAATGTCTGCGCGGCATTTCTGAGACCAAATGTCATAAATGCAAACTCAAATAGGCCAAAGGGCGTAATGAAAGCAGTTTTTGGTACATTACACGGTTCAACCGGAAATATTTTTGCCATGTCAAATGCATACAAAATCTTGTATGTGCGGTATCGGATACTTGTCTGGTACCGTAATAGAATTGAGTTGGCGATAATCGCCACATGGTCGCCAAGTACAATCAGGATTTTCGACCATATGAAGAGGTGTTGCCCAATTGCTCTTTGATGGACGGCCGAAAATTGTCGGGAGACAATCTTCTTGCTCTTGATGCGACTGGTGGACCTTTGGTAACAATGCAATGTGTGACCATTGTTTTAATTTTTTCCATGGGTAAAACATGTGCATGCAACTTAAAGCCTCGTAATATTTTTACGAATGGATCCTTACAATTAATAAGCATTACTTGAGGTGTTGAAGATTTGATGACGATGCCTATGCTGTTAAGTTTAGTTGATGTATCTACTAGTGCTCGTTTTTGTAAGTCTACTCCAAGGGCGTGATACTTTAAAAAATCTGCCCCTATTAGCGGCGTGACATCAGCGACAATGAAAGTTCTGTCAAAAGTGCGGCGTAAGTTGAGTGAAACGGTAAGTTTTCTCTGGCCGTATGTATTTACCACTGTTCTATTAGCAGCATACAGTCGTTTTTAATTGGCATTACTGGCATCTTACTGTTTTGAATTTAGTGTTGATGGGATGACGGATACATCTGCACCCGTATCTATAAGAAATCTAGGTATAGTAATTGTATCATATAAAAAAAAAGGCGTGGTGTGGGTGCGCCAAGTTCGTCCGCGTCGAAACAAACTTGGTGCTTTTGTTTTCCGAAGTCCTGAATTGGTAAGGTGGCACACATTTGGTTGAGTTCTGCCTGAACTTATGATGATACCAGCAGTTCTTGTAGTTGGGCTTGGTAGCGCTGCGGCGAAGTTTATCCGAACTGGACGATGGTTGATTTCGCTGTCTTGCGTTACGCAGCATCTGAGCTTCTGCTTCGAGTTTCTCAATTTGCCTTGCAAATGATCCAGTATTTTCGTCAGAGGTTGTACGGTTTGCAGTTGCATAAACCTGATGGACGTCAGTTGATTCCCAAATTTGGTCAGCAATTTTCGCTAAACCAAGTAATGGTTCCGATCATACAGATAGAATTGCACGTACAGTTTCGGGCAAGTTCTGTAGCCATAGTTTTTAGGATATCATCGCTGACAGCTGCTGATGCTAATTGTCTCATTTCAGGCAATAAAAATTAAGGTTTTCGATCACCCCATTGCGTTTGTGAAATTAATTTCCTTAGCTTGGTCTGTTCGGTATCAGCAAATTCTTCAATGATTCTTGCTCTCAAGACGAGAAGTTTATCAGCTGTTGGCAGATTTTTAATGGTATCGAAAGCTTTGCATGCGATGTTCTCCGGCAGTTGACTAACTACATAATGAAATTTGAGCCGATTTGATGTAATTTTAGCTACTGTGAATTGTGACTCAATTTGATAAAACCACAGCTCGGGATTAGCCGTGAAAAATTTCGGGAGCTTTAAATGCAATGCTCCATACAGACTGCTCGGGCTCCACTGGTGTATCACTCTTTGGATCGTTCGGATGATTTTCTGACGTTTCATCTGCCTCGTTGTGTATTTTTGGTAGGATACTTAATTATGCGGTACGAAACACGTACTTTTATTACAGTTTTTCTTTTTAAATTCCAAAATTGATATTCAGGGGTCACCATTATGTAGCGCATTCTTCGTTTTGTACAATAAAAACTCACAATTATGTAATGTAATGATTTTGATTCACACTAACCCATACATTGCCAAGTCAGTCTAGGGTGCCTAGGCCTGGGTGCCAGGAACTGAAAAGACGCTTACAGTCAATTGAAACCTAAAAACAAGACTACGGTTTAACTCATAGCTGGGGACACCAAAAAACAAAGAAAATTTTCTGGTAAATAAAAATTTTATTTAGAAAGAAAATCCAATATAAAATGTCTCGTACCTCGGCAGTCCTGGAACAGACCCTTAAAAGATATCGCGTGGTTGGCAGTGAATATGTTAACGTCTTGAAAATCTTTACCTTGTACATAAGTGAAGTAAGTTGATTTTCTAAATGTATATTGCTTGAAAATTAATGAAAAAGATGGGTTACCCACTCTACAAAAATTATTTTATCTTTCAAAGAGTTGTCTAAAATAGGATTCGTTCTTTTCTTAAAGCTTTTTTTTTATAAATAAACTCGTTTTAAAACTACCAGTAGTACATTATTTGAGCTAGTAGAAGGCGAAAAGAGAAATTGCAAGTTTACTTACTACATACTTTCATAGGATGCTATATTTAATAGTTTCGTAGCAAATATGCATCTGTATTATCATTTATATTTCATAATCCTTTCCTGTATTTTTGTTAGCGACTAGATTTTATCATTATTACGTCACTCATATCAAGCATTCAGAGTGAAGGACAGGAAGAGAATTCAATTTCAAAATTATGTTGCCGTATTTGGATTGTTTGGTAAACATAAAAAATATGTCCTTAAAAACTCACCGGTGTAGCATAAACGCCACGGTCGTTACTACTCATAAAAGTATCGTCTTCCGCAACAGATGATGATCTAAAGTTGCTAATAAATTGATCAATGTTTGAATTCTCTCAAGCATTCTATGCAAACGAAGCGGCTCATTAAGTTTTCAACAACTTGATATTTACTTTCATTAAAAAATATTTGCAATTCGGTAAAATCGTGGGCACGTTCGTAGTCGCACTACTAGGAAATGTTAATTTGCTTTTTCTGTGGTTGACTTTTCTGCCTCACGTGTGAATCTCACCTATTCACCCAATACCAATTATGTGAATTCTCACTTATGGTGACCAAATCAAACATTGAAAGTGACAGTACATTTTTTTCGTGGCTTATTTTCTACAAAGAATATTCTTAAAACATTTCCTATTTACCTTGTGAATTATCATTCTTGAGAAAAATATTTCAAGGTTAAGTTTGGTTTTTAATTGCTTATTTAACAATTCATCTTTTCTGTGTTTACAGGGACAGCAAAAATCGCGAAGCTACAAATCTATTATTTGCACGAGGATTGCTGCGCTGACCTCTAATCGTCAATGGACGGAAAATAATCTACAGAGTAACATTCATGAAAAAAATATAGATTTCAATTCAAATATTGAACAGAAGACGGTAAATTAACGATAAAACGAAAAGATGACGAGCATTCGAGTAAGTGGTGCTCTTCGGAGAGCTCCTTTTTCGACGGCAGCAGCAGCTGTGCCAATTCCAGCAGAGATTCCATCAGCGACATCAACAAGTGGAACCGCCTATAAAAAAACGCAAATGTAATTTTCAATTATCCATTTAAAATGTATACACACATTTTGCTGCTCGTATGATGGTTTGTTTGAATTAATGTTGAAACCATATTTTTTCTTTTATTTTCAAACGCTTTAGCGGTACAAGAGAGCATGAAGATGTACAATATGTAAGACCATATTCAGAAGTGCCCGGCCCCAAAGGTTTACCATTCATCGGCAATTCATGGCGATTTGCCCCCATTGTGGGTAAGAATTATATCAAAATGTTTATTTTTCTCATTGATTACACTCAGTTTGGATTTATTACGGAAGTAGTAGATTATAAAATCTTTTATCTTTATCTGCATCGAAATGAATTCAAATGCAACTTAAGTGAAAATAAAATATACTATAAATAGCTTGGACAGAATTTACATACGAGTATTAAATTCTGTTAATTAATTTTTAACAAAATCAATTGAAATTTACTTGAGAGGTCACTCAAACCGAATTTTTGTTGAGTTTTGCAATTAGCACTAGCCCTATTCACCTCGCTTTTAGATCATGGAATTTTTCGTAGCCTACCCATTTTTAGGGTTTTCACAAAACCCTTTCCTGTGCCTGTTCATCCGTGCGTCACATCAATTATTCTCACAAATTACCAGCAAAATCAAACTTTATGAACTGGTCAGAAATTTTAATTGAATGTATATTTTGTGATCAAATGTTTTTAAAGGGGTTTAAAGGTTCGCTCCATATAAGGATGTGAACCTCAAAAATTTATTTAATCGGATAAAGTAGAATAGAGTATCATATGACTGGTCTTCTTGCTGTCTGAACAAGCCTTTAAACTTAAGTATGCAAGATTAAGAAATAACAAGAGAAAATTATTTAACACCTATTTAGTTTTGAAAAAATAGCACCAACTTTCAGGGTCAGAATTATGGTTTTCGAAAATAGTCCAGAGGCATTTGATTCGATTTGAAGTAGTCCGCGTGGTGTAGTGGTTTGAGCACTAAGCCCGTAAGCTGAAGGTCTCTGGTTCGAGTTTCGTTGGTGTCGACGAGATTCAGTTCGAGTGATTCTTCGGACGGACTATAAGCCTGTTCAGTTGTGATACGTGCTGGTTTAAAATCAGAACGTATCGCAGCTGAGTGGACGGACACGGCCAAGCGTGATAATGATCATATCACCTTGTGGAGTGCCGATACATTCGATTATGACAATGAGATACTCTAACTTACTCTAAGTGAAGGTCCGAAAGGGACTGCAGTGCTACGGAAAAAAATTGATTTGACGCTGTAGCTTAGAGGGGTTGTAACTACGGCATTTGCCTGAGGTTCCACATATGTTAAACAATTCATATTTCCCAAATCAGTGGAAATGTCAAGATATCTCCAATCTTTCTACGACAACGACCCCGCAACCGAAAAAAAAGTTATGGCACTGGATCCTGCAATGCAAGACCACTGAACTACCCTGCTGCTGTTCAAGAACTTTTACAACAGGCCAGTCAAAATAAATTAAACATACTGGCAATCCAGGAAACAAAGTAATATTCAAGATATGAGAACGCACACAATATTTAAAATTGGGAAGCCTGCTGGAAAGGGAGAACTCGGAGTGGCCTTCATTTTGGACAGGGAGTTCAAATCGTACGTTATTGATTTGAAGACAATCAATGAACGGTTGTGTGCGATCCGTATAAAAGCGAAATTCTTCAAAATTTGGCTGATAAATGTACACGCTCCGACCGAAGAAACAAAGGAAACGTTCTACAACCATCTGGAAAGACTGGTCGACTCATTGCCTATAAATGACACAAAAATAATTCTTGGTGATTTCAACGCTAAGGGTGACAACGAGCTATCTTATCGGGGAACGGCTGGATGGTATTGTCTCCACAATAAAACGAATGACAACGGCCAGCGCCTGATTGACTTTGAATGTAGCAGAAATCCAGTCATACGTTGGACTTGCTTCCCACATCGACGCATACATAAAATGACCTCCATATCGCTGGATGGAAACACACAAAACCAGATCGACCATGTTCTGATCCAACACCGTTGCGCTACGAGCATATTTGACGTCCGTACATACCGAGAGCCAATCCTGACTAGGATCATTACTTGATCAAATGAACTTATCGATGTCGTATTTAAAAGACGTATTCGGCGAAGACCAGCCCCTTATAGAAATTCGATATCGCGAGGCTCCATATGGCCTCTGAGGCAAAAAATTTTTCGCAGGCCGTTAGACAACCAGCTAGCTCCCATCCTATCAGATGCATCGCTGAAAACAAGCAACGAGCTATAGCTGCAAGTGAAAACGGCAATTAAGACCGTGGCAGAACAGACGATTGGACATTAAGCCAGGTGCAAAAGAAATGATTGGTTCAATGACGAGTGCCGTAATGCGTTAGAAAAAAAGAATCAAGTGCACATGCAATTATTAGGTAGGAAAATCAGGACAAAGAGAGAACATTATGAAAATCTCAGAAGAGTAGCGAATTAGATCATTAGAATTAAGAAAAGAAATTACTTTGACGACCAATTGAAAAGTATCGAGGTAAGTCTAGCGAGCAAAAACACAAGACAAGCATACAAAGTAGTAAAAAATTTGAAACGAGGTTAACAGCCCAAGACCACGCTCTGCTGTGATGACATCGCAAACATCATTCCTGATGATACCAAAATTAAGGAATTATGGGCATCATATTTGAAGAGCCTCCTAAATTTTCCGCACAGCTCCAGAACATCGGTCCCTATAGATCTCTGCGGAGAGCTTTTATTGGCTCCACTAAATCTGGATGAAGTTTGTTTCACCATCAAAGGCCAAAAGAATAATAAAGCGTCGGGCATCGATGAGATTTCAGTGGAGCTCATTAAATATGGTGGCAGCCGTGTTCAGAAAGCCATACATAAAATCGTTCAGCGTATTTGGAAAAAAGAACATATGCCGAAAGAGTGGAGCCAATCAATTTTTTCCCTATCCTCAAAAAAAGGTGACAAGCAACAGTGCGAAGAAGTATTATTGGGGAGTATCAAGGGGGCTTGACAGTAGGTAGATCGACGATAGACCAATTGTTTACAGTCAAGCAGGTACTTGAAAAATGCTGGGAGTTGAACATAGACGAATAAAAAATTTTCGTTGAATTTAAGCAAGCATAAGACAGTATTGATCGTAACGTACTGTAGCAAATAATGCTTTGCTTTGGTACCCCAGCCAAATTAGTCCGTCTTACCAACATGACAATGACGTCGACAACCTCCCAAGTCCGCATCAACAACCAACTAACTGACGCCTTTGACACAAATATCAGATTAAAGTAGGGAGATGGGCTGGCACCATTGCTATTTAATTTGGCTCTGGAATATGTCATAAGACCCACCGATACAAGAGGGATGTTACTATATAAGTTGAGCCCGGTAGTCAATGCGAATGACATTAACATTTTGTCACTGTCGTTAACAAATGCCAAAGAACTTTTCCTGAGACTCGACAATGAGGAAAAAACAAAGCTCCTGACGCAGTCAAGGAAACATATCTCAAATACCCTACCCAACATATCACACTTGGCAAAAAAAATATCGACGAATTGGTATACGGAGTGGGCAATATAGTAGTTTCTTTTTGAATCACATGTTATTTTGACAGCTGTTTCCCGCTTAAAATTATATTAGTGAGTCAATATTAACCTTCTGCGGAACGAAATGAGTCGATTTACGCTTGAAGAACGTTGGGAAATATTGAAATCAAACTGGAAATCAACTTTTTTGATGGGGCACATTTTCATCTCGGCGGCTATGGGAACAAGCAAAACTGCCGCATCTGGGGCTCGGAAAACCCACACGTGATTGTCGAGAAACCAATGCATCCTCAGCGAGTGACAGTGTGGTGTGGATTCTGGAGTGGTGGCATCATTGGACCGTTTTTCTTTGAAAATGAGGCTGGAAATGCTGTTTCACAGAGGCATGATAACCGACTTTTTGTGGCCGGGGATTGAAAACTTTGACTTAACTGACCTTTGTTTTTAACATGAGGGTGCACCATGTCATAAAGCTCATCAAACAATCGATATTTTGCGCATAATATTCGAAGATCGTGTAATCAGCCGACTTGGCGATGTCAATTGGCCACCTTGAAGCTGCGATTAGACACCGTTGGACTTCTTTTTATGGGGCGCTGTGTATGATCGATTTTATGCGGAAAATCTACAAACGATTCGAGCACTGAAATTTAATATTCAACAAACCATTGCTAAGATAGGGCCCGAAACTATCAATAATGTCTTGGAGAATTGGACTGAGAGGCTGGCCTACTGTCACAACAGCCGTGGCAGCCATATGAATTAAATTGTATTTCACAACTAACGGGAAAGCTTATTCTTGCGAATACAGTTAAAATATAAGAAAAAATTTGATTTTTGTTCATTTTATTGTATTTTTAAAAAGAAACTTATATTTGGCCCGCAATATATTTAGGCGCTAAAATAACGCAATACGCCGAAGAATACAGCTCGCAAATAAAATATTTTATTCAGTTTTGACGATCTTGAAGACCAGCTGCATACACAGGAAAACAAAGCCCCAAGTATACAAATCTGTGATAAGACCTATGCTGTGCTATGGGTGTGAAACATGGACCCCAACCCAAACATCCGCGAGAATATTGAACGCCTTTGAGCGACGAGTCCTGAGTCCTAATCGAAGCGAAGCTTGACGGGACCAATGGCGAATTCGATACAACCATAAGCTGTATGAAATTTTTGATGAACCGGAGTTCTCAACGATTGTAAGACTGAAGGGCGGAGACCAGTGGGGAAACTGGAAAACGCTGGTCCAACTCGGTCGACGAAGACAGTTCATCCCTGCTCGGATTTCGAAATTAGAGGGCGCGGCCAATGGAGCGAGACAGTTGGAGACACTTGTTGCAGGAAGCGAACGCCCGAGAGGGGCTGTAGCGCTACGAAAAAGAAGATTCCCAATCTTGAAGAAAGGAGTATTCATGCCTAAAAGCTATCTCTCAATCAGGTTGGTCGCTGACATCAACAATGTGTTTGAAATGATTCTGAAACACGCATTGAACGCCCACATTGAGAAATATGAGTTAATGTCGAATTCTTGGTTTGGATTCCGTGTCAGGCATTCGACCATACATGCGATAACGAAAGTAACCTCGGACATCTGTTGGAAACTAAATAATAGAGAATGTGGTGGAGCGTGTCTCATTGATATGGAGAAAGCCTTCGATACGGTTTGGTTAGATTGACCGATTTTTAAGCTTTGCCAGAACAAGTCGCCAGGCTGTGTAATATGTTGTATGGGAAATCGTTTTTTGTAACTGATGGAAATTATTACAGCAAGAAACTGTGCTCTTCTCCATATTCATTCGCAACGTATTGAACGGCATCATTAGTGGCGTCCGCTCATGACTTGATAGTTTATACGGCGCAACCTTCAGAAAATGCGCAACGAAGTGCAGGCCTAGACGGACACTTGGCGAATGAAAGTTAATGCGCAAAAACGCGAAACAATTTTGTTTTGGACAACGCTGCAGTTGGCTGATCAAGACCTAAATATAATTGGAAAGATTTCCACATTATGGCTGGTGAAGGTAGTTTAGAAAGGAATCCACATAAATTCTGCGTTCGATACCTCGGTGTTTAGCGAGATTAGTATCTGTATTATAACGGACATGTCAAAAATATGCTCAGTAAAGCGTGTAAAGTATTCATTTTTTTTTTCGACGGTTTCATTCCACAGTAATTTTTGTTTTGAAATCATTGTTTTTAAAGGTAATACAAATAATTTTTGTATAATACAGTGAAACTTGGCTAATTCAAATTTCTATAACTCGAAATCGTCATTACCTTGAAATTTTCTGCTAGTCCCTAGCATTTCATATTGAAAAATCGTGGCTAATTCGATTTTATTTTGGATAATTCGAACATTTTGCTTGCTAAAAGTGTCCATGAGCCAGTTATAAAATCTGGGAATCCCCGAAGATAGCCTTACTCTTTCTTATCTTCCGGGATTCCCCAAGAGCTGCATGGGCTTATTTTACATTGATGTGATAGACAATCGTGTCTTTATGGTCAGGTCATAACCTCCCTTCTTGGCGAAGTCACTTTTGTGCATATTCAGTGCCTTCACTGCCTCCCCTTCCGATCACCTGAGCAGTCATTACCAACGCCTACAAACAGACAATCTATGTACTATATGTATAATGCGTGTAGATTTTCAGTTTTCTTGGGGCTGAATTTCACATTATTGGTTGGCTGGTTTGTTTTGCGCGTGGTGTTCTCGTTGTTTGTGAGGCTTAACTTTACTAGATTTGTTGTTTTTTGTTGAACGAACATTGAGCCAAGATATCATCGTCAAACTCGCGGGTTTACAAATCACTAACATTAACTGAAAAGGTAGCCGCGATTCGAGAAGTGAAAAAGGGACTGAAGAAGAAATCGGGAACCGCTCGAGACTTCGGAATCGACTTGTTTAAAAAATAAAGAAAAGATTTTAAGCAGTGAATTTGAGAACAATCATGACCGGAAAAGGTGTAGCTAATCCCGATGTAGACAATTGTCTTTTAACATGCAGGCATGCAGGAACGTGATACAAAAATTCCACTGAGTGGCCCTCTTGTAAGAGGTAAAGCTCAACAATTTGCCACTGGAATGGGGAAAACCAATTTTAAAGCAAGCACAGGATGGCTAGATGGTTTCAAAGAGCGATATAAAATTTCTTTTAAATCTTTTTGTAGTGAAAGTGGTGATGCTGATCAGCATAAAGCATGATAATGGAAGAAAGAATTAGAAGAGATGATCCAGGACAAGGAGTCCAAAAACAGTTTTAATGTTGACGAGACGGGTCTATTTTTCCAGTGTACCTCTGATAAAACGCTTGCTTTTAAAGATGAGAAATCTCATGAAGGGAAACTCAGCAAGGAAAGAGTAACGCTTTTGGTCGGAGCAAACATGGATGCCTCTGAAAAACTGCCTTCGATAATGTTAGGCAAATCTGCTAGTCCCGTTGTTTCAAAAACGTAGTCAAAACCAGTAGAGTATGAATCTAGTGCACGAGCGTGGATTACAAGTGCTCTTTTTGAGAAGTGGCTCCTGAAAAACAATAAAAAAATTGAAAAGAAAAACAGAAGATCTTACTCTTTATTGACAATTGAACTGCTCACAAAAGCCTGCCGCTTATGGCCAATGTGAAAGTTTTATTTTTCCCGGTAATATGACATCAGTCCTTCAGCCTATGGATCAGGGCGTAATAAAAAACCTCAATCATTTTTACCAGCGTTTATTGGTTGAAAATATTCTCACCGGAGATTTCACTTCTCTCAAAATTAAACTTGATGTCCTTCAGACCTCACGTATGTTTAAACAAGCTTGGGATCTTGTGCCACAAGAAACAATTTAGAAAGCTAGTTTTTTTTTCAAAAAGAAGCAGAAAGTGAAAGTGCAAACCAATCTGTAATTGAAGCTGTGCCTGCAGTTAACGGCTGGGAGGATATTATGTCAGATCCTGCTATGTCCCATGAGGACTTCCTTAACGTAGACGAAGATGTTGCAGTGTGTGGCGAGCTTACTGAAGCAGACATCATCACTTAGGTACTCGGCAATGGCAATCAAGATGGCGACAATATATCCGATGATAAAGATGACGATTTAACAGTGGAACAAGAAAGGCCAATTCCAAGTACGGTTGAATCAGCAAATCAAGTTGATGAACTCATGCGATTTTTTGAAAGTAGAAATGAAGTAAATGAGTCAATTTTTCAGTCATTAAATCAGTTAGAATCGTTCATTGAAATAGAGAGACTTAATTCTAGGGAAAAAATGAAGATCCCGGACTAAGCCAAATCTTAAATGAATTTTTGTTCTTTTATATATTTGGAGACAATACAATCAAAAGTGTAGTGTCTGGTTTGTTGGAAAGCCGATGTAGTAACCGTATTTGATTTTTGTAATCGGAGAAAATTCAAACCGCAATAACTTCTGTACATTCTATTAAAACTCATAGAGTATAACGACCATTTACACCTAAATATCTACTTTCATCCAATAATATACTTGTAGTTTTATTGTCAAAAATATTTAATTTACAGATTCTACTTTTGTTAACAAAGTTGAACGAATTTGGGGGGGGGTGCATTTTCCCTTCTCCTGCCTCCTTCGATATTGATAAGGTAATTTCAAGACCTGGTTTGAAAAGATCCCATTGAGACCTTACATATGATACTCCACTTGACTACCTTTGACCCAAAAATTTTTTTTAAGGTCACTCCTGTATATGGGGGACCCTCTTAAAAGTCTTTGCAAATTTTTTTCGTCCCAAAACGTTCTAGAAGTCAGAACTTCCGACCTTTCTACAAGGTTTTATGGCTGTAGCTTCTATAAATCCAGAGAAAAACTACTACCCTAAAAAGCAATTTCAAATTGGCGTTCCTAATTCGAAAGGAGGACTTTCGAAGTTATTATCAATCTAATGTTAGTGGTATTTACCTCGAATTATTGTGACTGGTGCCGTGGAAAATGGCGTGGAGGCCAATGTGAAAGTCTGCAGTGTACGTGGTGTTTGTGTATCCAATGATACGATTCGTTGGTGTCTTAAAACTGGAGCATTGAAAGACAAAATAAAAGCCAAGAAGCTACTTTTACGTGAGCATCATAAAATAGCCCTATTAGCTTTTGTCAAACAGCAGTGAAATTGAACTGTTGCTCATTGGAAGTCCCTGGTATGGTCTGATGAGACTAAAATTAATCGGCTAGGATCCGATGGGAGGATTCGAACTTGGGTGGGTCAAACATTAGGGGTGCGTGAACACAATATCATGAAAACTTTAAAATTTGATGAAGGTTTCTTGATCATGTTGGGCTGTTTTAAAGGCAGAAAATGCGAAAAATTGCACCGAATAAATGGAATAATGCGTACTGTGGATTATACAAACATCGTGGAGGATTCGTTGCTTCCAAGTATCGATATTTTTGATTGCGAAACTGAAGACGCGAAGACGACACAGCCAAAATAACAAAGAAATGGCTACAGAATAAGAATATACGGACACTGAAATCACCGACTCAATTACCGGATTTCAATCCTATCGAGAATTTGTGGTCTGGTATAAGAAAATTTTTGCTAGCAAATAGGGAAATTCCAGGAAGTGTGCATGTACTGTGGGAAAAATTGAAAAATGAATGCGACAAAATTGATTGGTCATTACTCGAAAATCTTATGAGAAGCATAACAAAGCAAATTGAAGGAGTTATTCAAGCCAAAAGAGACTATACTAAATATTATTAATGAAAATATTTGTTCACAGAATTGAGTATACTCCATTTTTACAGAGAATTAAAATTCTAAATGCTGAATGGCTTGTTTGTTTGGAAAGTAACAAAATACTTTTTTATTTAAAAAAATTTATTTTATTCCACACTCCTTATTTGACAGCGGCGAAAATGTCGAAAATACTAAATTTTGTGAGCAGTTTGACGTATAAGTACAATGGAAATGTTACGAGTTTTTGAAAGGAAATGTCTTCGCATATGTATTGCTCTGTACAGAAAGCCTGAGGCGGATTGAAAACACTATATATATTGAGCCGAACAGTTTCTCAAATTGCTAGAGCAATGAAAGCCGATACATTCATTTTCAAGCTTGTTCGAAATCATACCGTGAAGTGTGTAACTGTGAGCGAAAATCTTTGGATTTCGCAGCCGTTCCACCTTACCGACGGGCACATTGAGACTTGTCTCCTCCAGAAGCATTTGTATATTTGGACATGAATTGGTATATTTTTGATTCTGATGACGCCCTAATTATATATCATATATATAAATGTATGTAAATATATATATATATATATATATATATATATATATATATATATATATATATATATATATATATATATATATATATATATATATATATAGGTGAGAGACCAATAAAAATATAGAATATCCTCCGAAGTTGTGCCCACGGGATCAACGGTTTCAATGGAGATACTCATTTGCGAGGTCTAGGTTTTGGTGGCTAAATGACAATTACTAAATTATTTTTGGTTTTTCGTTTTAGTTGCAGCTTATTTTTGCTACGTTAGTTGTTATTGTAATTTGTTTGTGTTCGTTATCTTAAATAACTAGACATGTAGGTTAAGAATATTGTAATATTGTGTTGTTTCTTTGATAGCATTAATTAGAATTGAGTTGATACATATTATTTGTAAGCTGAAAGTACACTCTTTCGGTGTGTTCTTCAGTTATATGTAATTTTAAGAGAGTTGGTTAGTTTTTTCTCATTTTTTCTAATTAATTGAACATTTTTGGGAAGAGGATGGTGGTGTCTTCTCATAAGGACGTGTCCTAACTGTTAATTACACTAGTTAGGATATATTCGAAATCTGCTTTTGTTTAATCATCGGTTCTTCAGTCTATTGGTATGTACATTAGTGACGTGTACTAATAGCCTTGTTACATATGTTGAGGTAGACTTCTATCTATGCTGGGTAAGTGATTATTCAATTGAAAACATTATACAATACTTATTATTACTTGAAGCTGTCTTAACCCTATTATTATCGAAGTAAAAGGAAAAGGTGTTTGAGGGGGCGAGGGGGCGTAGGCTTTCCGACCAGGAGATTTTGCAGGTGTTACACATGATTGCTACTGATTGATTTATATTTTAAGCCGCCTTCGATTCTCCTTTGGCATCGTGCTCTTCTTTACCCGTGGTAACCATGACCACGTAAAAAGGTGGTTTATAAGGGTGCGCCAGATGATTGGGTCTCAAAGTTGACTGTACTCGTATAGAGTATAGAAGCTTCATGGGAGCCATGTACTCGGATGAGTCATTGATGGAGGTGTTTCGGGAGAACGCCTGTATTTGTAGAGGAACCTGCGCAGTATCTTCCTTTCAAAAATCTGCAGTTCTTCCGCCGCGGTAGGAGGGATGATGATCCATACTGGGAAATAATAGGCGACGATTGGACGGATAAGTGTTTTTATATTAAGGTCTGAGTATCAACGCTTACGGCTTTACTGGAGAGTAGGGGGTGCCAACATTGCTGACGCCTGAGTGGCCTTTACCAAAACTGAACGAGCGTGAGGGTTAAACTTGAGTCGGTGGTGAAACTGGACTCCTAGATATTTCAGAGTGCCATGTAGCAGGATGGGATGGTTATTGATGAGAAGTGAGTACTATCCGAGGGGGCTAGCCGGTTTTCTTTACCCTAGGCATTACGGAAGCATATCAGTTCACATTTTCCTGCGTTGATAACCAGGGCTCATTTGTTCAAGTATCCTTGGAGGGGTCGTATTTCTTCTTGGTTATTCTTAGAGTTTCCAGAGGAGACGGATGTCTTTAAAGTACAAGAGTGTCGTCTGCGTATTAAATAATTGATGGCGGACAGGGAGGAGGGAGCTGCCTGTTGGTATCGTGTAAAGTTTCTGGAATATCGTAAAGGTAGAAATTGAAAAGATATGGTCCGAGGATAGAGCCCGGGGGTACCTCTGAATCAACGTTGACAGGTTCAGAGGAGGAGTTATCGATTTTTATAAGTAGTGTTCTTCGTTGCAGGAAACTCACTAGCATTCCAGATACCGGAATGGGACATTTTTTAATAAGAAGTTTGTAGAGAAGGCCCATCGACCACACTGAGTCGAAGGATTTATCTAGGTCTATCGAACATGCCACTGTCGCCTTCCTGGGTCTTAGTCCCGAAGAAATGGAGCCATGTAAGAGCAGGGCTGCATGTCTGGTGTAGACCCCTTCCTTAGATCCGAATTGCTAAGAGGGGATAAGAGGTTTGGCAAAAGCTTTAAACGAACAGAATGCTTTTCCAGGAATTTCCCGAGGTTAGACTGTCAGGAAATTACCCGGAATCTGCTAAGTTCCCCATTGGCTCCCTTTTTGGGTATAGATGTCAGTACTGCTGTTTCCCAGGTTTTCGGGAAATCACCATTGTTGATACAGTGATTTGTCGAGACCTCCCGATTTTTTGTTGTTAATTGATCTGAGCGCTTGCACACTGGCACTAGCTTTGCGAAGTAGCTTGCAACAGGTGTGTCTCGAGGATTTTCTGGTGTAAGGATGATTAATCTGGAACCATGTTGAAAGATTCAAAAGTTGCTGACTTTTTCTTGGATGGTTTCATCACGGATAGTCTTTAAATGAACGGTTTAGCTCAATCCGCTTGTTTTCTCAAATGAGAATGTCCAAATAGTTTATTTGACACTTCAGTCTTACATACTCTGCATTGTGGTAAATCGTTTTGAGTCTCTGTTGCCAGTTCGCCCTAACACGAATGAGGTTGATTACGAAGACGGAGAGGCCGTCGTACTTTCAAAAGTATGGTGGGTTAACTGGAGTATGTGAATTCAAAATATTTCTTATTTATTTCGTAGAGAAGAGTTGGATATAGTTGTCTATCTGTGTATTAGTGCATATGTTATTGTTTGGGATAATACCTTCTAGTCTTTCTTCGAAGAAAATTTCTCCCAATCTACATCTGTGTAACGCCTGCATAATTTTGAGGGGGAGGAGTGATTGGGATTGTCTGGTTCAGCCATGAATTGAGTAGTAAGGCAAAGTGGTCAGATGGAGATGGTAAGCTGATACATATGATATTAGTTAGGTTTGGGCTAAGGAGAGACGCGGACATGATGAAATTATCTAGGAATGAGTTTTTTTTAGTACGTTGGTACGCCTGCGTTTACTTTGTAGAGTGACGTCTGGTACCCCTCGGAGATCCAGTGTGAGATAGATGAGCCATTGTTATTTATTGAGCTGTCCCCTCACGAGGTATGCCTCGCGTTTAAGTCACCACCAAGAATGATCCCATCGTAGTTTTGTCCAGTTATTAACAACTGATTGAGCTTGGATTCTAGCAGAGACCCCGTGTTGCAAAGGATATAAAGTGACCCCAGACGAATTTTCCAGAGCTGTCGTTCTGGCCCACGCATGTGAACGGAAACTGGTGTACATCAAAGGAGTGTACAGTCTAAATCTATTTTATAAGCCGTGTCAGTATATCTCACCATTATAAAGCTGCCGACCATCGTCTTTACGATGGATATTGTAGCGTGGGAAATGTAGCTGATGTCTGTCAGATAGGTGTGTTTGGTTGATGAGAACGAAATCGGGAGAGTGTTACACTATCATTTACAGAAGCACGAGTCTTTTGCCCGGCCTTTGTTGGTAACTGATGTGCAGTGCCATGAAATTTAATATATTTCCTGAAGGTAACATCTTGGAAGAACATTAAAAATGCTTCCCATTTTCCTTCCTCGGTAACTGGGTATAATTGCTCCAGAAAGCTTGGGCTTTCTTGAAAATGGTCAGTCACAAAAGTCATGCCAAATTGTTGTTGTGTCATAGCTGACTGACTCTAGCTCAGGGTTGTTTTGGTTGTGCTCTTGACTGACTTGGGTATTATTAGTTGAGGCAAAGGACGAATGATAGCCTGTTCTGGAAGATGGTAGGCATACATTTCTCCTGTCTTCTCTAGGAAAAAAGGCAGGAGTCCACTTTGGCTAATTTCTCTCGTTGATTTGCCTTGGCAAGTTCGATACGTTCTCACAGTGTAATGCGTTCAGGGTACTTTGAGTAGTTGGCGGGGTAGCCAGGGTTCGAGCACACTACGCTAAAAACCGGTGGGATATGAGGCTCTTGGGGGCCGTCTTCCCTAGAGTTTTGCCGATTTTTTCTTGGGCATTTTTCATTTTCCACGTGTTCCTTTCCACAAGCTACATATCTTTGGTGGTATGTGCAGTTGTTTCTACATGACCTTACCTTTGGCACCAGAAAAAAATGTGTAATGTCACCCTTACGGGGTCTCTCCCAGAAGATACTGCCGTTCAGGATGTATTTAACTCAGATATTACGCAGATCATCTTCGGAACTCAGTGAACTCTGAACAAATTTAACGTTATGTTTTTTTGCCTGGACCAGGCAGTTGACATTGATGAGACCGATATCGGACGAAGATCTGGTAATTGTTTGCTGATGTCGGTTTGGACCTAAGACCTTCTAGGATTACAACCGGTCTCTTTCGGGACGCCGGCGTAAAGGAGTGTCCGGCAAGTTTTTCTTTCCTCATTAACTCCAAGATCGCATCATAGCCGCTTAGGTTATCTACTGTTAATTTCAAAAAAGATGCTGAAAGGGCTTTCATTCTATATTTGTCTAAAGGGTAATTGCTCATTTTGAGTATTTTTGGTGGTGGAGAAACCTTAATAATAAAAATTGGGGAAAGCCACCCCGATTTTGGAGGTAATCTGTTCTATATGTTTTGAGGTAGTGGTATATCTGCTAATAAACCAAATGTTTTATTATTATTTGCAAAATTGTCTTCTTTAATATTGTTTACGTTGCTATATTTTTTTGTCTTATAAACTAACCTGCCATTTGCTAACTGAAATCTATCGGAGTCTACTTCTAACGCGGTTCAAATATGGTTACCACTGTTTTTGGTTTGCATATTGACGTCTTGCCCGCCATGGCCAGCTGTTGAATTGTGCACAAATTCGTGGCTAGTTGAACCAACGTCCTTCATTGTTTCAGTCTCACCCTCGCTGAGAGCGTGTTGGACGGGTAGGTTTGCCAGCCCCCGGAATTTGCAGAAGTTGTAGCTCCATTGCCACAGCTTCTTCTAACGACTTTTCGCAGTTTTGCTATGTTTTCTGAGGTCGATACAGCAGAATCTTATAAATAGATAGAAGCAAATCAAATACCTGTATGTCAGTGCCTGCTGACATATTGGGAGAGTTAAAAGTCCAGCCATTAGGCATGAGACGATGCTGTAAAACCATCGATTCATTCATGTAGATCCTTTTCCCGACTTTTGATTTGTTCTTGTTGCTCCCGAGCAGAGGGTGTCATGTTTCTAAATATTTGAAAAAGGAGCTCCTTTCCATTCAATCCACTGTAGTGTGTAGTGGATCAGCTCACAAGGAAGTAACACCAGCTGTTGCGAGATGCTCTACAAGAAATCAACTAGATGCTCTACAAGAAATCAACTAGAATAAGATATTTTGCATTTTAATTATCTGGTCAATTCTATCGACCATAAAATTGAATGAGTAGGTGTTGGTGGGGCTTTCTTTCTGGTATCTAAATCAAATCTTCTCGCCATCCTGGGACAACTATGGGTGATGGCTCGTAGAAGTCGTTTGGCTGTAAGGTTAGTAAACGCAGAGAGGTCTAACAATGATTTCTTGAACGGATGTGATGAGGATTGACTGTATACGAGTATGTTATTTAAGTGGAGGAAAGTGCGTCTATAGGTAGGGATATTCAGCTTTCAACGAAACATATAGGGCCGACATTTCTCAATACAATCCACAGCCAGAACTTCAGATAGCCGGTCCTTTTCCAAAAGGTAGCCTGCTTGATAGCTTGCCAACGAAACATTATTTCCATCTAGAATTCAAGAAGACGATTACAATAGTAGCCACGGACTCATAATCTTTCATTATATCGGTTTGTATAACATAAGATTCTCCGCCAGAAGAAAGCAATGCGCTCGCCTTGGAGGATATAGCGATTGTTTCGAAACTTTAAGAGAATCATGCAATTTTGGCAAAGCGTAATTCTGGCCAACAAAGTACACACAAATTTTTGGTAATGAGATGGCCGCATTTATCGGGAGAATGTAAGAAAATGATCAAAAGTGACATAGTGAATCGAATGTGACCTACTCGTTACATAAGCGGGAAATATAGGAATCATTTATACTATGAAATCTAAAGCCTAAGATTGATGTAACAATAAAGTTCAATTAATGTATTGTTGGCGAAGTTTGGAAACTGATATGCAGTCACTATAAAACCCAATAGCTCTGCAAGTCTTTGCAGTTCCTTGCCTCTGCCACTAAATCCGAGAACATAGATTTTTGGAGTTTTAAAGAAGTCATCCGACTAGAGATCTACTTTGTACTACATAGTCCTTAATATTCTGTCTTTATTAAAGAGTAATTTATTTAGATAGTATGAACCTGGTTCTCTAATATGTTGAAAAATGTATTGAACTGATCCGCAAACCCTTGTACAAACATACTCGTACATAGATTAATGTGGTTAAATGAAAAGAGCACTAGATAATTCGGTTTTTTTTTTCGTTTGACAAAAAATTGACAAATATAATACAAATCATAGAACATGTTCACTTTTTCACCAAAATAAGTTTTTTTATGTACAACCAGGGAACACCTGGCCTTGTCACACTTTCATTCTCTTATGTTATTACGTTAACAAAGGAAAAGATAAAATCAGATCATTATTTTTTAGACAAGTATCTACAGCATGATTATAAATCGCAAAGTATGTTTCTTGAATTTAAATATCCAGACTACGAGTACCATTGTCGGCAAATTAATCTGCGTACGCCCTAATTCCATTGAAGACGTTTATCTCTGGTATCTTTTGTAAACTAATTTGAGCTGTAACAACGCATACGAATTATGTAAGCCGTTTTTCGTAGGTAATTTAGAATGGGGGACAAACCTTAAGATAAAAGCGAAAGTTTCACGATGCCTACCTCAACTTTACAGGCCCAAATAATTAATTTACGTATGCTCCAACATATGCACGCACCCATGTTTGTCAGTGTAACATGATTCTAATAAGCTCTAAAATTGATATTTCTCATGTTTTTATTTTCTGCAAAGTGCTAAATAGTTTTCCATGAAAATTTTCCATTTTGCTACGATTTTAACTGCTATCTAACATATGTTCATCGGATGTACGAGCATGTTGCGGCATTTGACAAGAAGAGTTAAATAATTGTTGCGTTCAATGAAAAGGTCGTGTAAGACAGAAACTAGCAGAGCGCACGAAGGTAGAAAGAGCTTGAGGAAGCTATTTACGAGTATGTGTGAGGCATGTAAGTTTCAACTCTTTGCATGGCATGAGCATTCACGACATGCATTAATGCAATTAGTATCTTCAAAGGCAAAATATTGCAAGATGCATAAGGAAAAACTACAATCTACTTGTAGATACATTCAAGTGATAAGTGATGGAGTATATATATACGAAAACATAGGGGAATGTTTGGTTTGAATTCAATTTGGTTTGCCAAAAAGATCCATTTAGTCTTAGAACTCCGCTGAAATCATTGATAAGTTATCAGAATTTGTATTAAGCATTAAAAGCTCTTATCTGAATTCCTACGAATGATTTTTTTTTAATAAAATAAAATGGAGATTTCAAGTTGAAACCATTTGCAGCTCACATTTTTAATTCTACTTGAAGCATTTTCATCAAGCATACATTTTGCCTACTGTTTCTACGATGTGCGTTGAAATGAGGACAAATTATTATTTATGAAGAATTTTTCATCAGCGCAACAATTTTCAAATGAAAGGAACATTTTTAGTTTCATTTGCTTTTTGACTTTGAGTATAGTAGGCAGGCAACCCCGCTCTGAGTCGTCTTATGGCCAACGTAGGGGGACCCAGCTCGTCAAGAAGACGCCTCTTGATGAGTGCTGTAGGGTCAGTGCTACTGTACGGAGCAGAAGTATGGCGCGACGCTCTCAGCAAGGAGGTATACCGAAAACGTTTGGCACAGGTACAGAGAAAAGGGGCACTGCGAATTGCATCTTCGTATCCGACAGTCTCTGATCCGGCGGTGAGAGTTATTGCAAGCGTGATACCTGTCGGTCTCCTTGCTAGAGAGCGCCGCGCTTTTTAGCTGCGCCAAAACGAGGATGCGAGGGAGATGGTTGTCCGCGGGGAGAGACAGTGCTCGCTTAACGATTGGCAGCAGTCTTGGGTGAAGTGCACGAAAGGAAGGTGGACTGCGCGCCTCATCTCGGATGTGAGACCGTGACTAAGTCGAAGGCATGGTGAGACTGACTTCTATCTGACCCAGCTTTTGAGCGGGCACGGGTGTTTTCAGTCTTACCTGCACAAGATTGGTAAGTCACGGTCTCCCGATTGTCGGTTTTGCCCAGGAGAGGCTACACATTTTTTTGCGTGTGCAAAATGGGTCAGGCTGCGAAGGGAACTCTACAGGGAGACGGTAGAGCTTACCCCGGATAATATAGTTGCGGTGATGCTCGAATCGGTTGACAAATGGAACCAGGTGGCACATTATGCTCGGGCAGTCCTAAAATATAAAAGGGACTCATAGCAGCCGGGGGCGCTGAGGGATGGCTTTTCTGGCACTTCCTCTTCCCCTCCCCCCTCCCGCTAGGAAAGGGATCACCCAGCTTGAAGGCACCTCACGGCGTAACAAAACGAGACCTGGCCCGAAGTAATGTGTCAAACGGTTCCAGGCTGGGTTCTCAGGTTGACTGGGGAGGTGTTTAGTGGGTACTCCAGTCGCCTTCTTGCGAGCATGGCAGTCCCACACTCTGCATAAATGGCATTCACCTCCCTACTACAAAAAACAAACACCCCGCTTTTTGCTAAACTATTGTACGACTGTTACTTTTTTATAGACCAAATCAATGTGTAATGAGAAAGGACAATGAATGATGAATTTCGAATATTTTTGGAAGCTTGCTTGCTTTTGCACTACAGCCCCATTCGGGCGTTCGCTTAGAGATAGTTAGAGTATCGCATTATCGGCACTCCACAAGGTGATATGGTCAGTTCCTCGCTTTGGCCGTATGTCCGTCCCAGCTGCAATGCGCTGATTTTAAACCATTTCGCACTCCGTCCGAAGAATCACTCGAAACAAATCTCGTTGTCGCCTACGGGATTCGAACCGGGGACCTTCGGCTTACGCAGCGAGTATTCTTACCACTACACTAGGCGGACTACCATTTTTGGATCTAAGATCGTGGCTAAATCGAAGGCATGGTGAGACTGACTTCTATCCGGCCCAGCTTTAGTGATGAGGCTCATTTTTCGCTCAGTGGTTACGTAAATAAACAGAATTGCCGCATATGGGGCTCTCAAAATCCTCAGGTGATCGCAGAAAGGCCTTTGCATCCGGAAAAAGTGACCGTTTGGTGTGCATTATGGTCTAGTGGTGTTATTGGCCCGTATTATTTTGAAAACGATCAAGGAACAGCCATTACAGTCAATTCTGACCGCTATTGGCGGATGTTAACCGATTATTTTTGGAGAGAAATTGAAGATTATGATCTAGAGAACATGAGGTTCCAACAGGACGAAGCCACAAGCCACACAACACAGGCTAATCGAGTACTTTTGCAAGAAAAATTTCCAGGACGCGTAATTTCGAGATTGAGTGATGTCAATTGGCCCGCAAGATCCTGCGACCTAACACCTTTGGATTTCTTTTTATAAGGCTATGCGAAAGATCGTGTTTACGCGAACAATCCTCAAAATCTTGAGCAATTGAAAACCAATATTCGTGAAGTTATGGCCGAGATATTGCCAGAAATGCGCCGGAAAGTCATTGAAAATTACCTCAAAAGGATTGAGGCCTGTAAGAGGTCCCGTGGAGGACATCTGAATGTTTTGTTTCACGTATAATCTTTATATTAAATAAAAAATTTTGTTTCCATCTGAATATTTTATGTGTTTTCTTTAGCTTTACTTTCCCAAGCATAAAATGGATAACCCTATACAATGAGTCCCATTCTATATGTAGCGATTTCATTCAATGATGCTGAATGCAATTACCTTCAAGTAGAGAAGGAAGCGTTAGCATTAGTGCATGCCGTTAAGAAGCTTCATTAATATATTTGCGGACGGAAACTCGAATTGCACACTGCTAACAAGCCATTGTTGAGGATCTTCGGTAATAAAAAGGGCATACCTGTTCATTCTGCAAATCGTCTCCGAAGATATGCGTTGACGTTACTGGGCTATGACTTCGAAATAAAACACATCGATGGAAATAACTTCACATATGCATAAGACTGAAGGACTCTCATACAAAATCAGGTCATGAGGACATTTTGATAGCAGAAATCCGTAGGGTCAAAACGTTGCCAGTATCAGAGGAAGATTTCAAACAGGCAACACGAAACTGCAAGCATCAGCAAAAGGTTATCGAATTCGTCCAAACTTCTTGGCCACAAATGAAGAAACATTGTCAAGGATGCTGAAGCAGCACCAATTCAGGGACGCATTACCTGTCATTCGTGAGTGTTTATACCTTGGGGAAAGATCAGTGATTCTCCAACCATTAAGAAAACAGATGTTGGAAGAGTTGCACGATGGACATTCGGGAGCTTCAAAGATGATAGCGCTGGCAAGAAAACGATGCTTCTGGCCCCTGATGACAAACCATATTAAATTTTACATCCAACACACACACACACACACACTTCTTTCTCGGCTAAGACGCCGAGAAAGAAGTCTTTCATTCGTGGCCAAAGCCAAGTGGACCATGGCAACGCATTTGCATCGATTTCACTTGGCCAATGGATGATGATTACTTCCTGATTCTAGCGGATACATTCAGTTACTGGCCAAAAGTCTTGGGAATGAGGACAACGACAACTGAACAGACTATCGAAAGCCTACCAGAGGTCTTGACGCGATGGGGACCGTGTCAAACAATCGTCTCGGACATCGGACTGTAACTCATTTCACGCGGGTTTAAAAGATTCTGGAACTAAATGCAGTAAATCACATTATCCGTAACCAAATGGCCAGGCTGAGAAATTTGTTGACTTATTGAAATCTGGCCTTAAGAAAGGGGAAGGAAGTACGGATGATAGATTGCGAACATTCCTGGCTTGGAAACAAATAGCCATTTGAATTGATGACTGTTAGGAAAATGCCAACTCGACTGGACCATTTGTCAGCCACAAATACCTGTATAGGCTCAGAAAATGGCAGATCAATTCAACAAACATCATAATGAGAAAGCAGACACGGTTCAAAACAGGAGAACTAATCTTCTATGAGCCGGATCAAGAAAACAACTGGACTTGGCAGGCGGGCACAATTGTGTAACGGCTAGGAGAGGCAAATTACGAGATCAAAGTGTGATAAAAAATCATCAAGGCTCATATGAATTAAATTAATTAACGCTTCGTGCACGATTAACATATTGAATATTCTTTAGTTTACTTGATATCCACCACGAAGCAAGGCCTGACGGCTTTTCAAGAAAAAAGAACATTATATTTCTTACTTCCCTATTGTTAGTCCTTTTCCTATTCCACAAAACAGTCTAGTTAACGAATGAATGAATCTTATGTTGATGACGATATTAATAGGGGTACCGGTTAACTCATGCGGTTTCCTAACAGGTGGCGTAACTTGATTTTTATTCCAGTGATTCACCTTTCCAAATATGTGTTGGAAAGCTACTGTCATATAGTTTCAGAATCAGTATGTGTCATTTAGCTGAAGCGTAAACAACAATACTTTTTTTTACTCTGAAAATGTCGAATTTTGTGCCGAATAAAGTGTTTTTGCGGCAAGTACTTCTTCACGGAAGAAAAAGGCTGCCGAAAGTCATCGTATTTTGAAGAAAGTGTATGGTGTGCATGCTCTAGCTGAGCGTACGTGCCAGAAGTGGTTTGCACGGTTTAAAAGTGGCAATTTCGACGGATAAGGACGATGAACGGCCCGGACAGCCAAAAAAATTTGATGATCACGAATCGGAGACATTGCTCGACCAAGATCCATCCCAAACTTGCAGAATCACTTGGTGTCGCTTTACAAACCATTTCCGATCGTCTAAAAGCAAGTTTTCACAATAAAGCTTAAATTTTCGAAAAAAAAACCGGTACCCCTATTAGATCAAACCATTTAGGTTCAGACGCTTTTTTTAATTATGGTAAAGGAGAAGAAGAAGAAATCGCTCAGACAGAAGTATAATGAGTATTAAGGCTACCAAAGTACAATTAAAATCAAATTATCAAAATAAAACATAACAGTAGGATTTGAAACCTCGCCTAAATTGAAAATAACCGTGATGATTTGAGGACGTTAATACTGCAGGTGCCTGGGAGCCCCACACTCCAGGCGTAAATAGCCTTCACCTCCCAGCCAAAAAAATAATAGATGATGATGAAATTAAATATAACGTGGTTGAAATTGGGCTTCAATGTACTCGTATCTTCCAATATTGGATGAAGTCGGATAAGCCACAGACCACGTTAAATTTAATAGTTCGGGGGTGATGTAGTCGTTCAAATCCCGATGGTGGGCTTCAATGTACTCGTATCTTCCAATATTGGATGAAGTCGGATAAGCCACAGACCACGTTAAATTTAATAGTTCGGGGGTGATGTAGTCGTTCAAATCCCGATGGTGGAATCAAATTAGTATTGATTCCTATCACAAATTATGAAAATACTCAGCTGCGATGCGTTCTAATTGAAAAATTGTGGAATAATTATACGATGAAGCATGGTACTGACCACATCACCTTCTAGAGTACCGTTAAGACCATGTAATGAAAAGCTCTAACACATTTCAACGCCACGGATCAAGCAGAACTGTTGGGTTTTTATTAATATTATTATTAACATGCTTCGATAGACTTTCTTGGGAATTCTTGAAGGCAGGTAGTAATAACACATTAAAGACGAGCCACGGTTTGGTCTTGAGCAACAGTGTCAAATGCCCTATTCACAAGACCAAAGGCGAACAATCGTACAAAAACTAGGGATGAGGGAAACACTAATTTTAGTACATTTCCCCTCCCCCTGCACCCATCGGAGCAAGAAATGTTAGTTTAAGACCTATTTTGAAATGTTCTTATCAAGACTTTTCATTTGATACTCATGTTGGCGTCACTTAAAAAAATTTTTTCAAGTGTCACCCCTTTATATGGGGAAATGTCCCTTAAAAATTTTATATAATTTTCCTTGTTATGAAATTTCGAAGAGGGCACGACTTCACGTCAATTTACAAAATTGCATGTTTCTAGTTTCTGTGGCTTGCGAGAAAACTTGCGGTCAAGCTCGGACGGACAGATAGACAGATCGTGATTTTAGTAAGGTTTTGAAAAATTATTTTATAATCCAGCAACTGATTGTTGTTTCAGTGAACAATACTGTCAACTGTTGCGACAACTGAACCGCCAAATATGTATGTTGACAGCGCTCTGGAGACACTGAAAATGACATATTTTTCGAACTACTCAAATAGTACAGTATGACTTGCCGCCGATTAAGCGGTCGAATTTTGTCACATAACATCCGTTCTGTATCTCTGTTGAGAGTTCGAAGCTCATCAGTCAATCAGTCCCGAGGGATCGGTGTGAGATAGGAAAATAAAAAAAAAAAATATTTTTTATAGAACTCATTTCTGAGGTAGCAGATAATAAGTAGTAATAACAAAATATTCCTTCTATGGTTTTACTTCTTTTTCCCTTTATCTGCCGGTTTTTAGAGTTTTAGATATAGATTGGAAGGCCCGAAACTCCTAGCAGAAAATCTGCATGTTGTAATTTTCATACCTCGATGCAGCGGTTTGTTTTGAATGTGTCCGATATGGTGGTTGATTATGGAATATCCATACGAGAGTTATGATAGAAGGAAATCATAGGTACTTCTAGAGGCACACTTTCTGGGTTTAGAAATAATAGCTTTCTGGATTTAGATATAATAGATCCACTTAGCTTCATATACTAAGGGGTCCATGTTGATAGAAATGGCACAGAAAAGAACGAAATATGAAAGGGTAAACGCTGCAAACAAAACCTACTTCTCTGTGCTTCCTTTACTAAGATCCAGAAATGTTCACAGGGAAAATATGGACTCACATATACAAGTCACTTAAAGGACCTGTACTGCTATATGGATATGAAACCTGGACTCTTACAAATGTTTCTGCAAAGACCCTGAACGTATTCGAACGCAAAGTGCTCAGGCGGATATATAGCCCAGCAAAGCATGGAGCATAGTGGAGACTTCATTGCAACGATGAGTTGTATAACCTTTATGATGACCAACCTGTATCCGCATGCGTAAAGCTACGCAAACTGCAATAAGTAGGATATATGGACATAACGTAAGAGCACAGGTTCGCCAGGCAAATGTTGAAGGGTAGAGAAATGTACAGTTGGGAAATCGAGGAAACGATAGGTAGATTCAATCGATGTTGACATCGATCTCTGCTTGAGAATTCCAATTGTTGAACGAGGTTGCAGAACCGCGACTATAGGAACGATTACTACTGGAAGTGGAGGCCCGAATTGGGGCTATACCATCAATGATGATGATGAGAGCCAGTTAGATGAAATACAGGGCAACCCAAAACGAATGGAATCTTGGCAAGAAGGTTATTACCTAAAGCAATGTAAAATGAATCTTAAGCTCGTTTGAAACCTACAAATATCCTGGATTCGAGAGAATATGCCGAGCGCAACTCCAAAAATATGGTTCCAATTCTAATAAGGGTATTTTTTGGTTACATATTAGCATCTTGGGGAAGAGTCAGAAGCAGTTTTCTGGCAAAACCTGCACGAGACCAAACCCAGTCAATGGATTATATATCTATCAGCCTCACCTCGTTTATACTCAAATCTTTAGAGGAGCCCGCAGACAGGTTTGTTGGATACAACCGCCTTAATAAATATCCAGTCCACTTTAATCATTACGCAAAATAATCAGCGTTAATTTTTTAACAAAGCCAGAGCGAGACACAACTCAGTCAAAATGTTACAGGTAGTGATGCAACAGACCTCTGCTTCATCTTGCGGAACTGTGGAAGTTATGCATGCTTTTTGTATCTATTTCTGCAACTACTTATGCAGCTTTTATAACGGAAAATCGGAATCTTATGACTCGTGATAGACAAGGCTTGGGCAGTACGCATGCGCGGTTTGCTTGGTGGTGTCACACGCGTACTCACGAAAAGGACGCATAACTACCGCTTAATAGTCACCATAAGGTAATAAGTATCGGGAAAGTTAATAACAACGATAATGATCAAACCTCAATATCACGTTGTCAGTAACGAGGAGGTGGAAAAATGAAAATGGGAAAAATAAATAGATGAAAATACTAGTCGCTTCTTGTATTCAAATGTGCATTTTTTGAATGATTTTTATTTTGATTTGAAGCTTATTATTAGACAAAGTGTCAGCAACGTTTTTACTTTGGTCATTTCAAAAATCATGGAAATTTACACACTGACTCTTACATACATGCGGAACAAGAAAGGTCGACGCTGGCAGTTCCCCACGGCTGGGTTTTAGGACCATAGCATTTCAAAGAGGTTGTGATATTAAGGTCAAAGTAGTTATAATTAACAGTCTTGATTATTCAGAAGATAGCATTTGCTAATGTATTTTATTAATAAATTAATAGTCAGAATGCTGTAAACATCTATGAAAAAAATCAGGGCAAATTTGTGATGGCAAATATTAGTAAATATTATTTCTTATATTATCATAACTGTTGCTTTTAATCCAAATCGCCAGTATTCCTAACCCTCTTGAAAATGTTATGTTGGTAGATGCCATGGAGGGCTACCAATGTTGCGTTTTCTACTTTAGTATGTATTTAAAATTCATTATAGCTTCACTGGTTACAGGCCTATTAGTCTTGCCTCTGTTATGCTGAAACACTTTTATTGTTTTGTTTTGTGTTAGGGAAAGATGGCTCTTTTGGCCACTCTTGAGCGTACAGACTTTGGTCCATTGCACTCGACCAGTCCATCTTTCAGACCCTAATAGTTTTTTTGTGTAGCGAAATATATCCGCTAGATTTTTATCCGTGATCTAGCTCGTTGCTGTGATACCAAATATATGCAGGTTGGCATAGGCAGAGGCCGGATATCACATATAGTGCATGCGTGTCTCAGTTTCTTCTAGGCACTATTGGCAAATAAGATCTCTATCAGTATTTATTTTGTGCAAATGAGTACGTAGGGAATGATAAAGTTCATCGCATGACAATCCAAATCCAAACCTTGGCGTTGAGATTTATTGTTAGGGTATCTCATTCTATGACCGCAATGGAATTCGAGGTGATATGGTCAATATCAAGCCCTTCCATGTGATTATTACCTAATTTTTTCAATTAGTAACCAACACAGCTGAGTAGGCTGATAGTCCAACAGCAGCATCAGAAGCTCATACTCGATGCCGCAACCAAGGTTTGAGCTTGGGAGCTGCCGCGCAGCGGAGTGTGCCCTAACCAACTAGTCTGCACGGACAACGAAAGGAATTTGGCTCTGTAATTAGTCCAATTAGAGTTCTACACTCCTTCCTAATTAATTTAAGCAGAATATCTGTTAACCTCTGATCTGGCTCTTTTACTAGAGATTTGCTAAGTCTACAGTTGTCACATCCCTGCCAAGACTCCGCCGGCTGTTTTCAGCTACTAGATTATCTTGTGAATAATACGACTCCTTTACAGGGTTCCGGGCTGTAATATACGGTATATGAGCCTTCCTTCGCTTAAGCATTAGATTTCAGATTGCTCTCATACCTTCTATGTCCTAGAAACCTGAGTAAATTGTGCCTCCCAACAGAGTTTATTTTGTTCAGGCATTCATGGACGATTTTTGATGTTACTTTTCTTCCCGAGAGAGCAAACAGTGTCACCACAGATGTTAATTTGCATCCCTCTCCACATAATGTCCATGGCACCGCGTCTTGTATAGCAAACATTTCTGCCTGAAACACATAGTTCAGCATTTCTAAAGGTATTGATTTCTGGATATCTTGGTTTAAGAACCATCCTGCTCCTGTTTCCTTTTTGGTCCTAGAGCCATCCACCGAATAGCAGTTTCAAATGTGACCACTCGATCGTGTTTGTGATTCTGATATAAAACCAAAGCACCTTATGTCGGTAGATAACATACTAAATCTGAAGGAAGCTTGTCTCTCTGTCTATGGAACGATATAGTCCATAATCAACTAGATGAGTGTGAGATATTATGTTTAAAGACATGGGATCATCCCAACATCCTTATAAACAGGAAGTATCCTGAGATAGTCTCCGAGCATATGCAACTAGCACTGAACATCAGCGGGATGATCTATGGGTCAAGTCCACTAACCTGTACTGAAAACGTACGCTAAAAAGACAAATTTGGGGGTGATAGAAACTCCAATGCTATTCGACTAATCGCTCCATCCGCTGAATACTAAACACCTAAAGATTATTCTGGATAGCAACTTGCGTGAATGCGCAAGTGGCGGCTGAAAGCAAAAGCCACCAGGTGTAGGATAGGGAAGTCATGGTGCCAAAAGCAGTATAACCCATAATCACATACGATACCCTGGTCTGCTGGCCCAAGATGAAACAAAGATGACCAGCTACCGAATTTGTTTCTGTTTTATGAAGAGCTTGCCTCTGCTTTACAGGAACTATGCGGGGTACACCCTCTAGAGCATTGGAAAGCCTACAAGGTATGAAACCTTAAGGCATTGCCATTAGCGGAGATGTGAAATTGGCAGCATACGAGTATAGATTTCTAGTCAACAACACGTTTATATCAAGTTTGGAAGGTAGATATAAGGTCTGGAAGGTCACAATTAATGCAATCATATGCCCTACAATGGATATGGAGAGTGATAGCATGCAGGTCAAATACCGCTTTGACACCAAACTCAAACACTTATTGCTAGGGAAGATTGGTATCAATTTAATGACAATTCATCAGCGAACCAACTCGTTAGCTTACGGATTGATCTAAAACAGAAAAAAATGGAAGCAGGAGCACATGTTGCGCATTTCCATTGTAACATACTCCAAACTAATTCAAGCAGAAATATTTGCCATAAATCTTTGCGCCAGAGAAGTTATACAAGTAAAAGACAACTTTCCATAACAGGGAAATCCTTATTGTCTCGGAAAGCGAAATTACTAGAAAGTCCGAAACAACATTTCTGACCGGTCTGGGAACATTATCGGAATCATATTACTGTAACTGTAAAATGGTGGTGGAATACTTTGGTAGAAACAGATTCAATATGAGATTTTTTGGAACTCGCAATAGATACGAGTGTTAGTAAGCCTACAATAAAACAAATAATCAGCCTACAATAAAACAAAGTTTAAGGGCTACAGGCACAGGAATCTCATGCTGCTATAAATATGGGAATATAGAGTTTAAAATACACAGAGCTCCAGTAGAAACAAATTCAAAATTGTAACCGGCCTTATAATTTGTCACTGTCAACTGCACAAGCACCTCCACACAATGTGATTTCTGAAGGGAGACTCAGTAGTTTTTTTTAACAAAGAGTAGGAAACAGCCTCTCACGTTTTTTCGATTGTCTAGCCAATCTGCGTTGTAGGGACCTATCAGTTAGATAACCCTGAATAGGGGGGTGATTAGAGAAATCCTATTGGCCTTTATAGGGTGAGGCTTCTCACTTAAGGTTAGTTTTTGGGAGAATATACAATAAGTCTCACTGATTACAGTGTTTGGGCTATGCTAGCTCGACTAGACTCAAAGACTTTAATCGATCTATCCATCTATAGTAGTAGACTTTCTCGAGCTCATAAACAGACCGAGTTGAGGCTAGCTCAAATGAGAGTTATTCGTCTAGCTTCATTATACAGACTTGAATAACGGTTAAATTATTGGCGGGAGAAACAGCGCTTACAATTTTATAGGACAATTGAGAAGCTGATTCTCCAAATATAAATTTCATTACTATATTTGCACTTCCAATGCCGCATTGCCAAGAACATGAACCTTCAATTAAGGGAACACCTGTAAGGCTATACATAGTGAAAATATGTATTTGAAAATTATCCGTGAGGCGGCGATCATCTGCAATTGTACATGGTCTCTACCCACGGACAATGGTTTCTTCTTCGTTAGATGATAATATGAGATCTTTTCATGAAACTACTTTTCGACATATTCGGATCCTGAATTGGTCTTTTGTTGTCCCCATACCAGCTATGAATTCGAGTGTTGGCAACTGTACAACTGGACTCAATCTGCTACCTTATCGAACCGCTTACGAAACCCATCATGAATGCACAAAAACACTTTCACAAATATTGGGAATGTCATAATTTAAGGCACCCACTTTCAGACTGTCCTTCCACCGTAACCCGCTTTTTTGTTTTGGATTACGACGGGTTTTTGAAAATCAAATAATATTGCTACCGCATACTAGACCAAGAAAATCACGTGATTCTAAGGTTTCCAAACCGAGTAGATATTACCACAAATGTTGACGTAGAGGTGCGTTGTAACGCTCGGTTGTTCAACAAACATGTTTTGATTTCAAACATACTAACTTTCCCTTTTACAACAGGCCAGTCAATGTAAATTAAAAATACTGGCAGACCAGGAAACGAACTGGACAGAAAACGACATTCAAGACATGAGATCGCACACAATATTCAAAAGTGGGAAGCCTACTGGACAACGAGAATCCGGAGTGGCCTTCATTGTGGATAGGGAGTTCAAATCTCACGTAATTGATTTTAAGGCAGTCAATGAACGGTTGTTTTTACAAAACCCTACTAAAACGCGACGTGTCTGTTCGTCCATGCGTCACAGCAAGTTTTATCGCAAACCATATAAACTAGAAACATAAAATTTTTTAAACAGGTGTCAAGTGGTGCCCTCTTCAAAGTTTCACTACAAAAAAAATTACAACGAGATTAAGGGGGGTCTCCTCATTTTGAAAGGGTGACCCTTAGAAAAAAATTCACCAAAGGTAGCCAATATGGCTATCAAATAAAAGGCCATGATGAGAACTTTCCAAAACAGGTCTAAAGCTAACACTGTTTGCTTGCGAGGGGTGAAGGAAAAGTGGGAAACGTACGAAAATTATGTGTCCCTCCTTGCGATTTGATACCTTTCATCCAAAAACATCACGGAAGTAGGTCAACAAATACGTCAGAAATCCTAAGTCGATCAACTTTGTCAATGATAGTACGTTTTTGGCTATAAAATCAAAAGGGGACCCTAAAACCTGGCAAAAACTCGTGCATATGTTCCCAGTAGTGTATGTACATGTAATGTTACTAACAAGCAAGCCATAAACAGTTAAGTTACAGTCGATTGAATATTCAAAAATTACAACATGTGACACTGGGCCCTAAGTACTACCATCTAATCCAGACACTACAGATATGTAGGAATTTCGATGAAAATTTTAGAAATGGTTTGTAACATTGATATATCATTATAACTACTCAAACAATGAGCTCAACGCATACTAAAAACAAAATGGAGGCGAATTAAAATACATAATAACCATATTTTAGCCTTTCGAAATTAATTTATTGATTCTGTATGTGAGTCAAGTTTTAATATTGAGAAGACGTTGTTTGAGTTTCTAATTGGTTAAAAAAAATCCTTCTGGCAGCAACATTTTCCAGTTACTTCGGCTTGTTTAGGTATAGTTTATATAATTGTCGTGTGACCCGTGGAGATAAACACATTATTTGTATTGTGTGTAGTATTGTTTTCTTCAAGCCCTAAAAATGGGGTTGAATTCCTTCTAAAAGTATTCTAAATCATCTAAGAAACGTGCTTCATCCACAAATCGTTATCTATTGAAAATTAAACATATTATTGTCCTTATATTGATTTTTTTGGTCCACTAGTGAATTATCATAAATTTAAACGAAGATTAAAAATGCAGAATACGATGCATTAACAATATCCAACTTCACCCCGCATTCCTTTTTTTCTCATCTTCACCGAGTGCATGCACTCGCACTTAATATATTGCAACATGCATTATTACCTTCTAATTAAAAAATGGTTCAATGTACACATTACTCATTAATTGTTTTTCTCTCTCTCTCTTTCTCTCCAGAGAAAAACTACAACAAATACTGTTATACGATTATACATTTTAATTACGGAAGGTTTTAATAGTTCTTTCTATTTTTGTTTATCTATTTAACAGGCCATTACAAAATCCATGAACTCGATCGTGTAATGCAAAATTTGTATAAGACATATGGAAAAATCGCTAAAGTGGAAGGTTTAATTGGACATCCAGATCTTTTATTTGTTTTTGATGGTGACGAGATACGAAATGTGTTTAAGAAAGAAGAAATAATGCCGCATCGGTAAGTGTTAGTGTGATTGATGTTTGTTAGGTTAACATATTTCATGTGTCTTTAGGAAATATTGACCAGATAGATCAAACTGAGAATGTTTTATTCTAGAAAGGCGTTTAATAACTAAAAATCCTAAAAAATTACAGAAAAGAACGGCCGCAAAAATAGACCTAAATTTGCCCATTTTTGCTCTCCTGAGCAAACTGTTAATAATGTGATAAATAATTTTTTACTTGAAAAGCCGTCGGACCTTGCTTTGTTGTGTGAGTAGACGCGTTTCGACTCCCTTGAGTCATCTTTTGTGGAAGCAAATGTCTTTATATGTAGTAGGATGCGTTAAGCAGGCCAATTAGAGAGATACTAGGTTTTTGTTTTTGGGTTGTTGGATCTCCGTTTGTTCTGGTTCGTCCCGCTTCCGTTTTCGTAGGAGGATGCAGTTATAATTAGTAACATACGGAAGCCCTGCTCACATGAAGCAAAAAAGATGGACGAGATACCTTCTTACCTTTTGTATCTACACATCCCTTCCGTGTCAATGCAATCTACGACAGAACACCAGTAGAAGACCCACCTTTCACGAGGCTGGAACTGGAAGAGGTAAATCTATCCACAAAAGCAAGGAAGTCTCCAGGACTAGATGGCGCGCCTGTTAAAGTATTGCAGTTTGCCTACTATCTTTGCCCTGACTTGCTGGAAGGTAGCGAGGCTCATGCCGATCAGCAAAGGGAAGGGAAGTCCCGATTCGGACTGATGACTGCTCACAGATTCATCCTAGCACTTCAGAAAACCGAAGTGTTCATCGTGACAATGAAGAAAGTCCCTAGAGTAACGACAATCAGCAAGTTGAGTCGAAGCTAGCTGTGAAGTATCTGGGCGCGCTGATAGACTCGAAGATGAGTTTTTCTGAGAAACCCAGGGCTATGGCGAATAAGGCTGCGGCGGGTGTGTCGGCACACAGTCGACTGATAGCCATCGTAGGAGGACCTACTCATAAAAAATCATTTTCTGATGAGTGCGGTACAGTCTGTGCTACTGTACGGATCGGAAATACGGAGCGGCACTCTCAGCAAGGCGCTATACCGAAAATAAATGGCACAGGCGCAGCGACAAGCAACCCTAAGGATAGCATCTGCATATCAGACAATCTTTGAGTTGGCGGTGCAGGTGATTGCAAGCGTTATACTTATCGCCCTCCTTGCGAGGGAGCAGCGTAAAACGTACTTGCACAGAAACGAAGATGATAGGGAAACAGTTGTTTGAAGAGAGACAACACTCACTGGGCGATTGGCAACAACCTTAGGTGAATGACACGAAGGGCAGGTAGACCGCACGCCTCATTCCCGACATGAGGCCATGGTTCAATCGTATGAAATAACCGTGGATCGATACCCCGCAGAGACCTGTCATCCCTATACAAATTTCCCAACCAGCTGATAAGATTGAATGACAGATCTCTGCGACTGAACCGGGACTTGACGTCGGCGAGGTGTAGATATCGGCCGGTCGATAGAAAAGGTGTTCAGGTGCGAGTGCTCTAGAATCTTAAAAAGTCCAATTTTAAATTTCAGTGTAAAATCTATTGTTAAGTTTATAGTAAACGGACAAAGTAATTAAGTGTGACAAATACTGGGTATCATGAGAATTCCTTCCACGAGAGGAAAGCAGTGACCGCAAGACTGCAGAAAAAGTTGAGAGGTTCTTCAGGTTGGAATTCTCTTAAAGAAGGCAATATGAACTAGTGAAGAATGCTTTTGTAGGATGGCAACTAGTGATATCCCAAAATGTCGTGTCGATTCGATTTTTAGGTTGCTAAGTAATACGAGCTCATCTGGACTGTTGGGGTTCTTTTGGGAAGATAAAGAGCTGGAAAGTTATTTGCATTATTGAAGTTAACTGAAGGGGAGTGAAATGTAATCGTGTTATTGTTCAGTTGTTTCGGCTTTGAGATTCTGTTTTCCGAGACAGCTAGAAAAATTGGCGTTGATGGATTTACTGTAGCGTTGATGTCAAGTAGAGATTAAGGAATAGTTTATTTAAATTAATTTCAATTGTTGATAGCTCAATATTGGTTTACAAAAGACTATCCCACCTCTATAAAAAAAAGTGCCGCCTAAAATTGCCAAAACAAAAAAACGAAGCAAGAATGTATATCAGAATACTTCATGAACGTCATGAAAAACGTTGTAGCAGTTTTATTCACCAATCGATGCGGTTGAACTCTTTAGAGTTTCACAAATAGCTCTAAAAAATGGCTTACCTTTTGGAATAAGAAAGGGTAAAATGAAATCATTGAATGAATGCAAAATTTTTAAATGTCTCGCGCTTATTTTACCTGTACAATCTCTTCAGCTTCTAGTAATATTTATTTGTAAGGAATTTACTTATTTTATGAACAATAAGAATGTTAAAAATGTCAAAATTCAAGCAAAAAAAATCCTCCTAGTTGTAAGAAATTCAAAAGGAGTTTTGCACATTTTACCGTCAATTTATTTGAAAACTATATTGAGACAAATTCATAAAATCAAGTTAGGTATAAGAATACTAGTGAATTAGAATAAGACGTTATTAAAGAAGGGAACCACCAAAACATTTTAAATTATTTTTAATCACAGTTCATTTTAAAAATTAATGATCTGTGTGATCCTAAAAAAAACAAGGATTAGGGTAAGAATCAAGTAGGAACTAATGGAAATTCAATCTAAAGTGTTAAACAAAATGTACTCATTGAAGTCTACTTTCATGACATAAATATTTCGGCTCAAAAATGTCCAATCGCGAGGGAGGACACAAATTTTTCACGTATCTTGACCTCCCCCAAAGTGGAGCTTACTTTTTCTACCTGATTCTTAAAGCTCTCACAAAGCCCTTCTTTCGATACCAATATCGTGGATATTTTACAAAAAAAAAATTTTAATGGTCACCCCTGTGACTGGGAGAGCTCCCCCTAAAAACCTTATAAAATGTTTTTTATACCTGAACTTTGGAGAGGTTATTACTTCTGAACTATTCACAAAATGACAAGATTGTGGCTCATGTAGTTTCTGAGAAAACTTGTTGTAACGCACCGACAGACACACGGACGGACAGACTGACGGAAAGCCAGGTCGCGAAACTAGTAGGTTTTTATAAAAACTAATAAACAAAAAACTAAACAGGGATTTAACTGTTTTGTTTGGATGCTGGTCGACAGGAATACTCTTGGAGGCTAGCATTCTTTGGGGAGTTCCGCCCCCACGTACCCGAGGAAATTCCCGCAGGGGGAATGCCGGTCGACAAGAGCACTCTTGGAGGCTAGCATTCTTTAGGGAGCGCCACCCGCACGGACCCGAGGAAATGGGGGGCGCCGTGAGGTTCCCTCCTGGGATGACAGGTAACGAATCTGATTGGATCTGGACCACGTTTTGGACAATGAACTGGAATTGATGCTTTGGGCTGGCGGATGTGATGGTTTGGACCTAGTTGCTTTGCACAGTAGCGCCGAGGTGACACTCGTGTGTGAACGGCTCCAATTCAACTACCATACCGTCTCCGTCCCGGTAAAACCTTGGCAGGCCTCGGAGTACGTTTGAAGTTCGCACCATTGGGTTGGTGGTGTAGGTTCGGTTGAGACGGACTCCCGATTAGCGCTGGTCTGGTTCTGAGCACTTGTCCCCATAAGGGCTTGTGCCAACCCTCGCATGGCCTCCCTGCTCTGCAAAGATAACCATGGGATCAATGAGGCGACTACACACACGAACGGAGATAGCGGCTTCGAGCGGGGACCCAATAAAACTGAAAAAAGACCAAAAAAATCAAAAAAAAGAAATAACAAATAATATCAACGACAACGCAACCAGCGGTTGCAGCCATGATGTTAACAGTACATCGAGAGCGGTACTAACGATGACAAAAACGATGAATAATACAATGACAGTGAAGACGGACAAAATACGGAGATTAGCAGACAGTCTGGTTCAGACTGAGATTCGGGCGCAGCAAAAAAATTATGCGGACGCCAGAGCGTCCTTTAAAGGAAAAGCGGGAAACTCTGCAGGACGCTTCAGGCGTTCGAGCGGTAAAAGATAATATAAAGAGCATCGCAAATTCGATGGTCACTGCTGCGTTCGTTACCGAAGCTACCGATGCAAGGGTCGCAAATCCCGACATGGTAAAGGAACATCATGAAGCAAACGAGGAGATTACGGCACGAAAGGCAACGAGTGACCAGGCAAATAAAGCGACGTTGTGTGATTGCACCGCCAACGTCGAAAATGTGGCGGAAGCATTCGGAAACGGAAAGCGATAAACTCTCCCAAGGATGGTTGCAAGGTACAATTGTCACCCAGCGATACGAAGAAGAAAAGCGGAAGATGTTTTGAAAAGAATCCAATCTGCATGCGACTCCCAAAAATCAGCAAAGCAGTAAAGGTTGGGATCCTTGAACTAGAGGAGCTCCTAGACCGCATAGGGCACTATCGGAGGAGCTGGTTAAGGGCCGAAGATGAGCAGAAGGCTATAGAGGCGCTGGAGCCGAAATCTAAAGGTCACATTAACAATCAATAAAAGAATGGCGTCTAGCCCAATCGAAGGAGATCGGGATAAAAGAAGGAAGGAAAAGGCATTTGATGGGCGTGGATCACCAGATCACGGGTTCCAGACAGTGCTTACAAAAGGAGCGAAGAAAGCCGCAAAGAAACTCCTTCAAAAAAAGCCAGAAAGTAAAGTTCGCACGGACGCCCAATCAGAAAAAGGACCTGATGCAAAACAGGAGAGGCAGAAGCCCCGACGAAGACCCCGGCAGCAGGCACTGCTCGTAAAGCTCCAAGATGGCCGATCCTACGCGGAGGCACTGCGTTACATCAGGGGAAATGTAAGGCCCGAAGACACCAATACTACCATTAAAGTAGTACGACCAACGCGGTCGGGCCATATACTGGTCGAACTCGGAGCAGAGGCCGGCAATAAAGAAACATTCTGTGACGCAGTAAAGAAAGTCCTCGGCAAAAGCGCAACTAGAGCCCCGCTCGAGCCCATGGCGACGATCGAAATACGAGACATTGGTAGAAAAGGCTATCAAAAGGGAGTTCCATAGCGTGAGAAGGATCAAAGCGAGACTGACACCAAAAAACAAAAGGGGACAACGCACGGCCATAGTTGACTTGACCGAAAAGGACGCCGAACAATTCCTGAACAAGGGCAAAGTAAGAATAGGGTGGGTTGTATGTAAGATACGGCGAAGAGCAACGCCTCTTCAATGTTTCAAATGCCTTGGTTATGGTCACACCACACAAGTATGCAAAGGACCCGATAGGAGTTCCCTATGTTAGAAATGCGGTGAAATGGGACACAAAAGAAAAGAGAGTACGAAGGAGGCACACTGTATTCTCTGCAAGGATGCTAATCCAAAATCTGATTTGGGACACGTCTTGGGATCAGGAAAATGCCGGGTGTTCCAGGAAGCCCTAGCCAAGACAAAATCAGAACTTCGATGACCCGCATCCTGCAGCTAAACCTACAGCGCAGTTCAACATCCCAAAATCTGCTTGAGCAGTTTGCGACGGACTTGAAAGCCGACTTCTTGCTGCTGAGTGAGCAACACCATGATAAAAGTCCTAAATTATGGTATTCTGACGGAGCTGGTACAGCCGCCATCTGGATCGGAACAGTGATTTCCAAGCGGAGAGTTGTGGACGGGGGGATGGTATAGTGTGGGTTCGGCGCTCAGGGACCACCTTCTTTAGTGTATACCTAACGCCTAACGAATCGATATCATTTTTTCAAGCCAAGCTTAATGCTCTGGAGGGCGCTGTTTCGAACGCAGAGGGCAAAGTGCTCGTTGGGGGCGACTTCAACGTTTAAAAATCGAATGGGGCATGCCTCAGATGGATCCGCGGGGAAAACGAATCCTGGAAATGGCGGCCAGGACGGCCCTCGTCGTATTAAACTCCGGAAACACGCCGACTTTCCGCCGTATTGCCTGTGAGGGAACCATACCGGACGTGACATTCGCCTCGGAGTCCTTAGTACGGAGGATACACAATTGGAAAGTATTAGAGGACTACTCAGCCAGTGATCATCAGTGCATTCTACTTGAGACGTCTCCCGACGTCCGCGCTCTCGGCTTTCTACAACTGGATGGAACATCGGAAGGATGGAAGTCGAGAGGTTCGTCGAGGTGCTCACAGCAGGAGAGCCGCTGCAGGGAGCTTCGGAGGGGACGGAAGAACTGGCAGTCCAAGAAGTGGTGAACTCTACTATGAGCATCATTACGACTGCTTGCTGCGCTTCTATGCCCCGTCGAAAACCCCAGCACGGCAAGCCCCCAGTGTACTGGTGGTCAACTGAAATCGCTGAAAAGCGAAGGGAGTGTCACAAGCTTCGACGTGAAGCTCAACGGTTACGGAACCGTGACGAAGCATGCAACCGGGAGGCAGCATATAAGTCGGCCAGGAAATGCCTTTGCAGATTGATCAACAATAACAAGGCTCGCTGCTGGCAAGACCTTGTGGACAATGTGAATAAGGATACGTGGGGCCTTGGCTACAAGCACGTTATTCGGAAGCTTGGTGCCCTACGGGAGCCTTGTATACATGACGCGAAAATATGGACGTGATAGTGCGGGCACTCTACCCCGCCCATCCCGTCCGTGTTGACGCTGTCCATGGTGAAACAGCAGTTCAGTGTCCACTCTCCACACAGCCGGAACTGGAGGAAGCAGTCCTCTCATTGAAAGCGAGGAAGGCTCCAGGTCCAGATGGTGTTCCGGCTGAGGTGTTGCGGCTCGTCTATCCCCATTATCCTGACTTGCTGCTCAGCACATTCAACGCTTGCCTACAGAACGGGGTTTCCCAGGTACGATGGAAGGTGGCGAGGGTTGTGCTGATCAGCAAGGGGCATGGAAATCCCGAATCGCCGTCTGCATACCGCCCGTTATGCATGCTAGACACGGCTGGGAAAGTGCTAGACAAACTCATCAAGGGAAGACTCACTGACGCGATTCGTGCTGCTGGGGACCTATCTCCTCGGCAGTACGGCTTTAGAGCAAGAAGTTCTACCATTGATGCGATTGTAGAGGTGGTGAACGCGGTCCAAAAGGCAGAGGCATATAGTCGCACCAAGCGACGGATCGTCCTGTTGGTGACACTCGACGTCAGGAACGCCTTCAACTCCGCTAGATGGGTGGATACTCTGGATACGCTGGAAAACCCTTTTCACCTAAAGGACCGAAGCCTGCGCTACCACACGACACAGGGCCAACGAAGGATGGAAATTACATCGGGTGCTGCCCAGAGATCTATCCTTGGTCCGGACCTGTGGAACGTGTCTTATGACGGGCTACTGAGACTTGAGATGCCAGATGAGTCGTGCTTGGTCGGCTATGCGGATGATGTTGCAGCTCTGGTCGCTGGACGCACCGTTGAACAAGCGCAACTTAGGCTAGGTATGCTAATGCGCCGAGTGAGGGACTGGATGACAGCTCGCGGGCTCAGTTTAGCACTGGAGAAAACCGAAGTGGTCATCTTGACAAAAAAGAGAATCCGCAGAGTAAGGATGATCAGTATTGGAAATATACGAATCGAATCAAAGATGAGTTTCTCTGAGCAAATCAGGGCAACGGCTGAGAAGGCTGCTTCGGGAATATCGGCACTGAGTCGACTTATGGTCAACGTAGGGAGACCCAGCCCGTCAAGAAGACGCCTCTTGATGAGTGCTGTAGGGTTAGTGCTACTGTACGGAGCAGAGGTATGGGGCGACGCTCTTAGTAAGGAGGTATACCGAAAACGTTTGGCATAGGTACAGAGAAGAGGAGCACTGAGAATTGCTACTTTGTATCCGACAATCTCTGATCCGGCGGTGAGAGTTATTGCAAGCGTGATACCTGTTGCCCTCCTTGCTAGAAAGCGCCGCGCTATTTACCAATTGCACGAAGTGATGTGAGATCGTGGCTAAATCGAAGGCATGGTGAGACTGACTTCTATCTGACCCAGCTTTTGAGCGGGCATGAGTGTTTTCAGTCTTACCTGTACAAGATTGGTAAGTCACGGTCCCCCGACTGTCGGTTTTGCCCAAGAGAGGAGGACAATGCCTGCCACACATTTTTTGCGTGCACAAAATGGGACAGGCTGCAAAGGGAACTCTACAGGGAGACGGAATAGCTCACCCCGGATAATATAGTTGCAGTGATGCTCGAATCGGTTGACAAATGGAACCAGGTGGCACATTATGCTCGGGCAGTCCTGAAATATGAAAGGGACTCACAGCAGCCGGGGGCGCTGGGGCTGGGGGATCGCTTTTCTGTCGCATCCTCTTCCTCTCTCCCCTCCCGCTAGGAAAAGGATCCTTCAGCTTGAAGAAGCCTCACGGCGTAACAAAACGAGACCTGGCCCGAAGTAATGTGTCAAACAGTTCCAGGCTGGGTTCTCAGATTGACAGGGGAGGTGTTTAGTGGGTAGTCCAGTCGCCTTCTTGCGAGCGTGGGAGTCCCACACTCTGTGCATAAATGGCATTCGAATCCCTACCACAAAAAAAAAAAAATATCGAAGATATTTTACAAAAAAAAAATTTAATGGGCACCCCTGTGGCTGGGAGGATTCCCCCTAAAATCTTTATAAAATGTTTTTTATACCTGAACTTTGGAGAGGTTATCACTTCTGAAATGTTCACAAAATGACAAGATTGTGGTTTATGTAGTTTCTGAGAAAACTTGTTGTGACGCACCGGCAGACAGACGGACGGACAGACTGACGGAAGGCCAGGCCGCAGAACTAGTAGGTTTTTATAAAAACTAATAAACAAAAAACTAAAAAGGGATTTAACTGTTTTGTTTTTGCCATTTCATACATAGATTTTTTAGCGTATGAAATATCGACATTTTATCGGTTATCTTATCGATATCGACTCAAAATCGATATCGATACGATAAATTTACACCAACAAAAAAAAAATCGCCGATATCGATGCGATATTAAAAAACCTAACTCTATACGATACTGATAATAGCCTTAATATCGGTATCGTGAAGGCCTACGTAGGTATCTTACGAGTGTTTTCGCGGGATTGAAATCCCTTTGATTGCGTTACGGAGTATTCCTTCAGCAATTGGTTCGCATTTAGAAGTCCCAAAGAAGTTAAAATTCGAGGATAGGAAGGAAGTGAATTACAGTGTTGTGAAAAATTTGCTCGAGTTCTGGCGAACCACGTTCTCGCTTGGAGGCTCAAACGGGGTCGGTAGGTAATGCGAGTGGCGCCTGTGCCCTACTCCAGACGAGCTTCCCGGCTCTGCAGACCCCTGCCAGAACTTACAAGAATTTGGGGATACCATCAGGACCAGCACCAATAGAGATAGATAGGCCATCAAAAAAGACGATTTCTGGCGAAGAGTAAACCTGCGTTTATTCAAAGCCTACCTTTCAGTACCTCCTATTCTAAGTCCTAGAGATTTGCACCGAAAATAAGCTTCCAGCTTCACATATTCACTTAAAAATCAATGCTGTTGCCAAGATGCAAAGCCGAGGCTCATACAAATATTTCCAAAAGCCTTTGGATGATTGAGAATATAAGATCCAGTGAACGATGCAACAGATTAAAGGCATCGTTGGAGCGACGACTTGTATGATATACATCATCACCTATGGCGCGACAGCTAAAGCCAGAATTAATCTCCTCCAAACATCTGCGATATGTTTCGCCAGTTGGTGTAGTATATGTGAAGAGCCTGCATCCGTATGCGCAAACAGGCAAGCTGTAATGGGTTGGCTATGTGGAATGGATGGAAGATCACCGACTACTTGGTATTTCAAACTGGAGAGCGAGGGTCCAAAGCCGCGAAGATTAGAGGCGATTAATCCTAGAGTCGAAGGTTACACTCGGAGCTATGCCAAAAATGATTATGATGTTACTGTATTTACCATAGTCTGGGAAAGAACGAAACAGATTTACATTGACAAGTGCCACTTAACATTACCACGGCAATGAGCTGCAGTAAGTTCAGAGGTATAGGTAAATAAGACCTCAATTTTAATAACGATATGCGACAAAAATGAAAAACAATGTGTGTGAGTTCACTGGACTATGCATTATATTCTCGAAGAGGATGATTTCGCTTGCCTTGCAGTTAATTCTTTTCTGGGCGTGTCCCAAGAACTTTGTGGTTATTTTCATCCCTCTAAATTAAGTAACCTCCAACAAAACAAAGGATTTTCTGTCGGATTTTTTCCATAAATTTAGTATTTAATCATATTTTTAAGCAAACAATCTAATATAACAACTAAATGCAGTTCCCCTAGTATTAGTTAAATGTTTTATACTTTGAAATTCTATTTTGTTGCCCTTAGTGAATAGAAATCCAGTAATGACGAATTGCAATATTGCTTTCAGTAGCAGATTAACTCACAAAGCCCATCATTATCCAAATCATAAGCATAAATTTTCCTTGAATTGAAATTCTAGCTCAAATGCATATTCGCTTCAGTAATATGCATTATTCCTGCCATTAACATGGAAACCAATCCAACAACAAAACTAGTAAATTATACTCATTGCCTACCGCGATTTTGTATTTCGTTTCTTCACTTTTCAATCTTTGCAAAATCGCGTCCATAAAAGTAAACGACTAAGGCTAAGTAGTTTCACCGGTTCAAGTCGCGACTGCTGAAAAATATGTTACTACGAATCCATTGAATAAACTCGTCAAGAAAGGTATCATAGCCCCAAATCGACTTGAATCGATTGTGTAATAGCTCAAGCAAAGGCGAAGGAAGTGGCAAACCAGCTAAATCGTGTCATTCAACCATAAAATCCATTATTCCTCAGAAGCAATATTCGCTTGTTGAGACGAACATCGCGCCACGAGTTTTTGATCCTTCCGTGACTCGAGGAAATTATATGTTAATAGGTTCGTGTTTAAACGTGTCACCTAAATTTATAGATTGGATATTGCTGTCCGTCCCGCAAGAATTGTCTAAGCATGTGTTCAACGCATTTTCAGACTCACAGAAAGTTCGCAAATTACGCTCATGTGAGTAGTTAGCGATGCTATAAAGTTACATGTTCTTCGCGAGCACATTTGCCTTCGTTATGCACCTGAGTCGATGAGTTATCACCTTCCGGTATGCGGATCAACATGTACGCAGGGTTTCCCCCTCGTTTAACTTTGTGCATATGATGAAAGACCGGACACGATGGAACCATAATTTAATGGCCAATTTAAAGCATGGATAATGGGCGAGCATGCATGAGGGCGTTATGCAACGTTAACTTGTTTCTCGATTAACACTCGCTGCAAGTGCATTTCTTAACCTTAACCTTGACACATCGTCGTGTTTGATGAGCAGTTATTTATGAAACAGTTGAGATCGCGGCTAATGACATTAGTAACATGAATTTATTGAATTATGAATACAAGTTGGAACGGAGAAAATATATTCACATGATATACTTAAGTTCTTTTTATACATTGTTATGGGGAAAATGCAGACTTAATATATTCTTTATTCCTTTTAGACCCTCCACACCTTCCTTGAAACATTACAAGGCAAATTTACGACCAGAATTCTTTGGAGAAAATGCCGGTTTGATTGGAGTGTAAGTTCTGATTTAGCTTAACAGGAAAACAGCCGTGATTTTACTGTTTATACGCTTTATAGGCATGGAGAAAAGTGGGATAAGTTCCGAGCAGAGGTTCAGCACGTTCTTTTGCAACCTGCTGTGGCGAAAAAGTACATTGCACCTCTAAATGAGATTGCCGAGGATTTTATGTTGAAGTAAGCTCTACATGATGATAATTTTAAAAGTTATGAAAATTTTTATGTTCTTCCAGGATTGATAAAATGCGTGATGAAAATTCTGAACTGCCCAATAACTTTCTACATGAATTATACAAATGGGCATTGGAATGTAAGTATAGATTATATTAGGAGCATAAATTTAGAAAAACACAAATGAAAGTCCACGTTGCATGCACTGAATGAGTCAATGTCGGCAGTTGACCAGTTTTAGCATATAGTCAGAGACAATGAATATGCATAATAAGTGACTCTCTTGAATTCTTCCCATATTTTCGGGAAAGGATACAGAATTGAAACATATTAATTATGTCGTTAGATTCAAATGATCTGAACCAGATCGTCATTGTGATATGCGCTAAGAGCCGAGAAGAATTGCCCGATAAGATGTACGGGCAGCACAGTAACTTGTTAATTTAACTCAACAAGTAAAAGGGATTCTGCCTCTTTCTACTGAACAAACGTTTTTATTAGGTATTAAAACTTAATAGAGTTTTTCATACGCTTACGGATCACAAATAATTGAGTTTAAAATAGAACAAGTGTTTAGTTCCATATACACTTACCAGAAAAAGTATCCGTACATGCAAGATAAAGTTATAGTTGTATTAAAAAGGATATGTCCACTAGATTTGAATGATTTCTTTAATAATATTATAAAATCTACAGTTTTGCATGATTCCCAGTGTTTTTCATAATACTTACTATTTAAAAAGACTTGAAACTCAAGCAAAATCAATTTATGGCAACAAAATAGACCAGAAAAAGTATCCGTACAGAACAAACCGGGGGATGTTATGTTAAGAAATGTTAACGATACGTTACAACAAGCGATTCCGTTTGGGGGCCCTGGGGTCCGGACTAGCCCGTCGAGGCGGAGTAGGAAAGCGCCGCTCGCCAACCCTAGCATTGCCCTCAGGAGCCAATTGGCGAGCTTGAGGCTCCCCGGAATGGTCCTTCCGCTAGAATATCCACTGGTGACCTTTACTCGGCTCGTCGAGCCGCCTATCAACACTGTCACTAACTTCTACTAAAGAAAAAATAATTTCTACGGAAGAAAACTAACTTCTGCAAAAGAAAAACTAACCTCCACTAAAGAAAAATGTCATCATACAACACGAAAATTTCGTATAAGAAAATTAAACGATAAATCAATATGATTTCAGTTTTATGCGAAGTTATTATCTATAAAATTCAAAGTCTTTACACTTACACAACTTTCCTTACTTCCTACGTTGGGGCCCCGTCGATGATTGAAATCCTCGCACGTCAACTTGTCGCTGCCTGAATCGATTTTCTTCCCTGGTTGTCTCGAGCAATTTTCCATTGTTGCCTTATTCTTTTTTTCGACGCTCCTTCCTTCTGATATTTTGCACCTGTTGGCTCCCAAAATGTTCCATCCTTCCTTCTGATATTTTTCACCTCTTGGCACGCAAGATGTTCTGTCCTTCCTTCTTCGCTGGCCAAGTATCCGTAGAAAAGACCGCTTCCATCGTCGCTGGCTCTTTTATGAATTTGTCGCAACGGTTCTTTGACTTGAGTTGAAGAATACAAGTTCAAGGCCGCAACATTCACCATGGCTGCTCAACCTTGCAGCGTTTACTTCGGACGCAAACCCAGTTTTTCTTGGTGGCCATCTTTCTTTCGCGCACAGTCCTGCATTATCGTTAACAACCTTATCGATTGGTTTTGGTTGAAGTGTCAATTATTGTGTTGATGCTTGTGACTATGTGCGCGTATGTTTACGTTCGTCGCGAAATATTTTAAAGTACTTGTGTCCGCGAAGGGATATCACGTTGTGTCGGGCGATCAGCCCAAGGATTTCGTAAGTACATCTTAATTCGCCAAATACTCTTGTTTTCAGCAATTCTTCCATTTGTCTCATACCACCGTCAGTCTCAACCAGCGCGGTACTAAAAAGTTGGGTACCCGCAAGATTCTTTACTTTTAGAATAAAGTCCCGTACACGATTGCTGACTGTTGTGTATTCCTAGTGTCGCAAGCTTTTAGTAAGAATGTTTGTCGTGAAGATGAATTTCGATGTAAAGATGGAAACTGCATCGATGCCAGATATCAATGCTACGGCCACAACGATTGCCTTGATCATTCGGATGAAGAGAATTCCAAGGAACGAACATGTTTAATGCCAGAATGGTTTCTTTGTGCTGACAATATAACCTGCTTATCGCACAAATTTGTCTGCGATGGAAATGAAAGTTGTCCCATTGGCGGTAATGGAAGAGGGTGCGAAACAGTTTCAGTTTAAATAACGTATGCAAATGAGAATGTGATTAACTGGCTAACAACCCTAGCCGATAGTTTTCGCGTGAGTGATGATATGGGAAAGCTGCGTCTATGGTTCAAATTATTTCATAAGCCATTGTTCAGTTGGAAAGGCAGTTATGTCATGACGCAGTGCAGTGCAAGTCTCATTCGATAACGCATTGGATGGCTCAGTAGCGGAAGATTGTTTCTTTGTAATGCGGGCATTCAGACAAGGATACACTTTTAATTTCATCGAAGGTGAAATGTATGAGAAGTAACCATTCACTTTACTCGACTTCTTGCAGAAACGCAAATGCTGGCTTTAAGGAATCCTGCTTGTGGTGCATTCGAAACTGATCCTTCTAAAGCACAAACTCCTAATAGGTATAAGTGTTTATTCGTGGGTAACAATGCCATTATCCACTTCCAATATCATTTTTGCCGGGCTCTATCCAATCCCCTGTCCGAATCGAATGGACTTTGTATGCGCTTTTATTGGCGCCGTGAATATTTACATGTACGTATTTGGTGTAATCAAATCTTTCTCATTGTATCGATGCGGATTTATCAAGTCCATAGCATGCGTGCTGGGTGCAGTGTATACGATACCAATTAATGTGATAATTGAAAATTGCGCCGTCATATGGGGTCTAGTCGTTAAAAAGCATAAATTCTATGTTATTCAAAAAGACATTGGCGCGTTGCAAACGGTGTAAGACAAATTTCATACTATTTGTAGCAATATTGTTGTAATGATCTTAAGTACCTGTACCATCCTGTATGTCGTTTTGGGGTTGGTGTTTCTTCTATTTGAAGCATGCGCAACTCACACGACCAATCAAAGACAATTAATGTTACGCTGCTCAACGTTTACCCGAAGCTTCATTGAAAGTCTACACTCACAATTTTGTGAACCAACTTTTGTACTCTCTACTGAATATTTTGCAACAAATATACATGTTTGCCATAATACAAACAAGCTACCACAGCAAGTGCAAATAGAAGTACACGCTCAACTTATTTCGCTTAAGGCAACCACAACTCGTATGCTCCAAATGAAAAAGACTGTCCTGACAATTCAGATGAAACGCAAGGATGTGTGAATTTGGAGAAAGAAAATGGCTCCTGTTTTGTATCACCACCAACTGGTGTACATCCAGTCAACAATACACAGGCCAATACACCAACCAACCATAACATACATCAGTCTGCAATGATCATGGTTCATATTGTAGTACTCCAGGTGCGAAATAATTGGGTGTGCCAAGAATTTCACGAATTTGACTCCCATTCCTCGTCTAGAGAGTGGAGTTGAAGTTCAGTGGCGAAGAGAAGCTGCTTCCGTTTTGTTTATTTTTTGGCTTAATACCTAACCTTACTTAACGCTAATGATTTACTTTGATTCGATTTTTCCTGGGTTTCATTTAAATGATGTGCTTGAACAGGACGCGCGATTAATATGCAAGCTTTACATTATGATTAAAAACAAAGAATTCTAATTGCACGTCTTAAAAATCAACCTTACTTAACGCTAATAATTTACATTGGTTATCCTAACATTACCTTAGTCCTTCCCACTAGTACTTCAGCAAGTGGAGTGGTTCCTTGGTAATATTCCGACTAAAATGTTGGGAGTACAAGGAACCCTTCCCTTCCAGGAGTGGCCCCGGGATTTAATTTTATATTTCGTAACAGGGATTCCCCGCGTTACGCGATGACATACGAGGGCGGTCCCAAAAGTACCCGACAAGACAAAGCAAACAGTAAAAACATTGCGAAAATGTTTTTTTTATTTTGCAATATATTCTCCTTTCAGCTCGATACACTTTTCCCAACGATGTTCAATAGCTTCGATACCCGCTTTATAGTACGAACCGTCAAGCTCCTCAAACTAGCTATTAACCGCAGACTCTGCCTCTTCATTGTTGGCAAATCTTTTGCCGCTGAACATTTTTTCAAATTCGGAAAAAGAAAATAACCCGATTGAGACAGATCTGGCAAAAAAGGACCGTGAGGAAGCAATTGGAAATTCAACTCATTGATTTTAGCCATCGCAATGACGCTCGTGTGGACTGGTGGGTTGTCGTGATGAAACAACACTTTCTTTTTCGTCAGATGGGGCCGTTTATTTTTGATTTCATCACTCAAACGCTGCAATAAGGCTTCATAACATGTACCGTTGATTATTTTTCCTTTTTCGAGATAATCAATAAATATTTATCCATGCGCATCCCAGAAAACGGATGCCATGACCTTGCCGGTTCTTCCTCTTCAGTCCACTGCTTTGACCGCTCGCTGGTTTCAGGTGTAAAATGATGGACCCATGTTTCGTCCATGGTTATGAATCGACGCAATAACTCGGCTTTATTGCAGCGAAACATTGTCAAACATTCAATGGAAACATCCTCACGTTGCTGTTTGTGCTCCATTGCGAGCAAACGCGGCACCCATCTTGGGGACAGCTTTCTCATGTCCAAATTTTCGGTCGAAATGCGATGCACAGCACTTTTTGAAATGCCTGACATGTCTGAAATCTCGCGCCCTTTTAGTCGACGGTAATTCAATACCATTTTGTGGATTTTCTTCACATTTGCTGACGTAGTGACCTCACTTGTTCGACCACTGCAGTGTTCATCTTGGCAACTCTTACGACCTCGCTTAAACTCAGCTACCCAATATTTGACCGTTGTACACGAAGGAGCAGACATCCCCAGAGTAGAATCCAACTCGGCTTTGATTTCGGTTGGACTTAGAATTTTCAAATGAAAGTATTGGATCACATAACGATGCCTGATTTTTTCCATATTTACATTTGTGTTTATTCAACTTTATACGGTTATCTTAATATTTTGAAGGCGAATTTGAAGCAAAGCGTTCAACAGTTGAGATTGGTGACAATTTCTGGTTCCAGCAAGATAATGATCCCAAGCATACAGCAAACAATGTGAACCTTTGGTTGCTTTACAACACAAAACATCAACTGTTTACCATCCCCCAATTCCCAGACCTTAATCCCATTGATCTGTGTGTGTGGTCTAGTGGTTAGAGCATGAACGCCTAAGCCGAAGGTCCCAGGTTCAAATCTCGTTGGGAGCAACGTGATTTAGTTCGGGGGATTTTTCGGACAGACTATGAGTGTTCACTCAGTGGTGATATGTACTGATTTAATCAGATCATATCATAGCTGAGCAAGCATACGTGAGCATGGTACTGACCAAACCAACTCCCGAAAAAATCAATACGGGCATGAAAATGAGATACTCTAACTATCTCTAAGCGAAGGCAGGAGAGGGGCTGTGGTGCTACAAAGACGAAGAATCCCATTGATCATTAGTGGAACTTGTTGGAGCAGAGGATCCGTCAGCACAGCATAACCTCGAAGGAAATGCTGAAAAATGTCTTCGTCGATGAATGGGGCAAAATTACCAGGCAGGACACAGCCAAATTATTGCACTCCATGCCAAATCGACTTAAGGAAGTCCTTTAGAGAAAAGGTTATCTGACAAGTTATTAGCTTTGATATGTAATAAAATAATTAATATTGTCATGTACGGATACTTTTTCTGGTTCGTTTAAGTGAGCCTTTTTTGTTTTTAGTTTGTAAACAGGAAAAATTTATAGAAAAGATAGTTTCATCAATGAATAAATTTTGTTGCTTAACCATTTAAATGTAGCAGCTGTCTTTCGCATAAATTTCCTAATATGTTGCTTTATTTTGATGTTGTACGGATACTTTTTCTGACAAGTGTAGGTATTTAATTATCACGTAAGATGGTAGCATATTTTTCATCCTAATCGCGTTGTTATTGCCGAACATCTTCAGTGCTAGACGTGGAAGTGTCATTGATGTATGATCTGGCAAAGATCTATGAGTATAAGACTGGAGATGAAATGAAGAAAATTATTTCCTGCGTCATCTCACCTTTCTCTAAATTGACAAAATCGATAGTCAATGATATAAAACGATTTGACAATACCCAAGGGTTTTCAGTTAAGAGCTCTTACGATTTTTTCGGCAAAGTTTAAGATATAGAAATTCAAGAAGATGGAATACTTCTCTCTTTTCCCCAGCGTCCCCATTAATTTCGCCATCGAAGCAATAAGAGATCACATCCAAAAATGCAACATCTACGTCGAACATATAGAAGCATGCATGAAAAACAATTTCTTCAAATTCAGAAGAAGTTATTACTCGAGCGACTTCGGGTGCAATATGGAGGACAGTTCGTCATCACTCATAGCCGAAGCCTTCATGTGTAAATTGGAAAATGAACTGAAGAATGAAGCAATTTTACCAAGGGTTTGGTGGCGTTATGTAGACGATGTTTTCGCTGACGTGAAGGAATCAAGTGTAAATCAAACCTTGAAATTGGTCAACAGCTTTGCCCTAGCATAAAATTTACTATCAAATCGAAAAATGAAGAAAAACGGTGCATGTTCTTTATTTAAATATAACGTACAAAGGCAGAAAAATAAAATTTTAGATACATAGAAAACAACAACGTTTGTCTTTACCAGTGGCAGATTACAAGAACGAGTATGAGCATATCGTACACTTGGCAAAAACAAACGGATGCGATAAAGCGCTTATGGACAAATTGATAGTTAAATGTATGCACAAAATGAAAAGAGTGAGCTTCAACCAATTCCCATCAAAACTCCATAGCAAACAATGCTGAATCGCGTGTATCTCTGGCATATGTTCCAAAGATTTGCAACTTTCTCTAGAAGGAATTCAGCAAAGCCAATCATAGAATTGTGCATCATAACACCCGCAAGCTTGGCTCGCTCCTTGATTCTCCGGAAGATCCATTCTCACCAAAACAAAAAAGCGGAATGTATCAAATTAAGTCATAGCGTAGGATTTGATATCAAGTACAATCGTCAAATCGCTTAATATAACACAATAGATACATTAAGAATAAAGACATAAATAAAGGTATTGTTGCTCACGCATAGGATTTGAACAACACAGGAAGACACTACCGTCTCCGCCCCGATAAAACCTTGGCAGGCTTCGGAGAACGTTCGAAGTTCGCGCCATTGGGTTAGTGGTGTACTCGTACGTTCGGTTGAGATGGACTCCCGATTAGCGCTGGTCTGGCTTTGAGCACTTGCCCTCATAAGGACTTTGCCAACCCTCGCATGGCCTCCCTGCTCTGCAAAGATAACCATGAGACCAAAACGGTGACTACCACACAAGCGGAGATAGCGGCTCCGAGGGGGGACCCAATAAAACTGGAGCAACCAAAAACATATAAAAAAGAAAAAAAAACCCAAAAAAAGAAAACAAAAATAACAACTATGACGACGCAACCAGCGGTTGCAGCCACGATGTTAACAGTACATCGATAGCGGTACTAACATGACAAAAATGACGATTAATACAATGACAGTGAAGACGGACCCAAAACGGAAATTAGCTCGCTTGTAGTATCGCTAGTGCCAATTGGACGTGGCGAAATGTCGATGAAGGATAGCCCAAGTCGTGAATCGACTGCTTCCAGTGCTCGTATGGGCCTTTTCGCAGAGGGTTCGATAACCCGAGATTTGAGTTTGGTTAGTTTGGCTTCGACCGGTAGCCAGGAGGAAAATTTCCGTTGCCGCGATCATTCCAAGAGTATCCTGAAGAGGATGCAAAACTACTTCGAGAGTGAACAATTGTGCGATGTAGTCCTAATTGCAGGAATCGACGGAAAGCGGATACCTGCACATCGTTTAGAACTATCAGCCTCCAGTGCCTACGTTTCAGCCATGTTTACATTAAAGGAGACTAGGGAAAATGAAGTAATTCTTGGTGAAGTGCATGGTGATGCGCATCAAATTTTAGGGTTATAGAGAATTGCGAGAGGATACAGTTGGAACATTATTAGCAACTGCATGCCTTCTTTAATTGAATGCCGTTGTTACTGCATGTTTTAACTTTTTAGCACGTCAATTACATCCGTCAAATTGTCTGGGCTTTGCATTTTTCGCAGAACAACAAAATTGCGGTACCTTATTGAAATTCGCTAGCTCATACACATGTCAACATTTCATGCAAGTTTGCAAGAACCAAGAATTCTTTCAATTAAATGCAGAACAAATAGTAAAAGTATTATCAAGCGACGAACTGAATATACCTTCTGAACAAGATGTCTTCCACGCATCAGTGCGTGCAACATGACCCGACAAATCGTGAAAAACATATTCTGAAACTATTAGCATTTGTTAGATTGCCACTACTTCCACCATCTTTTATCGTGGACCATGTAGAATCATTGTGTGGTTCACCTGAATGTCAGCATCTTATAATGGAGGCTTTGAAATGGCATCTTCTGCCGGAAAGACGCTCGCGAGCTTCTACGGCACGTACCCGACCGCGCAAGTCAATAATGGGACGACTTTTGGCTGTTGGAGGAATGAATGCTCAGAAGGGTGCTATCAGCATAGAATCGTACTGTCAACGACTTGATAAGTGGAGTGCACTTAAAAATATGACAGCACAGACGATTCGTTAAATGAACTTGTTTTGATAGCACAAAGTGACATTTGCGGATGATAATCCACGGCGAAACCCGATGGGGTGAATGTGGAACGTAGGTGCGTACCCAATTTACGCCAGTTGGGCGGTCACTGCCAGCACCGCAATTGAACGTTAAATTGCCTCGAAGAAAAATTAACGGTTCGCCGGTTGAAACCGAGCTAATGACGAACTTGCGGCCAAAGGATGGGTCCCTTTTTTGGGCGGACGAGAAACGATGGCGGAGGCTCGACAGTGCGACGAGGTAACAAGGAAGTTAATCCAGCAGCTCAACGAAGGAAGATATAATTATCGAGTAGAATATACATCAGCGCCAAGTAATTGGAATTTACATCAGCGACAGGAAATATTGGCAGTTAAAGTTTATCGAATAGCGCACTGGAAAGATAACTTCGCGACGTGAGTTGATTCGGGGGCCCCCAAACAGGATAATTAGACGTAAGACCCGATGGTGTAAATATATTGTGCTTTTGGTGGTTGACTAAATTATAAATTATATTGTACGATTGGTTTTCCTTTTTCAAGTCTTGGAATTTATGCAAAAATCATCCTGGAGTGGATTGTATACCTGGCTCGGGTGTGTTTCAGTTTTCAGTTTGGGTTTTCAGTGTGTGTTACGTCGGGTGAACTCATACCGACTAAAGAGTGCGAAGTAGTTGCCCGGCATAGAATAATTCATTCTTTCTAGTTCGAATAATAGATCTTGTTTCCAGCTGTGTGACCCCTCACACAGCTGGAAACAAGATCTATTATTTGTTCAGCGGCCGCGTTTCTCGCTTGGCGGCTACTTAGGAAAAAGGGACAAGCGTGTGGGAGCTCCTACGAGCGTCGTCGATATGCAAACCGGGTCCGAAGTCCCAAGCCGAAGGATTCTCAACCTGGAGGGTAAAAAGCGTCAACACGGGCGGCGAAAAGTGCCCATCTTTTCTGTTTCATATATGCAGAGCTTGCGTAGGACACCAAGCTGCCACAAAACTAGCTTTTAGCTCTAAGCACCGTTAGTAAATAGAAATATGTACTTGTTTTGTGCATATTAGCACGTCGCGTTTTCTAATCAATCATAGAGTCAATACACATGTGTCATGCCAACACCAATTGAAGAGCACCGGCGACGGTAAAACCGAAAAGAGTCAGTCGCAGCCGAACCATCAACCGAGTCATTGTATTTTCAACACAATAAATTGATTATGAACAAATGGTGCGCGTTAGTTTATTGTTTTCCCTCTACAATTATCCTGTTCCCAAGGTCCACCCCTGACAAAATCAGAAGTGGGATCCAAGGATGATTTAGTGCGGATTACAAGTAAAAATTCAAATCGGGCACGTAGATCGAACAGACGCCGTCGAAAGCCATTTTCCCCCTCCTCGCGATCTCGTGTTTAATTCTCCTACGGTTCGTCTGCGAAAAGAGACGAAAGGAGAAACGTGCGATATATATATATATATATATATATATATATATATATATATATATATATATATATATATATATATATATATATGTATATATATACGCTAAAAAAGGAACGACTAAAAATTCAACTTAGACGACGGAACGCTTCTACATAGGGGAACAAAACCGAGCTAGCACAAAGACTCTGTGAAATTCTGGCTAATCACGAAATCTAAACGGACGGGACAATGTCAGAATATTCGGGTGAAGATGATGTGAAACGATTGAGCGAGTTAATATCAGCTGTCGTCGCTGCGTCACCGAACAGGAGAAAGTTGGCGACGTCATCAACCACTAAACAGAGTAACACTCAATCGATCGTAGTACTGACCGACACTACCACTCACTAACGCCATGAAATCGGGTGATACACCGCCGGCAGCGACGGTCGAAGTTGACGCATGCGAACGATCGGCTAATTTAGTGCGGGCATGTAGTGGGCCGCATTTTCATAACATCCGCGATGTGACGTATATTTTACCAGACTTCGACCCGTCGTTCGAGTCCGGCCTATCGGCTGCGCAGTTCGTTGATCGCGGTACGAAAATTGCCGAGGCATATCAGTGGAACGATAGAGTTTTGGTGTTCGCCCTGCAAGCCTCCCTAAAAGGGCCTGCTAAAATTTGGAGCGATGGTTCTGCGCGGGTTCCTGGAAGCTGGCTTGAGCTGGCCGAATCATTGAGGCGAGATTTCCCTAGCCATGAAAGCGAGGCCGATGTTCACATAAAAATTATGAATCGCACCAGGGAGCCGAGCGAGGCAACACAAAGTTACTTCTATACTATGCTAGCGTTGGGAAGACGAGGTTACTTGAGCGAGCACGCTATAATCCAGTATATAAAGAACGGGCTACGGCATCCATCTTTGCAAAATACGATCGCGAGCTCAATTTTCGACACCGTCAACGATCTTTTAGTCGCGATAAATAATTTCGAAACGAATCCCGTTCGAATTTTGGAGCCACGAACGGAGTCGAGACGAAATTTTGGACCACCACCACCGATACAGCGAGGTATTATCTTATCGAATGCACGAGCACAGCCAACTTCGAGCATTACGGAATCCCGTCGAGTCCGATGTTATAATAGTCTTGAGGTGGTGCATGGATGACGACTTGATCTCGGAGCCATTTTTATTGGGGCCAGATCTACTCTGCACATCGGGCAAACGACTGATCATTGATTGGAAAACGCTTTCCAAAACGCTCCAACTTTTGAGCCAACGCTATCCGTCAAAGAAAAGAACCAACTGTATCAGCTCATCAGTGAGCATAGAGAATGCTTCTCTGAATCACTTGCTCAATCAGGTCAATGCATTTCGGTAACGATGACGATAAGGTTAACGACCTTAAAACCTGTCCGACGCTAGCCATTCCGGATATCGTTCGCAAAGCGTGAGCGCGTTCAAGAAAGAGCAAACGAACTGCTCGAAAACGATACCATAGGTCTATCATCATCAGAATATTCGCCATCATTTGTCCTCGTTCGCAAACAAAATGGTGAGGACCGTCTCTGTATTGATTTCTGTGAGCTCAATGCTATCACTGAAAAGCATCCGTTTCTCATACCAACTGTTGAGGAGCAGCTATAATCGATCGCTGGTAATTTATTTTACACGACTCTCGATTTAATGTTCGGCTATCATCAAATACCAATCGCCAGAAGAGTGCAGGAAATACACTGCATTTGTCACGCATGCAGGCCAATACGAATTTAACCGGATGCCTTTCGGTCCGAGCAATACACCGAGTTATTTTCATAAGGTCATTACCAAGTTGGTACGACAAATGGGAAATCGAGCAGTTAGCTACGTAGATGAAGTAATTCTACCCAGCAAAACCATTGTCGAGGGTTTAATCAAACTCGGTTTTACTTCGAGATGTCGGTATGACGCTTCGGCCCTCTAAGTATACGTTTTTGTCTAAACAAATCACGATTAAAAAGTTAGAAGATTTCTGGGATTGAGCAGGTTTTTCCGCAAATTCATTCGTGATTATTCTCTAATATCGAGGCCGCTTACAATTTTGTTGAAGCAGAAGGACAATTCACAATTTTGTTGGCCAACCGAACAACGAGATGCATTCGAAAAATTGAAAACAGCACTTTGCTGCGATCCAGTGCTCAGTGCATACGATTTGACGAAGGAACATCAAGTTCAAACTAACACGAGCACACTGGGTCTTGCCAAAACCCTCATGCAACGAGACGGCGGTGGCAATTTCAGACCGGTTTTCTACTACAGCCGCCAGTGTAGCGAAGCCGAAAGTAGATACCATAGTCATGAGCATAAAGTTCTGGCTATCGTCGAGTCGTTAGAAAGATTCCTTATTTATTTGCTCGGTAAGCATTTCGAGATAATTACCGATTGCGGCGCAATTAGCACCACAAGAATGTCTAAGCCATTGCCACCGCACATCGGTCGATAGTTTCTGAACCAACAGGAGTACGATTTCCGCATCATACATCGAACGGCTGAAGGTATGAGTCACGCAGATGCTCTAAGCAGGACCTCAAACGAACCACCGAACGAGCCAGAGATAGCATCAGGGAACATAATGCGAGTGAAAGAAAACGAAGACTGGCTTGTGCTCCTGCAACGACAAGACGTGGGAGGCGATATAGGGTCCACTCAATCCAAACAGATCAAGTCAGATTATCAGCTCAAAAACGGTCGGTTATATCTTAAGGTCGACCAAGATCTTAAATTCGTCGTTCCGTATGCGATCAGGTGGAAAATCATCCGCACGTGCCACGATGACATGGGTCACTTTGGTCTTGAAAAGACCATAAATCGAGATGGCAAGATTTTTGGTTCAACCATCTCTGAAAATACATTAAGTCGTACATTGCAGGATGCTTAGAGTGCTGCTTTAATAAAAGAATCGCAGGAAAACCCAAGGTTCAACTCTATTCGGATGAAGTGACACCTATTCCGTTCTGGACTTTACACGTTGATCACCTGAGACCTTTTCCGGGCATTCGTCGAAGTAATTTGCACATCATTGGAATATCTGACTCGTTCAGTAAGTATTTAATTTTGAGAGCTGTCAAAACTACGAAATCCAAGCCCGTCATCGACGCATTCAGGGATCTGACGTTGTACTTTGGTCTACCTAAGCGTATAATTAGCGATCGAGGCACTGCTTTTATATCACAAGAATTGGCTGGATTTTGCGCATCTAATGAGATTCAACATATTAAGGTTGCCGTCAGAACACCTCGAGCGAATGACCAAATCAAACGTGCAAATCAGTTCATCTTATCATTTCTAAGAACTGCACCCACTGATCGTAAGGATTGGGATTTGCAATTGCGCAATCTTCAGTGGTCTCTGAATTCGCAATGTCACTCTGTGACTCACTTTAGTTCGATCGAGTTGATATTCGATTATTGCCTTCGAGACGTTATCACGAATCGGCTAGTTATGGCTCTAACATCCGATGAAGCGACTGCTGATACAACGGAGTGTGATATGGTTGACCGAAGACAATTGGCTGCAGAGCGAATTAGCACCGAACAAGAGAAATGGAGATTGAGGTTCAACGCGAAACACAAAAAACCTTTTATCTACAAGGAAGGAAATCTCATCGTTCTAGAGAACGTACCTGCTGCTACGGGTGAATTTCGAAAGTTAGAGCCCAAATATCGTGGGCCCTACATCATTTCGAGAGTTTTTCGAAACGACAGATATCTCGTCGAAGACGTGGGAATCGCACGTCCCAACCAACGGAAATTCTGTTCGGTGTATACGAGCGAAAAGTTGAAACCGTGGATCGTCGTGAGTCCTGACCTCGATTTTTGCGATGATGCTGCAGATTCAGACACGGAGTAATGAATCGAGACGATTCAATGTCAGGATGGTCGAGTGTCATGGCAACACCAATTGAAGAGCACCGGCCACAGAAGAAATCGAGAAGAGTCAGTCGCATACGAACCGTCAACCGAGCCATTGTATTTTGAACACAATAAATTAATTATTAACAAACGGTGCGCGTTAGTTTATTGTTTTCCCTCTACAATTATCCTGTTCCCAAGGTCCACCCCTGATACATGCAATGAAAGGTTCAAATAAGTTCAATCAATTGCTCCTCAGGGAAAATTCCGCGTCGTGTAGTGGTTAGAGTACTCGCTGTGCAAGCCGAAGATCCCTGGTTCGAGTCTCCTTTGATGTCAACGAGATTTGATTCAAGTGATTTTTCGGACGGACTATAAGCTCATTCATTTATGATACGCACTGGTTTAAAATCAGAACGTATTGCAACTGGGTGGACGGACATACGGCCAAAGCGTGCTACTGACCGTCTCACCTTCTCGATACATTCAATCAAGATAATGAGATACTCTTTTTCTAAGCGAAGGCCAAAAGGAGGCTGAAATGCTAAAGCAAAAAAAAATGTTCCAGATTGAATTATGCGAAGTAGCGAGGTCTCATACAAAAGCTAGTTTTAAGCGAAAACATAAAAAGCAATAGATCTACCCGAACCCGCATGATGAACTGTTGTGAGATGCGAAGTGTACCTTGTACGTGTATCTATTCAATGGTTACAACTTTATTGAAACTGTTTTGATTTCACTTGAGAGTATAGTCAATTGGCGAACAAGATTCAAAATCCGCAACACTGAGTTTTATCTTTGAATACTAAAAATCTCTAAAAATTTAGCAATATCATCAGTTCTCTTATTCGATTTTTTTCATTTTTATCAGCTGTCGGACGAGTGGCGCTCGATACCCGCCTAGGATGTGTTTCCGAAACAGAAAACGAAGAATCCAAGAAAATAATCAACGCCATCAATACTTTCTTTTGGACAGTGGCCGAAGTGGAACTACGTATGCCAATTTGGCGAGTATATCCCACAAAAGCATACAGAAAATACATTTCAGCTCTCGACAGCTTAATCGAGTAAATATTAGTTTCCAAACTTAAAAGAATAACATTTGCCAATCACAATTCTCTATGATTAACCAATCAACATTCAAATCCAACCCTCACAGATTGTCTATGAAACATATAAACATTGCAATGGAGGAAGCTGAAAAAACAACCGTCAAAAATGAATCAGATATTTCGATAGTCGAAAGGATTGTTAAGAAAACACAAAATCGACGCATTGCTGCCGTCTTGGCCATTGATTTATTTTTGGTGGGCGTTGATACGGTAATTTCGCGTGGAATTTATAAATTCAAATTGCGTTCATCATATTTATATGATCTTATTTAAACACAGACGTCAGTTGCAGCTTCCTCAACAATATATCAATTGAGCAAAAATCCCGACAAGCAGGAGCGCCTGTATGAAGAGTTGCGAAAAGTCTTGCCCAATGTAAATACGCCAGTGAATCAAAATGTGCTCGAACGGATACCATATTTGCGGGCATGCATCAAGGAGACGCTAAGGTAATTTTTTTAAACTCAATATTTATGTAAAATTTAAATTTAACAACGTTCTGCACATTTTGATAATTTATACTCCAGTTAAATATTTTTACACTCATAACTCAGTTGATATCCATCGACTCCTGACAATATTTATTGCGGATGTCCTGCATAACGGATCCTGAGTTTATTGAAATTTGTCAAGATTAAAAGTGCCATAAATTTTTAAGCGATGTCACTTAGCATTCATAAATTAATTATTCCACCCCCGACAGGCTTTCACCAGTCACCATCGCCAACGGTCGAAGTTTGCAGTCTGATGCAATTATAAAAGGCTATCACATACCGAAAGGGGTGAGTGGAAATAATTGAAGCCATTACATTGATCCTGGCGCTATGCTCGTATGAGTGTGCCTCTCTGCAAAGGCCATTGTCATCATTCTTTTATGTTTTCATATTTAATTCTTTTTTTAATGTATCTTTACACAGACCCATGTCCTGTTCCCGCATTTGGTCGTATCCAATATGCCCGAATACTTTCCCGATCCGGAAAAATTCATTCCTGAGCGATGGATGAAAAAGCATGAATTCGGTAAATGAAAAACCCAATCCACATTGTACAGAGAGAAACTTCAATGTTTTCTGCTTGTTTTCTTGTTTTTCTTTTTTGTTTCACTGTTATTGTATCTTTGTAGAGAATTTACCGGAATGTCCACATGCAGGACAAAAAATTCATCCGTTTGTCAGTTTGCCTTTTGGATATGGACGGCGGATGTGTGTTGGCCGCCGTTTTGCGGAAATTGAATTGAATACACTTTTGGCCAAGGTATGTTTTGGTGATGTACTCGCACTGGGGTAGTGTAAATTTTTTGTTGCTTGTTTTAGCTTATGCGGGGTTAAGGCAAGAGGGAGCCGTGTGAAAGTTAAAGGGTTATATTTTCGAGCAAGGGTTCCATGAACCAGTGGAAGCTTCCAAAATATTTTAGGTAGTTTAAAAATATGCTGAGTTAAAAAAAAATGTCCCTTCTTTTTTTACCATTGTGTCAATTGAAAAATGCTGACAATGAACTAAAAAACTTCATTTAACCAGTTTACACAAAAATATGAAAAACCATTATTTACAACTGTTAGAAGAATGGATTTGAGAACTGATTAATAGTCTCTATTCGTAAAATTTAGGTGCATTACCCTTTGCAGAGTATTTCATCATCACTCATTACATCAGTCAGTATTAATCATGTCCATTATTCATTTCAGATTTTCAGAAGATATCGGGTGGAATACAATTACGGCGAATTCACATACAAAGTCAATCCAACCTACATCCCTGCAAGTCCTCTTAAATTTAAGCTGACACCAAGAGATGACTAATACTACTACTCCGAACTTCGCCTTCGAAAATGATTGCCTACTCTTAAATTTGTCCATTTAGATTATCATTCCAAAGAAATTGTGTGGTATAGCACCAAATATTGGAAACTTAATTGCTTTAAAAAATTCCAAATATTTTTTATTTATACTATCTATTCACGTTTGATTCTATAGATACCGAAAAATGAAAACAATCCAATTAGAATAGAATTTTTAAGATAGTTGAGAATATGTGTTTTGGGTTATTCTGAAAATATTTGAATTAATGTATTGAGATCAGGATAAACTGATGAATCTCTTTAAGTATTGTTGTAAATACATAAATTGAGACAAAATAAAATATTGTAAATAGAATTCAATTAAAGCATAATTGACTTACTATTTAGCTGAATCATTAAGTTGGTATTCGTTGCTGCGCGAAAAACATTCTTGCACACCAGAATCTTGCCACAGTCTTTTCATAGCTGCTAAAAGTTCTTCTGAAAAAGGTTCTGTGTCATGCATCCTTTGACATACATCAAACACCATTTTCGCATCACTCTGTAAAATCAATCAATTCATATGAATAATTAATAATGTGTTATTATTTAACTGGAAAAGTTTTTTTATTTACCTCTCTCTCATTATTGCTATACTGAATACTGAGGTTTGGCATAGCTCTAAGAATTGCAACTAAGGATTGTATTGTGTTACTGTACACGACCGGCCGATATTGTTTAAAGTCTTCTGATGTGAATCCGCTTTCATGGATAATTCTGTCAAGAAAAAGATTTTAGAGAATTATTTATACTGATTGTGGTAATTTTATTATATTTATATTTATTTACAATCTACTATTGCTTAATATAAATCAGGAGTAATTCAATTGCTCATTAAAATTCCCACGATGAGCATCCATCAATACACTGATAAGATTCGACTGCACATCTTGGTAATTGTTTAGGACCAGTAGTAACAGAAGTGCCGCTGATGTGAATCCCTGCATCGTTTCCTGTTCCCATAGATCCTTAGTTATACTGTTCATTCTTCCAGTAACTTGATTCAATACCAGTTGAAGTCCTTCTAGCGTTTTATGTGTAAAGCGGTCTAAATTAATCATCAAATTGGCTGTCGAATCTAGGATTGAGGTCTGAGTCCGAATCAGGGACATAAGATGCTCGTCGTTAGATTGCAACCCTTTGATCGTAGCCGCCATATTCCTCGCGTATTCTGAATCCAGAGCGCCAAAGAGAGAGTTTGCTATGTTGACCACTATATTTATTGCCCCTCATTATTAGCTGCTATGTCACTCAATGCATGGGCCAAATGTTCATTAGTATCGGCGCAAGGCTGGCGGTTTGTTAATTTTCCACAAATATTACGTAAGTGAAGAGTTCCCTCCTGCATAAGACGAAATTCCTGCCAAAAGCTAGTCAGATTGTAGTACACCACCAAATTCCATTCACTTTGAATTAGTCCGGTTGACCCCAAGTTTTCGAGATACCAACCAGGCGGGATGGAAAATCTTTGTATCTCGACTGAGGATCCTAATATGGGTAGGATCAGACTTGTCCACAGAAGTAATTTCAAAGGCGAGCACGACCTTCTTGGCCTTGTTGATGATTTAGGATTCGTTATGCCACTGTTGCCAGCGACGGGCTCATTTTGGCGCTTTTCGTGACTTGATTGGGGTATCGTCTCTGTAGTTGACGTTGTTGGGATGACTCAGAGTTGCTCGTCTCTTGGCTCGATAATAACCTCTTCCACTGGCAAGGGTGCCAGTTTGTGCACCCTTCTGCACAGGACTCCGGAGAATCTTTTGAGGCCCACAACTCTAACAAGGTTATCAGGACCCCGAGTGCAGCGGATGATACGTCCGAGGGGCCATTCCAAGACTGGCATGCATTCTTCCTTGATGACCACCAACATTCCTGGTTTGGCCTCCGTGCATACGAGTATTTGCTTCCATTTGTGTCGCTTTTGCAGTTCCGCTAAATATTCGGATGCCCATCGCTGCCAGGACTTGTTTTTAATGTCATTAATTTCCTTCCATCGTTTCAGTAGGCTCATAGAACTTGGTTGTGCATCTGGACCCACCATAGAAGTCAATGACTCACCAATCAGGAAGTGTCCCGGTGTTAATGCCGTCAGATCGTTTGCATCCGAAGACATTGCAGTGAGCGGTCTTGAATTCAATATGGCCTCTATCTCTATAATTATGGTTTCTAGCTCATCATATGTGAGGGATGCTGGAGCTACGTTCCTAAGTAGGAAATGCTTAGCCGACTTCACTGCAGCCTCCTACAGGCCACCAAAGTGGGGAGATCTTGGCGGAATGAATTTGAACTCGATACCCTTCTGGGTACAAAATCCAATCACCTTTTGTTGGGCCGCCTCAAATAATATGTTCTCCTTCAGTTCAGCTAGCTGGTTCCTGGCACCAACGAAATTCGTGGCATTGTCGCAATACAGTCGTCTACAATGTCCCCTCCGGCGAACGAAATACCGCTAAATAGGCCTTTTGAGGACGCTTGCCTCGAATCTTGAAGTGCAGCCACAACGTTCCCGCAAAATCATCGCCTGTATTTAGAGAGGGCCTGGCTGGTTGCACTCTATCGGTTGGTAAGTTACCCATAAGCTGTGACATTAATTTCGGTTTCGCACGACTACATTCGACACACTTCTGGACGACGGATCTAGCAGCTGTTTTTCCGTTTATTCGCCAAAATCGTTGTGGACCAGCATGCAGATGGCGAACATGCAAGTCCTCCAATATCAGCCTGGTGATGTAATGCGCATACGGAAGGATCGCCGGATGTCTTGCGTCATAGGATAGATTCGAAGTCTCTAGTCTGCCGCCAACTCGAAGAACCCCATGTTCATCCAAAATTGGGCAGAGATTCCTTAGTGGATCCCTTGGGCCAACTTGTCCGGTAGTCTGCAATTGTTGGATAGATTCGCGGTAAGCATCCGATTGAGCGTCACGTAGCATTACTCGAAGTGCGTTTTCCAATTCGTCAACCGTTAACGTGGAAGTCTTTTCTCGTGTTGCCCGGCTTGCGAAGTTTGTTAATAAACCGTAGGATGTATGCTATTACCCGTTGAAATTGTCGAAATGAGTTCCGATGATCTAGTTGGTGAATGAAACTTGCCGAAGTTTTTGCAACATTAAGGACCACCTTTACGTGTTTCTTTTCTAAATCAACGTCGACAGTGCGATGCCAGGCCGTCTCCGAACCATGAAGGAACATGGGTCCATAAAACCAAATGGTGCAACCCTTCAACTCTTCGGGGGCTATGCCTCTTGATATAAGATCGGCTGGATATCGTTTAGAGTCCACGTGCCGCCATTGATCAGCGTTTCCAATTTGCTGTATGGCTGCCACTCGATTTGCAACGAACGTCCAGAAAAAAACATTTAAGCCTTGTTTCACCCAAATCACGACTAAGTCGATCAGCCAATTCTGCGGCTAGTCTTGCCGCGCAAAGTTCCAGTCTCAGAAGGGTGATCTTCTGCAAAGGGGCCACTCTTGATTTTGCACACAATAGCCGCACCCTACATATACCATCCGTACCAGTTGCACGAATATAGGCAACCGCACCAAAGGCTTGCTCTGATGCATCAGCAAATATGTGAAGCTGCGTTGTTTTCGGCAACTTGTCTCCATAGATGTGGCGAGGAATTTCCACGCTGCTAAGCTCATCTAGTCCTTCAGCATATCACTGGTACCGCAGCGTCCCAATCAATGTTGAGCTTCCACAATTTTTGCAAAAAGATCTTTGCTGTCACTGTCACCGGAGTTATCAAGCCCAGTGGGTCGAAGAGTCGAGCTATATCAGCCAGGATAGATCGTTTTGTGTACCTTCTGGTCATCGTAGGGCACTTGATCGTAAATATATCCTCTTTGGGTGTCCATATCAATCCCAACGCCTTAATATGGTCATCCCGTTCATCTGCGATGTTCAGCTGCAGTGCACGATCCTCTGCCGCAACATTTTTCAACAATTGGGGGTGGTTTGCACACTACTTTCGAAGTTCAAATCCAGCTGGGGCTAGTTGTTTTTCCATTGCTACAGAAAAACGATCAGCACCTGTCATCAAGTCATCCATATGAAAATCATCGGTTAACGATTTGGCCCCAAGTGGGTACTCTATCGCAGACTGAATTCCCAGCTGTTGCAGACATTTGGTTGCCAGATATGGTGCTGAAGACGTTCCATAGGTAACTGTGTTCAATTGATAACACCTTATGCTTTCACTGGGCTTATATCTCCATGCAATTAGTTGATAATTACGATCTGCTTCAGCTACAAGCACCTGGCGATACATTTTTTCAATATCTACCGTAAACACATATCGAGGCAGACGAAATCGTAGTAGGATTGGAAAAGAGTTCCGGCTGAATGGTAGGACCAACATGCAATAGTTCGTTTAAACTAACCCCTGAAGTGGTTTTGGTGGACTCATAAAAGACCACCCTTGATTGAGGTCCTATCCGGCTTGAAAATGCAATGGTGTGGGAGGAAGTAATGTGGTGATGGGATATGGTTCAAATTCACTTCACGCATGCGTCCCAGGTCTTCGTATTCCCGCATAAAGGCGTGATATTGATCATGCAGTGCTTCATTTTTTGATAGCTTCCGTTCGACTTGGAGCAGGCATGCAACAGCTGTGTCATACGAGCCTCCCAATTTTTCAGTACTGTCACGGAATGGAAGTCTCACCTCAAAACGCCCATCAGCAGTTCGTTGTAGGCCCTTCGCAAATTCGTTTTCACACTTGATTTCCTGTGATGTCGTGGCGGGTGCTCTTGCATCGATTTCTTCCAATTTCCAGGACCGCTCCATTCTTTCGCTTAGTTCATCGTCCTTGGCGTTAAAAACGCCACACAGAGGAATCGACTGGTGTGGGACTGTTAATCGGCCAGCCACGACCCATCCAAAAACGGTGTTTTGTAAACGTGGCAGAGTGGGTGCCAATTTGATCTGTCCATCAGCGAGGGTTTCATAAAAGGCATCTGAGCCCAGGAGCAGGTCAACTCGTCTTGGTTTATGAAACTCGGGATCTACTAAGTCGATATTCCTTGGTATGGCCCAGGAGATTGTGTGTAGTTCCAAAGCAGGTTGACGTGATGTTATTTGCTTCAAGACGATCGCGTTAAGCCCACATTGGAATGACGTAACCTGGGACTGCAGTACGAGCCTTGCCATGAGTTGTGCTTGTTGTGACACATCACCAAGGCCTTTAATGGACATATTGTGCTCAACACCTTGCAATCAAGCTTCTTGATTGTTATTGTTATTATACTGATCTGTGACCCGCTGTCAAGTATCGCTCGAAGCCTCGTCAATTGTCCATACTGATCAATCAGTATCACGAATGAACCATTATGGGAAGCTGTTTCCGTGGACAAGGCAGCGGATGGTGGAATCTCATTAGTTTCAATCACCTCGTTGGATGAACTTTTGCTTGCCACTGAATGAATAGTAGTGGGATTTGCTGCAACTTTACCGTCTGAATGTAATTAGGTATGGTGCTTCTTTTTGCATTTAAGGCAAGTTCCTGCACTACAATCAGCCATTCGATGCCCCTCTCTCAAACAAATGAAGCAGAGTTTAAGATGCCTGGCATTCTCAGTGCGAGCTTGGTGGGATAATCTTCCAAAGACTTCACAGGCGTAAATATGGTGATTTCCATTGCAATTACTGCACTTCACTAAGGATTCACTTGTCGACATCACAGCCGACGTTCGATGAGAAGCTGATTTCGTTCGTCCAGACATCTTTTCGGCACACGTTGCTTCCAAGGCCTGGAATCGACGCTCGAGGAAGGACAGAAAATCGTCTACACTCTGTAGTTCACGAAGAGCCTTCAATGATTGTTCATACAAGACATGTGTAATTTTGTCCAATTTCTTCACCAGTATTTGTAGCAGGATTGGGTCCCAATTTTCTATGTCAACTCCGCGGTTCTTTAAGCTTAACAGGCACTCCCTTGTTACGTCATGGAGTCCTTTCAGGTGCTAGCTGATTCGGTTGCTGCAGATGCTTGCGACATGAATGTGTTCAATTGCGTCGATAGTTTTTATGATGTGTTCTATCGCACGCATAGTTGAGCGTTGTTGCCGGATTAAACCTACAGTCTTGGCCTCGGCTTCGCTACGAGGAACTTCCAATTTCGTGGTAGGTGGCTGAGCTCCACTGCTCTATCGTCTCGTAGATACAGCCGGTGCTTCTGCAAGACGCCTTTCCACATCTTCCGGGAATTTTCCATACTCTTGCTCGGTTAGAGTAAAATATTTGCTCGTGAATAAGGATGATCTGGCCAATTTTTAGCTGATTCACAAATCTCACTGTTTGTGGTCTTGAAGGACATCCACAATTCCTCCACTTTGTCTCTTCGCGAGGTTAGATATTTGAGCGTTTTTCACGCAGCAGAATCCCTTTTGTAGTTGCGAAATAGCACTGTAACTCCTGACCTGTAGCCTCTTGCTGCTTGGTGAGCTCGTTTAGATGGTCCCGTATCGCTTCCATCCAAATTTTTTTGACAAATTTTAAATCTGCAAATCAAAATTTCGGATATGGGAACACTGACTTAGTGCATCCCAACGGTGTATTGCATTACCGAATGCAATCCAACTCGTCTGAGCGAGCAGCTGATTCGATTTACCGTTGGGAAACGGGGAAAGAAAAAGCAGAGATTTGGACGGATCGAGGAGTCCACGGGAGATCGTGAGGAACCACAGACAAATTGACGAATTTTTGTTCGCAAAACCCTTTTGGAATTCGGTAAGTTTTGTCGCCATTTGGATCGGTGCCGTGTGAAGTTATTAACATCGCGTCTTAGTCAATACTTGTTGGAAAGTTTCCAAATTATTTAAAAGTTGAGGTTCGATACAGGCAACGGAGTGCAGTGGATCATATGGTTTCGGGACCGCCCTCTAGACGAGTGTGTGTAAGGGTTGACTGTCGTGCCGTCAGTATTGATTGGGGTTATTGAATTTGTTTGGTGAGCACGGGCAGTGAATTGACAAAACAAATCGAAGTTAGTTTCTGATCAATTTCTTTGTCTGTTCCGCTTACGGGAGTCGCCCATAAATATTTGTGAAAGTCTTATCGTGCGTGATATTATCCGAACGGACGGAAAAGTGACGCACAATTAAAAATAGCGCACGAAATCAGTGCACCGTCATCCTACGGACACTCATCTACCGAGTCGCCGTGTACTGTCGCTCTTGCTAGCGGATTTGTTTGTAATCGAAAGTGCTCAGATCTAAGTGGATCTTCGAGTCTTAGGAGATAATCGAGTTGCGCTTTTAGAACGAGATGCTCCAAGTTCACTTTGTTTGATCGAATCAGGTCAGCCGCTGCCTGGCGTGAAAGTGATAATTGCTCATCCTGGCACATTTGGCAACAAGAACACATGCCGAAAGAGTGGAGCCAATCAATTATATTTTCTAATCGCAAAAAACGGTGACAAGCTACAGTGCGAAACTTTAAGAGTCTTATCAATACTTTGTACGGCGTACAAAATATTTTCAAAGATTCAAGAAAATAAAATGTGATCATACGCCAACAGTTTATTAGGGAGTATCAAAATGCTTTTAGAGCAGGCAGATCGACAAAAGACCAACTGTTCATTGTCAAAAAGGTACCTAAAAAATGCTGCGAGGTCAACATAGACGTACATCAAATCATCGTTGACTTTAAGCAAGCATACGACAGTATTGATCATAATGTACTGTACCAAATAATGCTTTGCTTTGGCATCCCCGCCAAGTAAGTCCGTCTTAACAAAATGACAATGATATCGACTACCTCCCAAGTCCGCATAGCCGCGGAGGAACTTTTTCTAAAACTCGACAGCAAAGCAAAACAAGTAGGGCTATAAATCAATGAGAATAAGCCAAAACCTCAAATAACCCAAATACACAAAATATCACACTTGGCGAGTACAATGTCGAAAATGCGGCCACCTTCGTTTATTTAGGCGCCAAACTAACGAGAACCGCTAATGAAAGGGACGAAGTACGTCGAAGAATAACGCTCGCAAATAAAATATTTTATTCAGTTTTGACGATATTGAAGACCAGCTGCATACACAGGAAAACAAGTATACAAATCTGTGATAAGACCTGTGCTTTGCTATGGGTGCGAAACATGGACCACAACCTAAGCATCCGCAAATATATTGAACGGCTATGAGAGAAGGGTCCTGAGGCGAAAAATTGCAGCGAAGTTAGACAGGGGAAGCTGTAATGGACTGGCTACGTAAATCATATGGACGAACAACGCATACCCAAAAAGGTATTCGTTGAGAGAACTGAAGGGCGCAGACAAGTGTGCAGTAATCGAGAAGGCCGCCTAGGCAAACTGCTCGAAAGACCTTTGCGAAGAAAATTCCATTTTTTTTAAACTAAAAACGCAATAAGTGCGAAGCAATTCGGTACGCAACTTATTAACATTGTTATTTTCTAACTCGTACTAAGCGCCGCCACTACCACCGCTACCATTATCAGAAAAAGTTTTTTCCGAAAAAAAACAAAAGAAAAAAATTATGTAAAAACTACAGGAAAAATTGATGATGGCAACCCTAGCGAGGCAATTGTTAAATTGTTCCGACGAGGAAAATCTTCGTTACCTCAATGAAGAGGCTCGTTGAGAGAAGCGGGAAAATTGTCAAGCGGGATTCGGATTGAAGAATGTCGAGATGTAGGCGAAAGTTATGTTGAATGTAGCGTAGTTTACGTTCTACAGCCGCTCCATCTTGCGCGTATGTTGAAATCTGCAATTGATTAAACGCGTAAAGTGTTCCATTGGATGGCCTGCCAGCGCATTCACACGTTCCTCAGGCAAGGCAAATTCCGGTGAGCACCAACATCTTCGCTCGCCGGGGCAGAAGACCATCGCTGCAGTCCTTTACGGACATTTTAATTCCTTCAACTCAATAGAATATCAGACGTATCGCTGCAAGCAAGTAACGAGCTGCGGGTGAAATCAAAAGCGGCAATTAAGACCGTGGCAGAACAGATGATCGGATATCAAGCCCAGCGCAAAAGAAATGATTGGCTTGACGATGAGGGCCAGAATGCGTCGAACAAAAAGAATCAGACGGACAAAAAATATTTAGACAGAAAAACTAAGACGACGAAAATATCAGAAGAGTGGCGAATAAGATAATTAGAATCGAGAAAAGAAAATACTATGACGACCGATTGAGAAGCATCGATTTGCCTAGCGAGCAACACAGTTCCAGAGCATTGGAGCCTGTAGATATTCCCGGAGAGCTTTCATTGTCCCCACCAACTCTGGATGTAGTTTGTTTCATCATCAAGGCCCAAAAGAATAATAAAGCACCGGGCATCGATGAGATTCCAATGAAGTTCATTAAATATAATGGCCGCGATGTTCAGAAAGCCATTCTAAAAGTCATCCAACACATTTGGCAACAGAACATATGCTGAAAGAGTCGAGCCAATCAATTATATTCCCTACCCACAAAAAAAGGTGACAAGCTGCAGTGCGAAAATTACAGAGGCATAGCACTACTTTGTACGGCGTACAAAATATTTACAAAGATCTTAGAAAGTAGAATTAGGCCATGATGGATTTAGAGCAGGTAGATCGACAATAGACCAGTTGTTCATAGTCAAGCAGGTACTTGAAAAATGCCGGGAGCTCAACATAGACGTACACTAAATCATTGTTGACCTCAAGCAAGCAAACGAAAGTATCGATATAACATACTGTACCAAATAATACTTTGCTTTGGCATCCCCGCCAAGTAAGTCCGCCTTATCAAAATGACAATGATATCGACAACCTCTCAAGGCCGCATAACCGCGAAGGAACTTTTTCTGGAACTCGACAGCAAAGCAAAACAAGTAGTGCTACAAATCAATGAGAATGAGCCAAAACTCTTGCAGCAGTCAAGGCATAAATACCCCAACTACACAAAATATCACACTTGGCGAGTACAATATCGAAAATGTGGCCAACTTCGTGTATTTAGGCGCCAAACTAACGAGAACCGGTAATGAAAGAGACAAAATACGTCGAAGAATACAGCTCGCAAATAAAATATTTTATTCAGTTTTGACGATCCTGAAGACCAGCTGCATTCACATGAAAACAAAGCTTCAAGTATACAAATCTGTGATAAGACCTGTGCTATTTTATGGGTGTGAAACATGGTCCCTAACCTAAGCATCCGAAAATATATTGAACGCCTTTGAGAGAAGGGTTCTGAGGCGAAAAAATGGAGCGAAGCTAGACAGGCAAAGCTGTAATGTGCTGGCCACGTTAATCGTGTGGACGGGCAACGCATACCCAAAAAGGTATTTGTTGGTAGAGCTGAAGAATGAAGACCAGTGTAGTAATCGAGAAGCCCGCCTAGGCAAACTGCTCGAAAGACCTTTTCGAAGAAAATACCATTTTTTGAAAAATAACAACACAATAAGTGCGCAGCAATTTGATATGCAAGTTATTAACATTATTATTTTCTAACTCGCACTAAGCCCCGCCACTACCATCGCTACCAATATCAGAAAAAGTTTTTCCAAAAAAACAAATGAAAAGAATTAAATAAAAACTACAGAAAATTGATGTTGGCAACCCCCTTTGTGACGCAATCTAGCGAAGCAATTGTTAGAATATTGCGGAAAGGAAAACCTTCGTTACCCCCCATGAAGAGGCTCGTCGAGAGAAGCGGAAGAATTGTCAAGCGGGACTCGAATTGAAGAATGTCGAGATGTAGGCGAACGTTTTATTCGGAAGAAGAAAAACTTGCAAAAACAGTTCCTATATTTAACGGTGGTGATCATCTCGTCCCGAATAACTATCGTCCGATGGGGCTGCTGACAGGATTTAGTAAGATATTTGAAAAAATACTAAACAATCGATTGACATCATTCTCTCGTAAGCCAACATCAGTTTAGTTTTCAAAAGAACAAAAGTACTTTGGATGCCCTACATTCTGTCACACGTTTCATCAAGCTAGGACTTGACAGAGGTGGTTATGTCATCGAATTTTTTGTGGATTTGAAAAAACCATTTGATACAGTTGATCATGACCTCTTGCTTCGTGAACTTGAATCGTACAGTATTCAGGGTAGTTCTAGGCAGTTGTTTAAGAGCTTTAAGAGATCGTAGAGAACTTTCATCAACAATGTCCTGAGCGATCGAGCACCTACGAAAACAGGAGTTCTCCAAGGCTCAATACTTGGCCCAACTTTGTTCCTGCTATACACAAATGATCTAAATACATATGGACTGATGGGATATCACACATTCATTCAGTTCTACTTTATTCAGGACGAGACAAAACTGCCATTGACTACACTATCAACGAGGATCTAGGAAAATTCCATCAGTGGCTAATTGGCAACAAACTAGTATTGAACCCTACAAAGACAAAATATATTGTTTTTAAGCAAAAGAACAAAGGAGATATAGATGTCGAACTAAATATTAACGGCGAAAAATTGCAGAGTGCTAGAAATGAAATATCTTGGTGTTATCATAGACCATCGTATGATCTGGTTACCGCACATAAATAGCTTAAGGAGGCAATTAGTCCCAAGAAAAGGATTGTTAAGAAGATATGAGGTTTTCCGAATGCACATCAAGAGACTTGTTCTAAATGCGTTCGTCCTGGCGAAATTACATTATGGACTACTTATTTGGAGTCAATCAGCAAAGCAACATTTAAACAGTATATCCAGGCTGCTGACTAAAGCGTATAAAAACATTTTGAAACTGCCAGTGCTTACTCAAACTAATTTGGTTTACCAATTGGCAATATTATTAACATTTAGTCAAGTCATTATAATGGAGAAAGCTAAGTTTACCTACAACAATTTAAAAACTAATGGATCGAAACGAACACCATTAATTAAGGTATCACAGATCAATGCATATATAGTAATGCGAGAAATGCAGATCAATTCGTAATACATTTTGCCAGAACGGATCGTCTAAACATATATATATAACAATCTATCAGAAATGGTTAAGAAAGCAAACTCACTTTTGGTATTCAAGAAAATACTAAGGGAGCATTTAATGAGCACTGATTGAAGCGTGGACCTGTAATTATGTTTTTATGAGCCCATTATCTTAGGGCGTTTTTTTACCCTATCGACGAGATACTGAAGTGACCGTTACTCAGAGAACGTGTCGTATTATATTAAATTGGTTTTTATCTCTGAGAGCCGATCATGATTATTGGACAAGATGTTCATGAAAAGGACTAGTTCACATTATATTGTGTGCCCCCTTATACCGATGTATTAAACATTGTCTGGGTGGCATAAAGGACGAAGCGACTGCAGCGAATGCAGATCACACGAGCGTTGTGCGACGAAGAAAGAGTGATGGAGAGAGTGGTAGGGAATGGAGGTAGTGACGGATGAGCCTCTCAAATTGAGTCATGTTCATTTTTCAGTGTCGCCAGCTATGGTAAAATCCCGTGAATTATCAGCCCATGTAGTATTGCTCCTTTTTTGCCCGAGATGATCTTTGGAGGTACATTTTGTGTGGCGGATTTCTCTGGTTAACTGCAGCTTGACATTTTTTGTCCAACCCGTTATTCCGATCATTTTTTATCCATATCCTACTACCATTTCCGGTGTGTCATCTTTGACCATTTTTCACATCGTTTGGATATTGTTGCTATTTTCTCCCGCCTGTGTGACCGTTCAGTGTGGCTTCTAGCAACGATGTATATGTAGACTTCATCGGATCATCATTTAACTTAGATAGATCGTATTTTGTTATCAATAGCTTTGTTTTTTTTTTTTTTTTGATATTTGAAGATGCAAATCGGAATTTAGCGTGTGTCAATTGCTACGAATTGAGCGTGTGTCAAAAATGCGGGTGGCAGCTCGTTTTTCTATGAGAACGTAGTCTATTTGTTTATGCGTGTAGCCATCAGGGGATGTCCACGTCCTTCTGTGGATGAAACGCAGTCTACGAGTATTAGGCGCTGTGCGTTGGGGTTGGTCTCTGCGTGTAGGCCGTGCCAATTTCCAGCCTATTTGGGCGTTAAAGTCCCCTAGAACAATTTTGACGTCGTGTGAGGGCAGCATGTCTATACTATGTTCGAAGATGCAGTAAAAATCATCATTGCCCGCTTTTTCGTTATTTTCAGTGGGAGCATAGCAGTTGACAAATCAGATGTTAAAGATACGCAGAGCACGATCCGTTCATTAAATACCTTGAAGTCATCAACAATTTATTTGAAGTTATTGTCTTATTTGTTTGAACTTATTGTCCACGATAAATGCCACTCCATATTCATGGATACCTGACGACTTGCCACTTGTATAAAGACAGTGCGGGTTTCCATGTCATTGATATCATTACAAAGCAGATTAGTTTCTTGGGACGAGTTTAAGTAGTATTCATTCCGAAAGTGGGCAGATGGGGCCAAGAGCTGTCAACGGACTTCAGACGCATTAATCTAACATCTTTCGTCCTTAAAACGCTTAAAAGCAATTTGATCTCTCTTCTGTAGAAGATTCTAAAAAGAATACCAGTACCTAAATCTCAACATTTCTTTTTTTTTGCTTTAGCATTATTACCTTTTTCAGGTGCTTTAGTTAGAGATACAGCATTTCATTATCTTGACTGATCATGATAATGAGAAATCTCAAGTTTATGGATACTTCCCTCTATGGCATTGTGCGTACAATACACACGTCAAAGAGGCTCTCTTCTCAGTAGGGGTGGGGAGATATCTGAGCAATTAGTTAATTTCAATTCGTCGTACCAGAGTTGTCCAGTTGGATTTAGCTGACAGGCACACAACAAGGTCCGCAATTCGTGGCACAACTAAAGAAGGTGTAACATCTTCCCTACTTTGGAGACTTGTCATGAATAATATTCATTCGGTATTAAATAGCAAGGAGATAAGGGTAGTGACTGGTCTGACTCGGCCGACGAAGACAGTTCATCGCTGCTCGGATTTCAAAATTGGAGGACGCGGTCAATAGGCCGAGACAGATGGAGGCGCTATTTGCAGAAAGAGAAGGCCCGAGAGGGGCTGTAGTACGACGAAGAAGAAGAAGAAAGGTAGTGGCATATGCCAACAAGCTGGTAATAACGGAATGCGTCCTGAAGAAAGTGAGTACGTTGGCTACAAGTTGTAATATAGCATAAACTCGTGGAAATCTGAAAAGATGCTCTTCACCATGAACTAAAATTCGTGCTTTTATTCTTCTACGGCTTAGAGGCTACCAACTTTCGTTATCCTTCAGCACCAAACATCTTGGAAGTATTTTAGTTTCGAGTAAATATAGAAAATTGTGTCAAAAAGGCAGATGATGGCTTCTACGTTTGTAGCAAAACCTTTGGTAAAAAGTCGGATCTATAGCCTAAAATGGTACACAGCAGTAGTATGTCGGATCCTCACCTTTGGATCACTAGTTTGATGGCCTATGGATATTTCAACAAACCTCGCTAGAGTGCAGAGAACTGCAGCTTTTTGGATACGGCTGCTTTGCGCTCAACTCCTAGGGATGCTCTAAACGTACTTCTCAATATACTTCCGGTTGAACATTCTATTAAAAACATCACGGCACTCAAGCTGAAGGAGTCTGGATGCTGGCTACCTAAGCCATACGGCTACATTGCTGCCCTAGACTCCTGGTCAGAGTAAAGTGATCACGGCGGCGATTTACTGAACTACCCCTAAGCTGAACCTTACTAAATATTTCGCGGTGTGCTTTCCATTTAGGGCAGAGTAGAGGAATTGCGAAGTGTTGCAGGGATACAATATACAAATCTTAGCGATGGTTCAAAAATAGAATGCGGAATTGGGGCAGGACTGTTTTCAAATCGCAAAATCTCTCAAAATGTTCACCACCTATCTTCCAGGTGGTGGTACTGGCCATTTGAGAAGTATGGAATATACTGAAAATCAATTATTCACATATAAGAAAAGCGTTGCTATTTGCTTGAATATTTTGGCTGCTATCAAGGCTCTTTGTACGGCTATCACATCCTCTGAGGTAGGAGGACAGTGTTGAAGGAGCGGGCTTTTGTAGGCAGCCGGTTTGCAATAACTTTTCACTGGGTTCCCAAATATAGGAACATAGAGGGCAATGAATAAACGGACCAACTGGTCAGACAGTGCTCAGCCTTTGACACTTCTTTCGCAGAAACGCTTAGTATACTACTAGAGTTGTACAGAGAGCAATCACCTCACCATTCAGCTCCAGATCAATCAAGGTCTGGCATGAAAACGGCGTCAATTTTTGCTAATTGTAATCAATCAAGCAATCTCGCTACAACGAATATTATTAATGAGCCTATATCTGCACCTCCAATAGAAGAGAAGACACGATATAAGCCTACGGCAGATCCTTGCTGGGAGTGATCAAGTGGCGAACGAGGTCGCAGAATTGTGATGTTTGGGGCTATTAATCCTGGAGGCCAAGGCTCGCCTTGGGCTTTCGTAGATGATTAATAATAAAAAAAATGTTCTAGATGTTCTAGACATAACAACAGCTCCGTCGAGGTCAAGCCTTCAGGTAAGGTGTCGGGGTATAATCTTGCACAGCAAGCTGAGCTATTGGGAGTCAATCCGCAAAACATGCAATAAAGCATCCAATCTAATCCAATCATTCACTAGGCTTATGGTGAATAAAGATGACCCTTCAAAAACAAGACGATGGAAACTAAGGGTTACATTGAACTCCATACTATCGTATAATTTCGAGATCAGGACGAATGCCATGGAAATACAAAAATGCAGAGCGAGAATGGAGAGCAAACGACTAGAAGCGGTCTGAGAATCATCTGCAGTCTGTGATTGTATTGGTAAGTGTGATCCCAGGTTTTTGGTGTTACAGGACTATCGCTCACTATGCATAAAAATAAAATTACTTCTATTTAGAGAAATAGGATCGTTGGCACTTGAATCAAAGGAGGCGTTGGAAAGTCGTTTGGAAATAAGCCACAATCAAGCTGCAGGACAAAACAATCGAAAGCCGGTAAAAACACTAAATCGCAAGTGCTTTCAGTCGTTCTATGACCAGCATTATTGAAGTTTTCGGCCGACGGACTACATAGAAACATATTTTCGTGAAAGGAAAGGTTAAACTTATATAAAAACAAAACTTCATGGAACGAATACAGTCATGAGAAGTATAACACAAAACGGGATCGTGAGAACATGCCAACCCATCCTCAGGTAGAGTTGGCTTCTAATGAGTGTGCTCATAGATGACGAAGTACCAACTTTAATATTGTATTTGTCTCTTATTCAACTAGTGATTCAAAAAGTTAACCTGTAAACTATGAGGTCTGAAATCAAAGCATTTGCTCTGGTTAAACACTGCGATCACTCGGCTTTTTTTAAATGAGCAGAAGGTGAAGCTTCGAATACTCAAAAGAATAGTTTGTTTGATTCTTATAGTAAGCGAGAGAAGGCCTTAATGCTCTCCTCAGTTTGTTACCTGGGAGTACATTTTTTAGCTGTCAATATGAAGGTTAGCGGATTTCTAACGCAGCAATGCGGGCATTGGATCATTAATAATGTATGTTTTGTTCTTTTTGATCATTTCCAACGCGAAGAAAGTGTCATAAGGGTGAATCATGCTAATTTTGTGAAGAATTTAAGCAAATTTTTTGTTGACTAAGCAACCAATTTGGGGCGTTCTATTCTTCATAGGTTATTCTAACTACTTTTTCTTAGACCAAACTAAACAAGTGTTCTACGAAGCGATGCATACACACTTGAAATATAATTTACTTTCAATAGTATTTATAAGTTAAACTTAGATATAACTTACTTCATTTGTTTTACAATTGTACTTTTTCCGGATTCACCAGCACCTGGAATGAAAAAAGCATATATTTTAGTGCTGTAATTACAAAAATGTAGTGCAAATAAAATCAACATAATAAAATAATGTGCGAGATTCGATCATTGTAGATTTAATTTCTAAAATCATTAATTAGCTGGGATTTATTTTTAAAATATTAACACAATATGCATGGAGGACATCATTCCCATATTAAGGTAAGGGTGCCATCTTTGAAATACCATTTTGTTTTTGGCTGATTTCTCGAAAAATATAAAATCAAATCTGCGACATATATATATATATATATATATATATATATATATATATATATATATAAATATATGAGCTCTCCCGTCTCCCTGTAGAGGCCCCTCGTAGCCTGTCCCACTTTGTGCACCCAAAACATGTGTGGCAGGCATTGTCTTCCTCTCCTGGGCAAAACCGACAATCGGAGGACCGTGACTTACCAATCTTGTGCAGGTAAGACCGAAAACACCCATGCTCGCTCAAAAGCTGGGTCAGATAGAAGTCAGTCTCACCATACCTTCGATTCAGCCACGATGTCACATCCGGCATGAGGCGCGCAGTTCACCTCCCCTTCGTGCAATTCATCCAAGACTGCTGCCAACCGTTGAATCAGCGCTGTCTCTCCTTGCGGGTAACCATTTCCCTCGCATCCTTGTTTCGCCGCAGCACTCTCCAGCAAGATGGGCGAAAGGTATTACGCCTGTAATAACTCTCACCGCCGGATCAGAGTCTGCCGAATACAAAGATGCAATCCTCAGTGCTCCTCTTCTCTGTACCTGTGCTAAGCCTTTTCAGTATACCTCCTCACTGAGAGCGTCGCCCCATATTTCTACTCCGTACAGTAGCACTGATCCTACAGCACTCATCAAGAGGCGCCTTCTTGATGGGCTGTGTCCCCCTACGTTGGCCATAAGTCGACTCAGAGCCGATACTCCCAACGCAGCCTTCTCAGCCGTTGCCCTCATTTGCTCAGAGAAACTCATATTCGAATCGATCAGTAGCTCCAGTGCTAAACTGAACCTGTGAGCAGTCATCCAGTCTCTCAGTCGGCGCATTAGCCTACCTAGCCTAAGTTGCGTTTGTTCAACGGTGCGTCTAGCGACCTGAGCCGCAACATCATCCGCATAGCCGATCAAGCGCTACTCATCTGGCATCTCCAGTCTCAATAGCCTGTTGCAAGACACGTTCCACAAATCTGGACCATGATAGACCCCTTCAACTTCCGATGTAACTTCCATTCTTCGTTGCCCCTGTGTCGTGTCGTAAAGCAGCCTTTGGTTTTTCAGGTAGTCCCTCAAAAGCCGCAATAAATATTCTGGAACTTGAAAAGGGTTTCTAGCGCATCCAGAACATCCGCCCATCTAGCGGAGTGGAAGGCGTTCCTAACGTCGAGTGTCACCAACAGGACGATCCTTCGCTTGATGGGGCTTTATGCCTCTGCCTTTTGGACCGCGCTCATCACCTCAGCAATCACATCACGCGAAGCAATCTGCTCTAAAGCCGTACTGCCGAAGAGATAGGTCCCCAGCAGCACGAATCGGGTTAGTGAGTCTTCCCTTGATGAGTTTCTCTAGCACTTTCCCAGCCGTGTCGGGCGGTATGCAGACGGCGATCTGGCATTTCCCTTCATCTTGCTGATGATGAGCACGAGCCTCACCCCGTTCGATCGTATCGGGAAAACCGCGTACCGTAGGCAAGTGTTGAATGTGCTGAGCAGCAAATCAACTGGAATACCATCTGGACCTGGAGCCTTCCTCGCTTTCAGTTAAAGAACTGCCTCTTCCAGTTCCGGCTGTATGAAGAGTGGACACTCTACTGGCTGAGTAGTCCTCTAATACTCTCCAATTGTGTATCCTCCGTACTAAGGACTGCGAGGCGAATGTCACATTCGGTATGAGTCCTTCGCAGCCAATACAGCGGAAAGTCAGCGTATTTCCGGTGTTAAGTACAACGAGCGCCGTCCTAGCCACCATTTCTAGGATTCGTTTTTACTGCGGGTCTGTTTTTGGCATGCCCCATTCGATTGCTTTCGCATCAAAGTCTCCCCCAACGAACGCGTTGCCATCTGTGTTCGAGACAGCGCCCTCCAAAGCATTAAGCTTGCCTTGGAAAGATGACATCGGTTCGTTCGGCACTAGGTACACACTAAAGAAGGTGGTCCCTGAGCACCAAACCCACACGAAACGCAGCCCTCCCTCTGGAAATCACTGTTCCGAACCAAGATAGCGACAGTTCTAGTTTCGTGAAGGTACTATGACGCAGAACTTTTAGCATGGTATTGCTCACTCAGCAGCAAAAAGTCGGCTTTTATGTCCCTCGCAAACTGCTCAAGCAGGTTTTGGGTGGTGGAGCTGCAGTGTAGGTTAACCTGCAGCATACGGGTCATTAAAGTTTTGATGTCTCCTTTGCTTCCTGGAAAACCCGACATTTTCCTGATTCTAAGACGTCCCCAAAATCCGGCATTGAATCAACATCCTTGATAAGGAGACAGTGCGCGTTGGTTGAACACTCTTTTATTTTAAGTCCCATTTCACTGCATTTGTAACAAAGGGAACTGCTATCGGGTTCTTTGGATACTTGTGCAGTGTGACCGTAGCCAAGGCATTTGAAGCATTGAAAAGGCGTTGCTCGTCGCCATATCCTGCAGGCAACCCACCCCATATTTACTTTGCCCTTTTTCAAAAAATATTCGACCTCCTTTTCAGTCAAGTCAATAATGGCCTTGCGTTGTCTATAGTTTTCTGGTGTCAGCCTCGCTTTGATCCTGCCTACGCTAAGGAGCTCATTTATTCCGATCGTTGCAGAATGCTTCTTTATTGTAGACCTCTGCTCCGAATTCGACCAGTATGTGGCCCGTCCGCGCTGGTCGTACTACTTTAATAGCAGTGTTGATGTCCTCGGGCCTTACATTTCCCCTGATATCCCGTACCACCTCTGCGTAAGATCGGCCATCTTGGGGTTTTAAGAGCAGTGCCTGCTGCCGGGATCTTCGTCGGCGCTTTTTCTCTTATATTTCGCATCAGGTCTTTTTTCTTGCTGGGTGTCGGCGAACCTTATTTCCTGGCACTTTTTGAAGGAGTTTCTTTGCGACCATTCTTTTGTTTAGGCTTAGCCCATAGCGCTTTTTGAAATTCCTGCTCTTCTTCAACCTTCTTGTGTCCTCTTCGGTCTTTAACCAGCTCCTCCAATAATGCCCTAAGCGGTCTTGGAGCTCCTCTTGTTTAAGGAGCTCATTCTTTACACCAGTGCTGTTTTTTGGCGAGGCGAATATCGATTTAATTTATTTTAGATTGTCTCCCGCTTTTCGGATCAGCCTTCCTTCTCGTGTCATTGGACGGCAATTGTACTTTGCGACGGTGGGGATGAAATCACAGGGCTGTCATAATTACATTGTATGCTTCACGATGATTCGTTATTATTTCGGGATTTAAGACCCTTGCTTCGATCACTTTGGTAGCGATTGCAGCAGTAAGCATCAAATTCTCGATGTTCTTTATATTCCCTCCCTCCCTCGCGCGAATACCTGGCACATAATGCCTGTCTTTTATTCCTAAGCATTTATATCTACATGTTTTTCGAATAACACTTCAACCCCTTACCTTCGTTTAAAGATAGTTTGAGTATCTCATTATCTTGATCGAATGTTTCGGCACTCGAGAAAGTGATATGGTCGGTACCGCGCTGTGGCCATGTGCGAAACAGTCTGATTTTCAAACCAGTAAGTATCATAGCTGAATGGGCTTATACTCCATCCGAAGAATTTCGTTGTCACTAACGGTTTGAACCAAGGATTTTCGGTTTACATGGTGAGCGTTATAACCGCTGCACCATGCGGACTGCTAGTTCCTGAGTATATTTTACACAATTTTCTCTTATATTTGACCTTATTGATCACAAGTGATTTACTCAAAATTGGATATAATTATGAGTGGTTGTTTATAGCTATAATGATAAAAATTTGCCAGTGTTAACTTAGGGGATTAAATTATAGTTTTAACTCCCGGTGATGCTTTTCAAAACTGGGCATTTATTTGCTAGAAGACTATGTGTAATGTTTTTGTTATTTGGTGAGGTGTTCTGTCAATCACAGGAATTTCACTTGATTTTAAATAAAAAATAAAAATGCAATAAAGATTAATGATGTCATCAAAATTATTCACCAAACTTTTAAAATAACCTCCAATACAAAAAATATCATACTTCTCGAATACAAGATGAAAATGTGGACAAATTTGTCTATTTAGGCCTCAAACTAACGAGAACCGGTAATAAAAGAGACGAAATGCGCCGAAGAATACAGCTCGCAGATTAAATAGTTTATCTTGAAGACCAGCTGCATACACAGGAAAACAAAGCTCCAAGTATACAAATTGAGAAGACCTGTGCTAACTTTGAGTCTGAAACGTGGACTCTAACCGAAGCATCCGCAAACATATTGAACGCCTTTGAGCGCTGGGTCCTAGTTGCTTTGCACAATAGCGCCCAGATGACACTCCTGCGTGAACGGCTCCAATTCAACTATCAAGCCGTCTCCATCCAAGGAAAACCGTGGCAGGCCTCGGAGTGCGTTCGAAGTTCGCACTATTAAGTGGATGATGTAGGCTCGGTTGAGACGGACTCCCGATTAGCGCTGGTCTAGCTCGTCGCATGGCCTCCCTGCGCTGCAAAGATAACCATGGGACCAAAACGGTGACTATACACACGAACGGAGATACGGCTCCGAAGGGGGACCCAATAAAACCAAGTTAAAACCCTAAAAATCATCAAAAAACCCCAAAAAAGAAAGCGAAAATAACAACAATAACGACGCAACCAGCGGCTGCAGCCACGATGTTAACAGCACATCGGGATCGGTTCTAACGATGGCAAAAATGACGATGAATACAATGACAGTGAAGACGGACGAAACAAGAAAATTAACAGACAGTTTTGTCCAGATTGAGATTCCTGCAGCATTTGGGCGCAGTAAAAAAATGATGCGAACGCCAGAACGTCCTTAAACAAAAAAAGTGGGAAACTCTGAAGAACGCGCTAGATGTTCGAGCGGTCGTGGAAAATATAAATTCGATGGTTACTGCTGCGATCGCTACTGAAGCAAGGGCTGTAAATCCCGCAAAAATGACAAGCCATCCTGAAGCCCACAAAGAGATTACGCCAGGAAAAGAGAGGAGTGACCAGACAAATAAAGCGCCGTTGTGTGATTTCATCGCCACTGTCGAAAATATGGCCGAAGTAATGTACTCGCAAACAGAAGCCGATAAACTCTGCCAAGAAAGTTGGTCGCAAAGTACAATTGCCACCCAGCGACATGAAGAAGAAAGGCTAATCCGAAAAGCAGGAGATGTTCTAAAAAGAATATAATCTGCATCGACTCACCAAAAATCAACAAAGGAGTAATGATTGGGCTCCTTGAACTGGAGGAGCTCTAAGACCGCATCGGCATTATCGGAGGAACTAGTTAAAGGCCGAAGAGGACCAGAAGGCCGAAGAAAAGTAGTAGGCTAAAGAAGCACTCAGGGCTAAGCCTAGAAGGCGCGCGCGGATAGCTCCACCATCAAACAACAATAAAAGAATGACGTTTAGCCGAATCGAAGGAGATCGGGATAAAAGAAGGAAGGAAAAGGCATTTGATGGGCGCGCGCCAGGTCACGATTTCCAGACAGTGCCGACAAAAGAAGCGAAGAAAATCGCAAAGAAACTCCTTTAAAAAGTGCCAGCAAATCAGTATACTGACGGTCCACCGGAATTGGTGAAAAGCGAAAGGCGTGTCATAAGCTTCGGCGTGAGGCTCAACAGCAGCATACAAGTCAACAAGGCTTGCTGCAGGCAAGATCTAGAGTACAATGTGAACAAGGATCCGTGGGGCCTTGGCCACAAGCTTGTTATACGGAAGCTTGGTGCTCTACAGACGCCTTGCATACATGAAGCGGCAAAGAAGGACGAGATAGTGTGGGCGCTCTTTCCCGCCCATCCCATTCGTGTAGACGCGGTCCACGGTGAAACAGCAATAACTCCCACTCTTCACACAGCCAGAACTAGAAGATGCAATCCTATCATTGAAAGCTTGGAAGGCTCCAGGCCCAGATGGTGTTCCAGCTGAGGTATTGCGGCTTGCCTATCACCATTGTCCTGACTTGCTGCTCAGCACATTTAACGCTTACCTGCGGGACGGGGTTTTCCTGGTACGGTGGAAGCTGGCAACGCTCGCGCTAATCAACAAGGGGAAGGGAAAGCTCAGATCACCGTCTATATACCGGCCGTTAATCATGCAGGAAACGGCTGGGAAAGTGCTAGAGAAAGACAGTGAGGGAAGACTCGCTGACGCGAAACGTGCTGCTGGAGAGCTATTTCCCGACAATACGGTTTTAGAGCAGGACGCTCCACTATTGATGCGATTGCAGAGATAGTGACCGCGGTCCAGAAGGCAGAGGCACATAGCCGCTTCAAACAACGGATCGTTCTGTTGGTGACACTCGACGTTAAGAACACCTTCAACTTCACTAGATGGGTGTTTTCGTTTGAAACAAGACTCTCATTTGTAAATTTCTAAGGATATCCCACGCAAGAGGGGTGTTATTCTGAAATCGCTAGTCTGTATGTGGGCTTCTATTACAATGCTTGAATTTCTTTCTTTCGGAGGTGGTAACTGGGATAAACAAATCATCAATGCCTTGCTATACATGATAGCACATCATGACTGGCCGTTAAGGACACCAAAAAAGGACGGCATTAAGACATTTTGCAAGGCAATGCAGCCTTTGTACTCAGTGCCTTCTGAACCTACCTGTACTAAGGTAATGGAAAAGAAATTCCTACTGCTGCGTGCTGACTACGGGCGAAAGCTTTCCAATGCGAAGTCTATCGGTCTTACACTGGACTTGTGGACGCATTCGGAGACCATGCAGTCGTATTTGGGAGCAACGGCACAATACAGAGATGGTAAGCTTATAATATTATCAAGGATGAAGGTTTGCTATCTGCTGGCTACCTTTTAAAAATGGTGCTTGGTTTTGTAATATACAGCCAACCACATGCAACACTCTTCAGATATTTTTTCCGTAGCATGTGGTCGGCTGGGAATAGTATAACCAAGTAGCGAGATATTGTCAATCTGCTTATAGGCAAGAGAACATAGAAGCCTGGCAAGTTATTTTCAATGAAAAATGCCATTATTTAGATTCATATCAGACGACGGTTATGATATTGATTTGTAACACAATGAATTTATTTTAAATGGTTGTGTGATTTTCAGTTAGCAGGCATTAAGTAATATTTCAACAAACCGACATTTATACACAAAACTGCCAAGGAATTCTTCACTGGGGTTCATTTTGAATTTTATATGTTTTTCTCTCCTTTTTTTTCGTGAGTTAGAAACCAAGGAAAAAATTATGCTTCGCAGTGTTGAATAAGGTGTTCACTATATGCCAGAGCGTAAAAATACGGAGAACGTCGCAGCCGGTGTTCGTCAAATCTGCAAGAGTGGCAAATCAAACTCGACAAAGAAGGAGGGGGTTGTAACCGACGGAAGGCCCAATGTGAAACCAGCTACTCGCCGGCTGTTCGGCAAGGATCAACATATATTTGCGCTGGTCACCTCATTAACAACATTGGTCAAACCGTCCTCGGCATGACTCTAACACCAAGAACGTCAGAGGCAGAGCCCGGAGATTTAGTGAGTGAACCAGAAACTGAAGACAATGCTGAAGCCTTGCTTGAGGATATCCAAGACAAGGAGGAAGTCCAAGAGCCGGCAGAAATGTCAGTGTGCGCTCTGCTCATGGGCGTCAAATAGATCGTTCGCTTTTTCCGCACCAGTGAAGTTGCGTCGGAGTAATTTAAGCAGCAACAAATCAACGCCATCCAAGAGATACGAACGCGTTGGAACTCAGTGTACTACATGCTCCAACGCAATCTTGAGCTCGAGGAACATGTTACGGCTGCACTTCTCAAGTTGCAGCGTGAGCGCGGCTCTACAAAAAGAAAACCACCACCCATCATCGGTGGGGAAAAGATCGGTATCTTAATCGACATCAGAGATCTCCTGAAGCCCCTAGTAGAGGCAACAAATATGCTGTGTAAGGAGAAGAATGTCACCCTAAGTAACGTCATCCTTTTTGTTTTCGGGCTTCAATCTGTAAGAATAATATGTCACTTATGATTTACAGAATGCTGCAGGGTCCCTAGAGCGTTTAAGTAGTAGGCAACGCTTTGTACATTTGCTGTCAGGATGTAAGGCTGGAAAGCGTCTGTCGCACTCCCAGCCTTACTTCTCGCCAGCAGATGCATGAATTATTTTTTACCTGTAAAAAAACAAGGGGCTCCTTGGGCTACTCTGTATATTTTTTTTCATATCTTGGAACACTTAACAAAAAGTTCTTCTAAATTTTCAGGATATCAACGCCTATCTGCCAACAGTACCTTTATCGTTTAATATCAAGCAGAAACTTGTAAAGGAAATTAATTCCAAATTTTCGGGATTCGTGTTTCTTCGCCCATATGCATTAGCAACCTTTCTAGACCCTCGCTATGAAAAATTTGTGCACACTGCCTCTTCAATAATTTCTTACCTTGGTAAGTGTTTTAACGTTCGATTAGTAATTTTCGTTGTTGCAAAGAATTCACAGGGAATTCTCCCTAATAGGTATTACCACAAGCATGCGCCCGTCTTGTCCAGCAGTCCGGTTGAAGCCGAACAACGTGGACAGGTGCATTTGATGACATCTTGATAAAACTGCATCCAAAATGTCCGGCCGGGGCTTTTTGATCAAAACGAGGATGGGCAGGATGGGCGTGTGCAGTGTTAAGACATTGCTACACGGTTGTAACTTCACGTTTGTTTTCAGGCAGCCGTATATCGCAAATGATAAGTGAATCTAGCCGTACTGCGGTCCTTGAAGTTGCGCCTGACGATGAGGGCGAGAGCCCGCGGTAGACAGTCTCCTTCGCCCAAGTTCTTCGGGAACACTCGACCAAAAGGCTACAGGGGCTATTCCATCGCAACTACAGGTGTACCTCGGCAGCGCCGTTGGGGACAGGCACACAAACCCAGATCCTCTGGAGATTCGGAACTCGATGAAAATTGGCTACGAACAAACGTGCGATTTAGACATGCTCTATCTGCCCCTTATGGCAACTTCAACTGCGGCAGAGCACCTTTTTTCCTACGCAGGTAGTGTTAAGTGCACGAAGAGAAAAAGGGGATCTCCTAAGAACCTCAACATGCTAGTCTTCCAGCGTTCCATTAACCAGGACGATTGGTTTGGATCTTAAAATTAGGGATGTGATTCATTATTGATTTATGTACTCTATTTTTTTTTCCTAAGAGACTGATATGACTGATTATACATTTTTCAATTTTACATTGTTTATTTTCTATTTTATGTTGTGTTTTACAGAAATGATTTTTATGTTTTATGTTGTATTTTGAAGAAATTCTATTTAATTGTCCTGTTGACTGATTTTCATATAAGTTAATACTGTTTGAAGTTTTTGAACTCTGATTTATCTCATTTTTCATTGACATGATCAAAACTCATAGAAAATCTATTTATATAATGATTTCAGCAGCATTCCACTTTTTTTTAAATATCGTCGGGAAACTGATTAAAATTTTTCATCGCGGACTTTTCGCTGACGAAAAACCAATCGGCAAACGGTTAACCGTTCACCGGTAAACAAAATTACTTTTCCCACCTTATACCTGAAACACCGAAGCCTACTTTACGATACGACGTAGGGACAACGAAGGATGGAAGTTATATCGGGTGCTGCCCAGGGATCTGTCATGGTCCAGAGCTGTGGATTGTCTTACAACGGGCTACTGACACTTGAGATGCCAGATGAGTCACACTTGATGATGCTGTGGCTCTAGTCGCTGGGCGCACCGTTGAACAAGCGCAACTTAGGCTAGTGTTATGCTAACGGGCGATGTGAGAGACTGGATGACTGCTAGCGGGTTCAGTTTAGCATTGGAGAAAGCCGAAGTGGTCATCTTGACCAAAAAGAGAATCCCTAGAGTAAGGATGATCAGTATTGGAGACATACTAATCGAATCGAAGTACCTGGGGCTACTGATCGACTCGAAGATGGGTTTCTCTGGGCAATTCGGGGCAACGGCTGGGAAAGCTGCTTCGGGATTGTCGGCTTTGAGTAGACTTAGATTCAAAGTAGGGGAACCCTCCCCATCAAGAAGACGCTTCTTGATGAGTGCTGTACGGTCAGTGCTATTGTACGGAGCAGAAACAGGAGGCGACACTCTCAGTAAGGAGGTGTACTGAAAACGCTTAACCCAGGTAAAGAGAAGAGGTGCACTGAGGATCTGATTCGGCGGTGAGAGTTGATGCCTGTTGCCTTCCTTGCTAGAGAGCGCCACGATATTTACTTGCGTCGAAGCAGGAACGCGAGGGAGACGATTGGCAGCAGTCTTGGGTGAAGCGTATGAAGGGAATGTGGACTGCGCGCCTCTCATTCCGGATGTGCGACCGAAGCTAAATCGAAGACATTGTGAAACTGACTTCTATCTGACGCAACATTTGAGCGGGCATGTGTGTGTTCAGTCTTACCTGCACAAGATTGGTAAGTCACGGTGCCCGATTGTCGATTTTGCCCAGGAGAGGAAAAATAGCAGGCTGCGACGGAACCTCTACAGGGTCATCCCGGATGGTGAAGTCGCGATGATGCTTGGGTCAGTTGACAAATGTAGCCGTCTGGCACATTATGTTCGGGCTGTCTTAAAGGATAAAAGGGACTCACAGCAGTCGGGGCTAAGGGATCGCTTGTCTGGCAATTCCTCTTCCTCCCTTCCCTCCCGCTAGAGGAGGGATCCCCCAGCATGAAGGCGCCTCACGGCGTAGCAAAACGAGACCTGGCTCGAAGTAATGTGCCGAACGGTTCCAGGTTAGGTTCTCAGGTTGACAGGGGAGGTGTTTAGTGGGTAGTCCAGTCGCTTGCGAGCATAGGAACCCCACACTCAGTGCGTAAATGGCATTCACCTCCCAATCACAAAAAAATGCTTGGCAAGCCTCTCTGCCAAAATTAATTAAAATGTAAAATTTTGGCTAGATTTGCGTAGCGGGGCCACAACTAAACTACATTACCCAATTTTGAAGATATTAAAAATGGCAGCCAGGCTTCAAAATAAACTTAAGGTTGCCTTGTTGAAACTGGACGATTAACTTGCATATAATTTGGTTGATTTATCAAAGCGTCTAGTATAAAATAAATTTATATAGTGTTTTTGGCAGCGCTAAACGTTGATGCAATTCAGGCAATATTTTGGAACATTGCATAAGTTTTTCTCTCGGTGTAGACCCATTTGTGAGTATTCTTTATTTCTCAGTGGGAAATTCCAACTGTTTCACCTATCCATGCCAGTCAACTTTAATAGCTTTCAATAGTATACCATACATCATGTATTTAGATATCCGGATTCAGATCAATAAACTTAATAGTCTAAAATATCGTTGAGTATTATTTAAGATTAAAATAAATTTATCCTCCGTCTTCTTGGATTTTTTATTCAATTCAAAACATTGGAGTATTTTTTTAACTTAAAATACTTTTAATCTACTCATCAAATCCTCACAAAATCATGAAACTCAATTTTGACATGGGTAGATGTACGAGTATCTCTGCACGGTAAATGCATTATCTAAAGAATTTCGAAACTAACTCGTTCGTTTTTGTTTCATGAACGGATGAATATACCAAAAACCATAGAAAATCTTGTCGATAATCTACACAAAAAACTATTTATAGTTCTTTTTGTAAACACTCCAAAAAAAGATACTCTCTTGCTCCTCTTCTACATGCTATACACAATAATTTCGTAACGAGTTTTCAAATGGTATTTTCAATTTTCTTTCAGAACTTTTCCATTTCATAGTCAAAAGAATTTGTTTAAATTATACATGAAATTCATTGAAATCAAAATAATCGATCTCGATCGGCTTACTGAAACGATGAATTCAGATACATGTATCTAAATCGAAACACTTTTAGTGTAAAAGCTTTCTATGTTGCATGTGTCAACTGTTTATAAATGTCGAAAGGATTTAATTATTTATTAATAGAAGTATTTATCCTGAATACGCTATCAAACTACACGTAAATAAATGACATTAATCATTACGAGGGATAGTTTTTGCCGTGTGATTGTTATTTGAGCAGAATTAAGCAATTCATTGATGGAGAGGGCAATCTACTTGGATGGTGAGAATCCTTTCTTATCGATTATTTGCGTTTAGACTGACGTCAAAACAACTCATTGTCAAAAATCGATAAATTATCCTCGTGGTATAAATTAATATGATGACATATTTAGAATTGATTACCACAAGAATAGAATGATAATTGAAAATCAATTTTCGTTTGGGAGTCAACTTACTATTTTTATTTCTAAATGAGTTGATAATGGAATTGGACAAATTGTGATTCATAATTAGTGAGAATAGGTTTAATTTCAATACCACTTACTAATTAATTATCAATTATTGTAAATATGGAGCAAATAACGTCTAAAGTACAGATTTTTGTTCTTAGAATCTATTTGTAGTCCAAAAATTATGATTTTAAAAATTTCCAAACGTAAGAGTATCCAAAATGACAATTATAGTAATAAAGAAGGTATTTCCGACCGTAAATATATATTATTTTAGTAGATAATGTCCTTTTCTAAGCCCAATTGCGAACAATATTTACAAACGTTTTGAAAATTAAGGAGGGATCATTTCACGAAGGGGGTCCGTGTGGTTACGCGGTTAGGGTGCTAACCGCTTGCGCAGCAGTGTCCAAGTTCGAAGTTCGTTGGTGTCACGAGTTTGTGCTTGTGGTACATGTGTTGGACTATCAGCCTACCCACTTGTGTTGGATACTGATTGGAAAATCAGGTAATAATCACTTGGTTGAACGTGATAGTGACCATATCACCTCGAACACCACTACGGTCATGAAATGAGATTCCCTAACAAATCTAAACGCCAAGGTTCGAACCGGACTACTGCGCGATGAATAGATAACATAATAATTATGCTTTATTCAAAGCATCCATAATTATTAGCAAGCATGAAGTGAATTTAAACATAAATTATTACAAAACTTACTGGTCCCAAGGGGATTCTAAACTTATAAATATTAGATAAAAAATTAGGCTTTACGTTATCGTTTTTCAAAATAAACTGATTGTTAGCTAAATTTCTCGAGAGAAGTCCACCTATTGCAGAGAGTACCTTATATGTGTATATTGGGCAGTTTAAAAAGTATTGAGCCTTTTTTGTCAATTGAGTATTGAGCCTTTTGTGTTCGTTGTCATATATAGGACAAAACTAATCAAATTGAGTCAAACTGACATTCCAGTCTACAATTTTCATATGGATAGTTTTGTATTTCGTCATTCGTGTCAAGTTGTATTCATTTAAAAATGAGTCAAATTTTTGAAAAAAAAATCGTTATATTTTACAATATCACTACGATCAAGGTGAGAATGCATCGCAGGCTCGTGAAAAAATTTGTGTCGTCTACTGTCGATACTTTATCAAAAGCCACAGCCAAAAGATGGTTCGCTGGCTTTCGTTCTGGAAATTTTGATGTCAAAATGCACCTCGCTCAGGTTGACCAATCACTGAAAAAGTCGATGAAATCTTACAAAAAATTGAAGAAGATCGACCCATAAGCAGCCATGACATTTCTAAGAAACTGAATATCCATTACCACACAGATTTGAGCCATTTGCGTAAGGCTGGATGCACAAAGAAGCTCGACGCATGAATTAACACAAAAAAATTTGATCGACCGAATTTCCATTTCCGAAATGCTAATAAAACGCAACGGAATCGAGCCATTTTCGAAGCAAATCATTACGAGCGATGAAAAATGGGTAAGATACGAGAGTGTCGTTCGAAAAAGATCATGGTCAAAAAAGGTGAATCATCACAAACGACTTAAAAGCCAGGATTGACACCAAATAAGGTTATGCTGTGTGTATGGTGGGATTGGAAAGGAATTGTTAATCATGAGGTGCTAGAACCTGACCAAACACTCAATTGGGCTCTGTACTATCAGCAATCAACCAGATTGCAACAAGCAATTCAAAAAAACCGGCCAGAATTGATCAATAGAAAGGGTGTTGTCTTCCATCATGACAATGCCAGACCACACACATCTTTAATGACCCGGCAAAAATTGAAAGAGCTTGGCTGGGAAGTTTTGATGCATCCATCGTGTAGTCCAGACCTTGCACCATCAGACTACCATTTGTTTCGGTCCCTGCAAAACTTCCTTAATGAAAAGAAATTCACTTGAAAAAGGGACTGTGAAAATCACTTGGCCAAGTTTTTCGCCGATAAACCACAGAAGTTCTACACAGATGGAATAATGGCTCTACCCAAAAAATGGCAAAAGGTCATAGATAATAATGGACAATATGTACTTAAATAAAATCCATTTTTTAAAAAAAGAAATATTCAATTAAAATATGATAAAAAAGGCTCAATACTTTTTAGACTTGCCAATGTAACCTATACAAGTATACGGGATATAACGAAATTCGTGACTACGCTAGAGGTTGCGATTTTGCTCCGATTTTTACAAAATTTTCAGGAAAGGTGTATTGAGTAAATACATCGGTCAGGCAAAAAAAAATGGCGGCCATTTTAGACGAAAAATCGTGATATCTGTTCTGACCAAAGTATAACTCTGATTTGGATGAAATTTGGTACAAAGGTTCACTGATGTACGAGTATGTGATGAATCTCACAATAAAAAATCCAAAGTCGGCTCATCTGAAACAAAATGGCGGCCGCTCAAAGGTCGAAGTACGTACAAAATTGTGTTGTTGTAGTTGATAGTTTGATAAAAACTATAAGTATCTAAAGAATCATTTAAAAAAAATTGGAGGTCAAGTCGAAAAAAATGGCGGCTAGTTGAAGTTGAAAACTTCAAAGGCTATTAAAAGTTGCAATTTTGATCCGATGTATATGAAACTCGGTTTTAAGATAGAAATTATTTAGATCTAGATACTTTAGACATTTTGGTGATCATGCTTGTTCAATTTTCAAAATGGTGGTAGTTGAAACATGCGATTTTTTCAGATTTTTGTGGCCCTCTAGCGATCACATTTACCAACGGATTTTGATGAAACTTGGGATTATGGATGTCTGTGCTAAATTATTCAAATCGAATGAAAAATGTAAAAGTTAAAAATTAACAACTTAATATTTTTAACTGCCGTTTTCTCTAAAAATTGAATACTTTTGCTCCGTCTAGAGTGAAACCCCGATTTTAACGAGATTCGGCACATTGATTGATGAGATTCTAGCACACAAAAATTTAAAATAGTCCAAAATCAAATGCATGCATTCAAAATGAAAATTTTACCTTTCCGGCTGGTGCCGCCAACGGAGTTTTTTGTAGTGCAGTAATCGAGCAGCCTGCCTATGCAAACTGCTCGAGGGACCTTCATGAAAAGAAGCTTGTTCAAAACATGATATTTCGATTTCATGGGTGATGATGCGAAAAGTCCACAACATACCTGTGTAACCCGATGCATGTAAGCTATTATGGTAGACCAACAGCAGCTGATGCAATAATGTTATCAAATAAGCAATTTCATAATAATAGTAACGCAATAAGTGCTGAACAATCTAATACGCAACTTAACAATATTAGTTGTAGCAACCCGAAATAAACACCACCATGACCACCCCTACCATCCGATCCCTACTCAATGAACATACAAGAGAGTTTCAATTAAGTAACAATAATGATGAGATCAACAAAATCACAAATTTACTTGTCCCAGTTAGTTTTAAAAGCGATCATAATAAACTTGGAATTGAATTTCTAAATCAATTCAGAATATCGTTGACAAAATATCCAAATCAGATTGAGAAGAACTTATTCATGAGAAGGTTGGGGAAGCGATGATAAATTGAAGTGAGTTAACTAATATTTCGGAATTGATTGAAAAACAAGATAAGATAATAATTTCTTATCAAAATAACATAACAGAAAATCCTGCGGTGTCAATAGTTCAATGGATAACAACAAATTAATTAGACCAACAAATATTGCAAGTTTTGTCCCCTGCAATGCCAATCGAATTTCTCAAAAATCACGACTCAAGAATAAGTAAATAAATTTGGAATGGCAGCACCAGTGCTACGCGAATAAGCGAAGTACTTCCAACATTCCACTTGCAACCGAATACATCGTTACCGCCATGGCGAGAAATCTAGCAAGAAGATATGAGGGAAATGAACGGGGAATTGGTTGTGACGTGATCTTATGCAGAGTGGATGGGAAGTCGTGCGTAGAGGAGGCGGTCGCGATTGATTTTCGTGGGCGTAAGATAGATGTTGATTTCTATGGTAGTTCAAAAATTGTGGCTTTTAAATTTTAGTGAACGATCTGATAAAAGTTAGAACTAGTAATTTCAATGTAGAGGTATACTCGTAAGAGGTGCTATTTTGATATTAAAAGAAAAATGCCATTTTTTAAATATCGGATGTTTATTTCATTATAAAGAGGGAGGTATGCCGTTTATAGTAGAAAATAACATCAGGCGAATGACCACCACGACCACGCTTACAGGACCATATACTTTTCATGAAATTTTCCATAACCAAATCGCAAAGAGGCTGCCCTATGTCCTCGATAACCTCACGGATTCCATCTTTGAGGTCTTGAATCGACGATGGGCTGTTGGCGTAGACCTTCTCTTTCACGTGGCCCAAAGGAAGAAGTCACAAGGTGCTAAATCACAAGATCTCGGTGGCCAATTGTGATCACCTCTTCGAGAGATAACACGGTCCGGAAACTTTTCCCGTAAAAGATCAATGGTTTCGTTGCTTGTGTGGCACGTAGCGCCGTCTTGTAGAAAGTAAACGTTGTCCACATCAATACCATCCAATTCCGGCCATAAAAAATCAATCATCTCTCGGAAGCGCAATCCATTCACCGGAACTGTTGCTCCAGCCTCATTTTCGAAAAAGTAAGGTCCAATGACTCCGCCGGATCATAAACCGCACCAAACAGTCACATGTTGAGGAGAGAGAGGCTTTTCAACAATAACTCTTGGGTTTTCCGAGCCCCAGATGCGACAATTTTGCTTGTTGACGAAGCCACCGAGGTGGAAATGGGCCTCATCACTTAAGATGATTTTTAATGGAATTCCGGATCATTTTCATGCATTTCCAGGACCTAATTAGCAAAGGCACGACGTTGTTGATGATCGACCGGCTTGAGTTCTTGAGTTAACTGAACTTTATAAGCCTTAAGAACCAAATCTTTATGCAAAATATGGTGTAATGACGTTCGTGGAATGCCTAATTCCAAACAACGACGAGGAATGGACAAACCTGGGTTTTCTTCAACACTTTCGGCTACAGCAGCAATATTCTCGGCTGTTCTTGAGTGACGTGCACGGGTTTTATTCTTCACATTACTAAGTTGTCCCAACAGCTCGAATTTTTCCACCAATTTCTGTATTGCGGTCCGACAAGGTGCTTCACGACGACCCAAAAATTTTCGAGTTTTACGAAACGTCTCTGCCAAATTTTCACCATTTTTATAGTGAAGCTTAATAATTTCAATGCGTTGTTGAAGCTTGTATCGTTCCATTTTTATTAATGGCGTAGTTTCTACTTGTCAAATGTAAAAAAAGCTTCAAAAGTGACATCTACCGAAATAGCGGGCTATTCAAAATAACACCTCTTATTGGCAAACCCTTTAAAAGCGGAGCTTGGTAGTCTGACCAACCAAATTAAATGCGTTGAGTGAAAGGTTTACCAGGTCGAGGAGAGAATCAAACTTGAGATCAGCCAGGTTGAGGAGAGAATGAATCATGAGATGAAAAAAATGAAAAAAGAATTGGAAACAGCGAAGGCAATAGTAACCACCTCACCAGCCCCGCTTATAACCTCAGCGCAAAGCACATCCAGAAATGTGAAACCACCAATATTCGACGGGCAAACGGTCTGGAGTATCTACTAAATCTAGTTTGAAGTCGCCGCTACGACAAATCACTGGAATGAGCAGAAACGAGCAACTGCATTAATTTTTGCTCTAAGAGACCCAGCTGCTGAGCTTTTGCAGACGATCCCCGTTGAGTTGCACTCAAACTCGGCAGTTCTAATGAATGCCCTTGACACGAGTTACGGAGACGATCATCTGAAGCAGATTTATCGGTCACAGCTAAGGCATCGGATTCAAAAGCCTGGTGAAACCTTACAGCAGCTAGCCCAAAACATTGAGCGACTGGCACCTTTGGTTTACCCAGCTTACAACCCAGAACATCGAGATGACGCAGCAACAGAAGAATTCATCAGTGCATTAAAGAACCAGGAATTGCAATAAGCCGTGCGTTTAGCTCAAAAGCAAATGGTTAAGGACGCACTGGCTTATAGTCTGAACTTTGAGGCAGCGAAAAATGTAACTCATATTACTGCCCGGGTTCGCGAGGTAGTGAAAGTTGAGTGCAGGTGTGAGCGCGTGGAAATTAAACAAGAGCCGCAGGTAAATGGCAAGCCTAGATGCTGGAATTGCAGAGAGAAAGGGCACCCGCAAAGAGACTGTAAGAAGCGAAGAAAACCGAGCTATTGTCAAGCATGTGCAGCTAGGAGGAGATCTAGATCGAGTCAGGAGCTCAGAATGGAAGCCCTTCAAATTGAGGGGTCGGGAAACATGTAAGAGCCAACTTCAGTGGGCAGAGGTTGGCCACGAGGATCGACGTCCCCAGCATCACCATCGCCATGTCAAGACTACATCGGGGACAAGCAGACTTATGCCTTCCGGGTCAAGTTGACGGAGGGCATTGCACCATAACAATCGACACTTGTGCAACCCGATCGATTATCCCACCAGACCTAGTGAGGCAACAACTACTTCACAAGGCCACGATTTTCTCACTACGGACATCCACGGGAGAAACTGCACCTGTCCATGGATAGGTCAACCTCCAGATACAGTTGGGAGACCTCGCGTTCCGACATAATTTTCTGGTCGCGAACATTATGGATGACTGCATTCTCGGAATGGATTTTCTCATGGAATCACGTTGGATTCGGGCAAACGGGTATTGAAATAGCGGAATGTCGAAGTATTGATGGCAGATCCTAGCGTCCGAATTTCCGAGATACTCGTAAATGTGGTAGTATGTGCCGAAACTTATGTACCGAAATCTTCCGAGAGCATTGTATGGGCCAAGCTTGATGGTGATTCTGGAGACCACCGATTTTATCTGATCGAGCCAACGAAAACGTTCGCATTGTGCAGTTTGATTTAAAGACGAAGCCTCGTAAGATCTGTAAGGAACGGATACGTGTCGGTTTGAGTCCTTAACACCACAGACTCAACCACAAGCATCAAAGCGGGAGAAGTCATCGGCCGCTGCCAGCTTGTTTCCACCATCACCTCTTTGGAAGCTACTCACGACCATCATTGGAACAAGAAGCAAGACGCAGACAAAGCCCGGGAGTCCACGTCTGCAATATTGAAGCAGATCAACTTGCTAGTGCAGCTATTCAAGCGATCCTCTTCTCAACAAGTCCGGATGACCAAGGCTGAACGAGTATGGTAACTCACGTCATAAATACAAGGGAAGCCAAGCCGACTCGACAAGCACCGAGATGACTTCCTATAGCCAAACAAGGAAAAGTGAACGCACTGATCTCGGACATGGAAAAACAAGGTGTTATCGAACCTTCTATCAGCCCATGGGCCGCGCCAGTAGTTCTAGTAAAGAAAAAGGACGTTAGCACTCGTTTTTGTGTCGACTATAGGCAGCTTAACGACGTCACTAATAATGATAGTTACCGTTTCCACGCATCAACGACATCATGGACACTTTAGCCGACGCAAAATGGTTTTCCACACTCGAACTCAAGATTGGCTACTGGCAGGTAGAAATTGACAAGAAGGACCGAGAGAGGACCGCGTTTTCAGTTGAGACCAGATATTGGCAATTCGTGGTGATGCCATTTGGGTTTTGCAATGCTCCAGCCACCTTCGAACGCCTGATGGAATACGTGCTACGAGGCCTAACCTGGAAGGCCTGCTTGGTGTACCTAGATGACATGATTGTTATCGGGAGAACGTTCAAAGAGCATGTGCGGAATTTAGAAGAGGTGTTCTTCCAATTGCAACTGGCGGATCTGAAACTTAGCCCCGACAAGTGTACCCTTTTTGCAGATGAAGTAAAATACCTGGGACTCGTTGTGTCAGCAGAAGGGGTCAAAACAGACCCTGAGAAAATTGAAGCCGTGAAAGGCTGGCCAACGCCAAACAACAAGCGCCAACTACGAAGTTTTCTGGGTCTGACGACCTACTATCGAAGATTCGTCAAAGACTTTGCCAAAATAGCTAAGTGTCTCCATCAGCTAACCGAGAAAAGTCATCCGTATGCCTGGAATGAACAATGCCAGGTAGCCTTTGAGACCTTGAAGGAGAAGCTGTGTGAATCATCCGTGCTGGCATATCCGAAACCCAGAAAAATATTTGTAGTCGACACCTATGCGAGCAACGGCGGGATTGGAGCTGTACTCTCCCAGCAGATCGATGTTGAAGAAAGAGTCCTCTCGTATTACAGTCGAGTTCTCTCAAAAAGTGAGAGGAACTACTGCGTAACCATGAAGGAGCTATTGGCTATAATAGAGGCCACCAAGCAGTTCCACAAGTACCTATATGGCCAGAAATTTGTTCTTCGAACGGACCATGCATCGCTGAGATGGCTGCTTAACTTCAAAAACCCCGAGGGACAAGTTGCGAGATGGATCGAAAGATTGCAGTCATACGACTACGAAATTGTTCATCGGAAAGGCGGAGTTTATGGAAATGCTCACGCCCTATCTCGTCGTCCATGTCCAGCTGATTGTAAGCATTGCCAACGGATTGAAGAACAGGAGCCGCCCGTTAATCTGCGATTGATAACGACCGAATTCGATGAAGGTTGGTCATTGGAGGAGATTTGAAATGCCCAGCTAGCCGATGAAGACATCGGACCATTGCTCGTATGGAAGGAGACAACAGGGCGACCTGAGCGGAAGGACGTTTCGATGCATGGCGCAACCCTGAAAAGCTTTTGGGCACAATGGAACTCCCTTCAGGTAGAGGGTGGCATACTCAAGCGGACATGGGAAACGGCGGATGGCAGCTCCCATAGGATGCAAACTATACTTCCCAAAAGCCGAATCCACGATGTGGTTAAGGAAATGCATGAAGGATCCTCGGGAGGCCACCTTGGTGTTAACAAGACTTTAGCGAAATCGCGGAAAAGGTTTTACGGGCTCCACGCTCGAGAAGCCTTGGAGGACTGGTGTCGCAGATGCACGATTTGCGCTTCCATCAAAGGTCCAAAGCGACGACTGAGAGGACAAATGCAAACCTATAATATGGGGGTATCGTTTGAAAGGATTGCTGTTGACATCGCAGGACCCTTTCCTGAATCGGAATGGGGAAATCGATACACGCTGGTTGTGGCCGATTATTTCGGCAAGTGGCCTGAGGTCTACCCCATTCCCAACCAGGAAGCAACTACTGTAGCCGAACAGCTAGTGTTGAATTGGGTCAGTAGGTACGGCGTACCTAGCGAACTACATTCAGATCAAGGCAGAAACTTTGAGTCACTAGTTTTTGGCGAAATGTGTGAACTACTGGGAATACGGAAAACGAGGACAACACCGCTGCATCCCCAATCCGATGGAATGGTCGAACGTTTCAACGGCACACTCAATAAACACCTATCCAAGATGGTTGACGAGAACCAAAGGGACTGGAACCGGCACATCCCATTTTCCTTGATGGCGTATAGAGCTGCCGAACATGCATCGATCGGTCAAGCCCCAGCCAAAGTCATTTTTAGAAGGACTATTCGTCTGCCGGCTGATATAAAGTGCGGAACACCCCCTCAGAAACTCCAAACGATCTCGGAGTACGCAAGTGAGCTAAGGTAACGGTTGGACGAGATGCATCGGACAGTGCGAAAATACCTCGAATCGGCTACTGATCGCATGAAGACCAGGTATGATCTAAATGCAAATTCTACTAGCTTCCAGCAAGATGACCTGGTGTGGCTATATAACCCACAACGGCGGAAGGGTAGGTCTCCGAAGTTGCAGCATAATTGGGAGGGACCATACCGGTTTACAAAGCGAATCAACGACGTCGTATATCGCATACAGGAACACCGTCAGCCGAGGGCCAAACTGAAAATCGTGCACCTGGACTGTTTTGCCCCATACTACATCCAGGCAGACCTGCCTAAAACTGGCGACACATCTTTTCGGGGCGAAAAGAACTGAGGTGGGGGCAGTGTTACATGTCCAAATAATTCTGCGAGCTACTGTCGCAATTGCTTTCGCAACTGTTAATAACATCATGATCAATAAGCGAATGTGCTCGAAAAAGAATGGACCAAGTAGATTCATGATCAACATCCGAAAGGGATGCCACTGCGGCCACTCAGAATTGCTCGAATATTCCAGGTAGTTCTCGTCAGAAATGGATTGAATGGCTAGAGACCCTATATCAATCCGAGCTGAATGAATGGGGGAACAGAAAAACCGCGATAGTAAAACTGCGATAGCGTAGAGCGCGAAGTAAAGGCGATATTGATTGAAAGTGAAGTGAGTGAAGTGATTTTCGTGATACAGACAGTGGGTGTATAAATTGATAGACAATGAAAGTTACATTAAAATGCAATTTGGAAATAGTTAAATTAATGATTGTACATTTTTAGTTAATAGACTCTTTTAACTTAATTTAAAAGACATTGTGTTTTCACTTTCTCGGAACATTAAAATTATCGGCCGCGAGTCATAACACGCGACAATATATATATATATATATATATATATATATATATATATATATATATATATATATATATGCGAAACTGATAAAATACTCTCCTCTGGAAGCCAGTTAATTATGAATTCCCATTTGGAATCAACGTAGCCCACGTGGTGGAGTGGTTGAAGCACTCACTGCGTAAGCCGAAGAACCGTGGTTCGAATCCCGTGGGTGACGAAATTTGTTTCGAGTGATTCTTCGGATGGACTAGAAGCCTGTTCAGTTATGATACGTAATTGTTTAAAATCAGAACGTACCACAGCTGGGTGGACGCATATACGGCTAAAGCGTCATACAGACTATATCACCTTCTAGAGCTCCGATACAATCGATCACGATAATGAGATACTCTAACTATCTCTGAGCGAAGGCCCGAAAAGGGCTGTAATGCTAGCAGCAAAAAATATTGAAATCAACACTATTATCCACCCTGTATGTACATTTGCTTTTACATTCATTCTAATTGGTTAAAGCTATCAGAATACATAAATACTATATACTGCATTCAATAATTTCTTCAAATAACGTTTCTAGTTTTAAATTCGACAGAATATCCTGAAAAAACATAAAAGGCGTACGTGCCTATGTATGTCCATTTATACTCGTACATAGAATGACACTCATTTAACAAAAGACAAAATTTCCGATATCCTTTCAATAAAAAGACACGCTTACTTTCTATGCCTAAATACTCTCCGAAAGAGCACACAACCTATTTTTATTCAAGATTTTATGCATTTCAATGCCTATTTCCCGGATACCCTAGCTCGACAGCTTCCTGAAGAATCTGGAGTGGAATGAAATGAATTTCCTGTGTGTTCTCTCCTATAATTAAAGTAATTAGGGGAAGGAGGCATTTTGTATTTCAATAAGATACACAACTCCACCACGCTCCATGCTAGATAGGATTCTACACATGGGAACTCTCCAATTCACAAAATCTCTACGAGAAGCGTGGATAAGACTGAAAATGAATAGAATGTATGAAATGCATCAATCGAAATACATTTACGCAAGATCTATTTATCTCTCATTATTGATAGTATTATTCAGCCAAAATCGATTTCATTTATTTTAAAATTTTACGCTGAACATGTCCGTCAGCGCTGAAATCTGTTTTGATTTGAATTCTCGATATTCATGACTGACTCTCCTCATTCCAAATGGCCTTCGATTGAATTTTGCGGTGCTCTACTGTAAATAAACAGGCGAACAGCAGGAAAATGAGCAGCGAATGAAATCGTCCGTCCGGTCAATGTTGTTGATACATACTTTGAAACGGAACTTGAATTTTGTTTTTCAATTCAACAGAAAAGTTTATTGTATTCCCACAATGATACGTGGATGAATACAATTCGTGGTGGTTTTCACGAATGTTTTGAAAAAGTCACCTACCATAATTAAATGCGAATTCTGTTTGTAACGTATTGAGTGAAATTTAATCAGTTTATTGTGCTCTTAAACATAAAAAAATTAACTACTCGTACTTATTGATCAAATGGGCAATCTGGAGAGTAGCTTTAGGTGTTTGGACGAAGCGATGTTTAAACAAATCATTTGAAGTTAATTCGATTTACTTAATTCTAAGTGTTAATCACTAATATGAATAAGCTTTCAGCCTTTTGTTAAAAGTACTGAACGGCAAATTCGTTTCAGCCTTTTGTTAAAAGTACTGAACGGCAAATTCGTTTCATCTTTGCTATTCTGGAAATTGCGCCAGAAACGAGTTTAAAGTTTATTATATTGAAACACGTACAGAAAATGATTATATACTGAAGACGTGATATATCCTACGTTAGATTGATTACAAATAAAAACATTACTTTGAAGTTCCGTAAATCAACTCCGAGCTAAAGAAATAGTACAAAAGAGAAAAGATCTAATTCGCTCTCATCACTGCATTCTAAGATTTATTTCTCAACTGATGGCGTTCGCCTAAACTACTGTTTGGTTGTCATAAAAAAAATACATGAAATATTATTTTTCTAGTGAATTGTACTATCATAGATATACATTGGAGAGGTAAGTATAGGGTTTTCCATTAGGGACATAAAAATTTTGTATCTTTATATGAACGCACCCTTAAACTTTTTCAATAAACTGTTAATGTCAAAACTTTACTTAAAGTCAATATTTTTATCATGGCGAAGTTCACGAAACAGCAACGTTTGGAAATTATCAAAACTCACTACCGAAATTCTGAGTCGGTGTTCGCAACTTTAAGAGCGCTTACTCCAATTTTCGCCGTAATAATCGTCCCACCCGACAGGCTGTGAGTGCTATAGTGGATAAGTTCGAGTCCAAATTTTCACTATTGGACGTTCCAGTGCCAAACAGATGTCGTATCGCTCGAAGCGAAGGAATATCGCAGCCGTAAGTGCATCGATTCAAAATGAGCCAAATCAGTCGATTCCACGTCGTTCCCAAGAATTGGGCATCGCTCAAATGACGCTGTGGCGTATTTTGAGAAAAAATTTTGGCCTACATGGTCAGTTCTCAAGAACTAAAGCCATTTGATCATTCGAAATGCCGAGACTTCTCCAATTGTACTCTGCCAAAGTTTGAAGAGAATGAAGAATTTCATCGAAATATCATCTTCAGCGAAGAAGCTCATTTCTGGCTCAATGGCTTTGTTAATAAGCAAAATACTCGTATGTGTTATTTGTCAGCAACAAACCCACATGTACTTCTTGAGAGATCGTTGCATCCGCAAAAAACTACTGTTTGATGAGGTGTTCATGCAGGATGTCTTGGATGAAAACGACCGTCATGTTAGCGTCAATGGACAGCGCTATCGTGTTATATTGGAAGATTATTTGTGGCCACAATTGAATGAACTTGACATCAATGATAAGTGATTTGAACAAGACGGTGCTACTTGTCACACAGCATACCTCACAATCGATTTATTGAAAGGCAAATTTGGTGAACGTATTATATCGAGAAATAGTCCGGTCAAACGGCCACCTCCCTCGTTCATGCGAACTAACGGCATTGGATTTCTTTTTATGGGGCTATATCAAGTCACTGGTCTATGTCAACAAGTCAGCGACTTTAGGCGAGCTCAAAGACAACTTCCAACGCGAAATTGCCAACGTTCCGGTCGAAATGTGTGCCAGAGTTGTAGAAAATTGGGCCCAAAGAGTCGACCGCTGTAAACGAGATTGTGGTGGTCAGATGACCGAGATATTATACTTACTAATATATAAAATTATTATGTCCCTTTATTTGGCAGCGCTGGAAGGGCTGACAGAAGAGATTGGCAGCCAAAAATAAACTACGCAATTTTGAAATTAAAAGAGTAAACGTAGAAAAACTAGCAATTAAAAGGCAATCACTGGTATACTTTAAGTCAGGCAAAGATTCTCCGAATTTTCGGGAGGTTTTGCACTTCACCTATACCCAAAAGAAGGAAAAATTCAAGCCTTTCCGTTTAAGGACAGCGGAGAGGACACGGTAGAACTTCTTCAAGTGCTCAAAGAAACTACACAATAAATTGAATTGATTTCAGCTAAAAATTTTGCAACAAGGAGATCGACCGTCGAAAAGAAAAATTAACCATTATATTTGGTATAAATTTCTAATAAAAGTTGTACAAGCGCCCTTCAACAGATGAGTCATTTGAATTTTAGAGTGCTGAGGAGGGAACAGATCCGAAAAAAAGCAGTCAAACTGTATTGCCGGTGCCAACGATTTAGAGATTCGGCTACCAACTGCACCATGCACAACTGATGCTTTAAAAGCAAAGAAATTCATGCCCCCAGTGAGGGTAAATGAGCTCAGAGTATTAGGTCATCCAGCATCATAACGAGAATGCCCCGATATCAAGATGTAAAAGTTAATTTATTCTAAAACAAACACAAGCACACCTTAGTGTAATACCTCTCCACTTCCTTAAGCCCGGGGTATCATCCGCCCTCGTCGCTAGAGGGCCAGAAGACAATACTGTAAATATTGTAAGTAGCAACAATGAGCTAGTTCTTAAAAACTACCAACAACTTAATTCTTCATCGGAATGAATCAACAAACAAGATTCGAAAATCACCTTTGTTTTTCAACGTTCAGATCTTCCACATATTTCAAAATAACTTGCCATTCAGCCACATTTCCATGGATGGACTTCGTCTCATCTCGACCAACATCAATTTAATTGTTACTCTACTTCAACGTGACTATCTCTTTGACTTCATTGTTACGCCAGCCTAACATCGTGCTTCTCACTGAAACCCAACCTCAATTCATGGCACTCAATGACGTTCAAAGATTTTGAATTCGTAAGAAACATATAGTAAACAGTGATGGGGATATATATTAATAAATTAAAATTAAAAAATTCTGCATTCTTGAAATGCCCATCAAAATTTCACTGCAAGGTGGGGTTAGCCTCTTCGTTATCTCGGCCTATGCAACGGGGAGGCGCTTTTTCTCAAATTTAAAGAGGAGTTCGGTTCCTTGGTTGAAATAGTCGAATTGAACAGGCTGCATAATTATTATATTCTTGCAAGTGACCTTAATACTCGGCATACATCATGGCTGAACGCCAACAATAATTCAAGAGATATATTGCTGAAATCGCGGGTAATAGAGAATCAAACTGAATACAGGTGAAATCTATATGGGTAAGAGTACCCAACACACCCTAGGGCTAATTAATACTTGGACCTTTGCATTGCTGATGCAATAGTTGAATTCAGATTTAATAATCCTCAAAGGAAATTAGAGGTGTGTCCTTATAATAGCGACCATTTTGCCATTGTGTTGGAAGTCTGTCTTTCTTATTCCAGTTCAAAATAAGCGACTCAATTTACAAAAAAAAAAAACAGAAAAGTTTCACAGTAGGTTTAATCGGCAATCCAGAACCAATTTCCACCTTCTGACGGCGGTAACTTTTCCTGAATGGTTCGTTATGACAAGAACCTATCTAACGATTAAATAGATCTTTTTGTCGAAGTTAGAGAAGCTGACATTGAAAACCATTGAGAAAGTAGTTCCCAAAACTATACATAGAAATAATATGGAAGGATATTAAACGTCAATCATTACAAAGTTGAAAAGATTCAAATGCCTTCTTCTCACATGCGTCAACAATATTTATCGGCAATTTTAGAACTACAACTATCCCTCATTGGCCTTTATGAAATTAAACCTTAAGAATGTCCGGAACTTAATCTGTTCATACTACAGGAGTGAAGTCAGCAACCAATGGGCGGAAAAACTGAGGGGTCCGTAGGGTCCAGATGGAGCATTCTGTTGCGTATTCCGGCGTACCAACTTTCTCCCATTTGCAACTTCAAATTGCCGCCGTAACATCTCCGCCTTCCTTTGGGCACTCCTACCTTTTCCTGTGTGTATTTATTTTTATTAAAATTTTACCAATTTCCCTATAATTTTAATTTCCACATCATCACAATCCTACCCTTTTCCCTTATTTTCAATTACAAAAAATTATAATAATGATTTTAATTTTCCCACTAACAACATTCCATCCATTAATTCCCACTAACAAAACTTCATTCAATACATTTTCCCTAACAAAACCTAATTCCTTCCTTCATACTAACTAATTCTATTCACTAGCTCCCACTAAGAAACTTTATTTTTTTATACTAACGAAAATTTATTCACGTTTCCCTACTAACAAAATTCCATTTCATACCCAGATGCATAGTTGAAGTTGGTTATTAGATGAATGGGAAATCAAAAAAACATGGCTCCGTTGGTAGCGTCGCGGATTCTAGACCGGGGGTCTGCTCGGACCCTGGGTTCAAGTTCTTCGAGCGCAGGGAAGCACTCTTTTTGGAGTATCGGCAAAATCAAGAGTTTCCGTATATGTATATGTGACACTTTGCATCTAATCAAACGCTTCTTTGTTTATGCAAATTGCCATATATGCAAAAAAAAAATGGAAATTATTGCGTTTGTCGATATGAAAAAAAGATGTGTGGGTAGCGGAATCGAGGTGTAATGAACACCGATTACGTTACCCAGACGCGGCAGCGGTAATGAAAAATGAGGTGATTGCGGGATCGGATTTGCTGGAGGTGAAATCCTGGATTGGGTTCTTGAATTTAGGGCATTCGGTATTTAATTTTGCGAAGAAGAGGGAGTTTTTTGCGGTGTCGGGTCTGATTTAGGGGTGGAGATATGATTGAGTTTGGAATAGTGACGGTGAAAAAGTGAAGAATCTGTCTGAGACGGAGGTGAGCAGTGAAAAAATTCGTACGTGTATGAAAAACCGCGAGTTAAAGAAAAGAAAAATAAAAAAGAGAGACCTCAAAGTTTTATAGTTTATTGTGATTATTATTGAATATTTAAACAAGTTGGGTAGACAGACCTATGCTCATGTCAGAAGGGTTTTGTACTCAACTTACAAAATGCAGTAACCAGCAACGAATAAAATCAAGAAACATGTCAAAGACGATTTTATTGGAGTAAATGTGAAATTCGAGGATCATACTATTATTAACAAAGTTGAACGAATTTTGACTTCTGAGGTATTTGTTTTACTTATACCCATAGACATCTCCCTTGATAATTTTTCCAGATTTTTTAGAAACACATTTTTCATGTATTTCCACCCCTGTGCCCCCACTGAAGCGAAAACTGTCAGTTTAAGAACTGTTTTGAAAAGCTCTAATAGGGAACTTTCAGTTGATATTCATATCGGCTACCTTTCATGAAATTTTTTTCAGGGCCCACTCCTCTGTACTGTAATCATCGATTCATGGCCTATTTTTTCGAATCCTGGAATGGTTACAAAGCCCTTTTGCTAGGAGCTCTCTCCTGCCTCTTTGACTTGTTTCAATTGTATGTACTCATTTTCATGATACCTATCATTCCTGAAATTTTGATGCAAATCCTAGCAAAGCTGTAGTGTCTAAATCGATAAAAAGCGCATATGGCTCCATAGCCATATGTTTCCATAGTAATACAGGGCATATTGTTCCATAGTAATACAGGAAAATTCAAATCGCTATAACTTCGTTAAATACTATTCAATCTTTATGAAACTTTCAGAAAAGATCAATTTTATAGAAACTCATCTGTTTGCTAAATTTTGTTGAATTCAAGGGTACCGTTTGGATTTTATTCAAGAAAACATAAAATCGATAAATCATACTATTACTAACAAAGTTGAGTGAATTTCGACTTCTCATGTATTTGTTGTTGTTGTACTTATAAAGGCCTACATTCATGATTTTTTTCAGATTTTTCGGATGGAAGGTTTCCAATCGCGAGGGGGGGGGGGTACGCGAAAAGTTCGTACATTTCCCCTTCCCCTGCCCCCCTCGGTAATCAGAAGGCAATTTTAATACTTGTTTTGAAAAGATCTCATTGAGACCTTTCCAATGACACCCTGCTCGACTACCAATGGTGAAAATTTTTTTTTGAGGGGTCACCTCCCTATACGGGGAGACCCGCCTTAAACCCCTTTGAAAATTTTTTCCACCCTTGAACTTTCAAGAAGTCACCACTTCTGACCTTTTCACAAAGTTTCATGGCTGTAGCCTCTATAGTTTCGGAGAAAAAGTGCTGTGACATACAGACGGACGGACGGACAGACGGACACAGGTCGTGATTGCAATAGGGTTTTGTATTTCAGTACAAAACCCTAAAAATAGAATATTAAAACAAGTTTATGGATGGAAAATAAGAATTATAGTTGAATTTGTAGTGGTGCTAACGAACTTCTTAGCAGAAGATAGACCATGAAATGCTTTCGAATCCGAATGGACGGATGTTAAAATCGACACCATTTGGATACAGTGATTGAACTAAAAAAAAAAAACAAGTTGGGTAAACAGACCTACGCTCATGTCAGAAGGGTTTTGTATTCAATTTTCAAAATGCAGTCACCAGATCGAATCAAATCAAGAAACATGTCAAAGACGATTTTATTGGAGAAAATATGAAATACGAAGATCATACTATTATTAACAAAGTTGAACGAATTTCGACTTCTGAGGTTTTTGGTATTGTTATACTTATAAATATCTGCCTTGATAATTATTTCAGATGTCCATTCGCGACGGAGGAAACACATTTTTCATGTATTTCCCCCCTGTGCCCCCACTGAAGCAAAAACTGACAGTTTAACAACTGTTTTGAAAAGCTCCCATGAAAACTTTTATTTCATACTCATATCGGCTACGTTTGATGAATTTTTTTTCAGGGGCCACTCTCCTGTACTGTTATCATCGATTAATGACCAACTTTTTCGAATCCTAGAATGGTTACAAAACCCTTTTGCTAGGAGCTCTCTCCCACCTCCTTGACTTGTTTCACTTATGAGCAGTAATTGTAGGTACTCATTTTCAGTCATTCATTTAATTGAATCAAGTGTTCAAAGCATGCACCTTAAACGTTGAAGTTGGGAAAAAATAACTCAAAATTATTCAATCTTCGCATTTAAAACAGCCACTATTTTGTTTTACAATTACTGATACCACTAGCTGAACCGATTCTCAAAGATATTCATGACACCTATCATTCCTGAAATTTTCATGCAAATCCTAGCAAAAGTGTAGTGTCTGAGTCGGTAAAAAGCGCATGTTGCTCCATAGCCATATGTTGCCATAGTAATAAATGCAGCGCTTATTGTTCCATAGTAATACAGGAAAATTCAAACCGCTATAACATCGCTAAATATGATTCAATCTTTATGAAACTTTCAGGATAGATCAATCTTATAAATAGACATCCACGTATTGAATTTTATTGAATTTAAGGGTACCGTTAAGATTTTATTCAAGAAAACATAAAATTGATAAATCATACTATTACTAACAAAGTTGAGTGAATTGCGACTTCTCACGTATTTGTTGTTATTGTACTCACCGAGACCTACATTCCTGATTTTTTTCAGATTTTGTGGATCACAGGTGTCCAATCGCGAGGGGGGGGGACACAAATTTTTCGTGTATTTCCCCTCCCTGTGCGCCCCCCAAAGCAAATTTTGCCAAACTAAGACCTGTTTTGAAAAGTTCTCATCAAGACCTTTCATTTGATACCCATATCGGCTCCCTTCGAGGGGTCACTCTCCTATATGGGGAGGCCCCCCTTAAATACCTTATAAAATTTTTTTGTCGTTGAATTTTGAAGAGATCACCACTTTACACCTACACACAAAATTTGATGCTTCTAGCTTAAGCAGTTTCCGAGAAAAACTGCTGTGACACACGGACGGACGGACGGACGGCCGGACAGACGGACAGACTGGTCGCGAAACTAGTAGGGTTTTGTAAAATTATTTTACAAAACCCTAATAACGGATGAAGAAAAATTAAGTGGCAAGTGCAAGTCTCAACAATAGCTGAACACTCAAGTGCCGGAATTTGTAAACTATAGAAAAAAAAGAAAAACGCGAGAAGAATATCAGTGGGCGGTTCCTTTTGGTAGAGAGAATAAACTTGAAGGAATAATTGAAAGTAGACGTGAAGTGATTATTTGAATTAATATGGGGATAAACTGCCGTACAGCGGCTGTGTAGATTATAAAATTAAAGTAAAGTTTATATTGTTTTTTTTTTGTTTTATGCTAACGTAAAATAAAAAAAAAACGAAACGTAACGTCCCTTCAGTAGCCGAGCGCTCAGCAGCATCAATAGGGGCGAGTAATGCACATATTTTAGTTTTCCATTGTATTACCTTTCATTATATTACAAATTTGTTGGTTGTAGTAGCTTTTCGCATGATAATTTTTGTCGATTTCTCTCAATTGTTGTTATGTATTTTTCTAACTTGAATTAAAAACGCCCACAATGTTCTAAGTTACAAATCTTTTTTCATTTCTCAATATGACCTCCCCTTTCTCGTCCTTATCCCTCCGTGTTAGTGTTTTTATGTAAGGTGGCTCAGCACAAGCAGAGGGTGTCCTGGAAGTCCCACGACACGACTGAGCGCCTAGCCGGCCTCAGTATGCCACCCCGGGCTACAGACCCTTCTGCTAAAACCTAATGTCTGCAACTGCGATGACTTCCGTGGTTGCAACAGTTCGCAAAAGTGAATGCTATATTTCGTAAGAAGTCTCGAATGAATGTATCGAACCTTGCAGTCACTAGTAGTGAGACAGATTTTCTACTCGTAGATAGGGCTTATATCGAAATTAATAATACGACTCCGGACACAGACAGAAATAGAATCATTTTGAATTGATCGATCTACCAAACCCTGAAAGAGGGAGCCAAATATTTTCAGAAGCGGTGAAGCAAAAGTTTCCGATTCCAAATCAAGCCTGAAGGACAAATCCTTTCTTCATTTCAATGAAACATTGTCTTCCGACCTCATACCGAGTGGAAATCTCCTTGATTATTTTGTTATCAATGAAGACTTATGTCTCATATTTGGCAGGACAAATAGCCAGTAATCATGTGGTATTGACGGCATTCCCAATACAGTACTACAACATTTCCCTGAGGTTGCTATTAGGAATGGTTGCATAGTGGAAAAGGACACTTCAAGTCTTGAACGAAGGAAAGGATTCGTCGAGCTCTAAAAGCAAGCGCCCAATGGGCTTGCTGCCTAACATCAGCAAAGAGTTTGAAGTGTGATACTAAATGAATCATTGAACATCCACATTCAAAAATATGAGTTGGTGCCGAGTTGCCAGTATGGATTCCGTGCCAGGCATTTGACCAAGGATGCGATAACGAAAGTGACAATTGAACGGCTTTGATTTTCTCGTTTCACCAACGCGATCAATAGTGGCGTTTGCTGATGACTTGATATTTTATACTGCAGACTGAAAATCTTTAGTCGATCAAACGAACTTTCAGAAAATATTTAATGATGTTCAGCCCTATACGGACGCTGGCGAATGACAGTGAGTGTCTTCATTTCACTTCCGAGATAGACAGTATGGTTATGGAATAGTTCAGTAATAAATTGATTGAATGCTATTAACCCGCTAGAGAGTTATCACTTCATCAGAGTATGGTTCTTTGGCGAGGGAGACTAAGTTTTCGCCAATTTATAAAGAACAAGTGCCATAAAGACGGCAGAGTGTATGCTAGTGGGAAAGACACGGAAGTGACAAGAAGGGTCACGCCCAACAAGTTGTCATGTAACTTCTTCAAAAGAAATTGAACAATGGACACGAAGTCTATATGGATAATGTCTATAATATTTTTGGACTTGCGAAAAAGTTACGTGAACTAGTACACAGCACAGGAACTTTAAGAGAAGACTTGAAATCAAACCACAAAGGAGTCATAAATAAAAAATTAATGAATGGGAAATATTTCCATGTTTTGCGCAGGAGTTCAAATAGGCAAGTGGAAGGATAAACGTCCAGTACATTACATTACTATCCATTATGAGGATAAAGTGGTGCCTGTTTCTAATGAAGGGGCCATGTCATTTAAAAACCGGAAGCAACAGCCAAATGCAGTGAATATATGCCAGGAATGGTCAGGCAAGACCAGCTCCTGGCATTTTATCCTTGAGAAAGGAAAACTCTTCGCTGGTATCTGAAGCGCCCATACCTTTCAGCTTCTTTTGATGAATTCTTAAAAAATATAAAACAAATCTTCTGGTCAATCCAAAACGACTCCGAATACCAGTTGTGCATAATAAATGCATTGCTGCCAGCAAAAGAACAGAACCCTTGAGACGTATAAACGCTCCAGCCAAATATACGCCAGTGATGAAGAAAAACACCGATTTGACATCGAAAAATAGACCAAAGCGTAGACGGTGTCGCCCTTTCCGTTTAATGCTATGAAAATTATCAAAAAGAATTGTAATTTTTTTTATTGAATGGAATTTTCTAATAAAACTATATCAAAAGTTTGTAACCAAATTAACTATGTCGTGATTAAAAAGTTCATATTTTTTATATGCTTTGGTTGGTGTAGAAGTACAATTATTTTTCTGTTAAAATTGTTAATTTAGAGTTTGATTTAATTTTTTTTTATATTGAAGAAAATAAGACTCAAATTTAGATCGTGGATTGTTATATAACTTTGATTGATTATTTTGAAAAATCATGAACACTCCGATGACAGTAGTAGTTATGTTGTGATTGAAAAGTTCATTTTTTTTTATGTTTTATTTGTGTTAAAATGCTGATTTTTTTGAGAAAAATATTAATTTAGAAGTTTATTTTATGTTGTTTTATAATGAAAACAATAAGACATAAATTTAATTAATTTTGATTGTTGTCTAAATTTATAATAAATGTTGATCTTGAAAAATGATTAACACTAACCAGTGCGTGAATGACACTGGAAATGAAAAATTCGTCCTGTGCCGACCACGCACCGGCGAGTATAGTTGTTATTTTGCAAATTAAACCCCTTTATTCAGTTAATATTATTATCTACGCACATAACTAGCTTATTCGACCAATTTCTAAGCTTCTTCTTCTTCTTAGCACTACGGCCCCGGTTTTCGCTTCCTGCAAACAGCGCCTCCAATTATCTCGGTCCATAGACCGCGTGCTCCAACTTCGAAATCCGAGCAGCGACGAACTGTCTTCGTCGACTGAGTTAGACCCGTGTTTCCCTCGGTTTCCCCACTGGTCTCCGGCCCTTAGTTCTTCCAAAGAATACCCTTTTGGGTATCCGTTGTTCGTCCATATGATTCATGTGACCAGTCCATCGCAGCTTCCGCAGTCTAACAATCCTTGAGACCTCCGGTTCGTCAAAAATTTCATACAGCTCATGGTTGTATCGAATTCGCCATTGGTCCCCGTCAAGCTTCGCTCCGATTATTCGCCTCAGGACCCGTCGCTCAAAGGCGTTCAATATATTTGCGGATGCTTGGGCTAGGGTCCATGTTTCACACCCATAGCATAACACTGATTTTATCAGAGATTTGTATACTTGGAGCTTTGTTTTCCTGTGTATGTAGCTGGTCTTCAAGATCGTCAACACTGAATAGAATGTTTTATTTGCGAGCTGTATTCTCCGGCATATTTCGTCTCTTTCATTTCCCGTTTTCGTTATTTTGGCGCCTAAATACAAAAAATTCAGTAACATTCTCGATACTGTATTCGCCAAGTGTGGGTATTTTGTGTATTTGAGGTATTTTTCCTCTACTACGTCATGAGCTTTATTTTACTCTCACTGATCTGTTGTTAATGACCGTGACAAAATGTTTATGCTGTCCGCATAGGCCACTACTTGGCTCGACTTGTATAGTAATGTACCTCGCGTATCGACAGGTAACTTCCTTATGACATACTCCAGAGCCAAATTGAATAGCAATGTCAAAGGCATTGGTGAGTTGCTTATTGATGCGGACTTGGGAGGTCGTCGACGTCATTGCCATTTTGGTAAGACGGACTGATTTGGCTGGGATGCCAAAGCAAAGCATTATTTGGTACAGTACGTTACGATCTATACTGTCGTATGCTTGCTTAAAGTCAACGAATTTTTTGGTGTGCGTCTATGTAGAACTCCCAGCATTTCTCAAGTACCTGCTTGACTGTGAACAATTGGTCTATTGCTGATCTACGTGCTCTAAAACCATCTTGATGCTCCCCAATAATATTTTATTTTCCAAGATTTCAGAAAATATTTTTTTCGGCGTACAAAGTAGTGATATGCCTCTATAATTGTCGCACTATAGTTTGTCACCTTTTTTGTGGATAGGGAATATAATTGATTGGCTCCACTCTTTTGGCATATGTTCTTGTTGCCAAATGTGCTGGATGACTTTGTGAACAGCTTTATGAACACTACTGCCACAATATTTGATGAACTCCACTGGAATCTCATCGATGCTCGACGCTTTATTATTTTTAAGTTAAATTAGTCAAAAAAACGTATTCGGATTCTGGTCAAAAGTTATTGAAAAAATACCACATTATGGCTGGTGAGAGTAGTTCAGGACGGGTTCCACATAAATCTTGTATTCGATACCGCGATATTCATCTCGATCAGTATGTGAACTATAATGGACATCAAAACCAGGCTCAGTAAAGCGCTTAAAGTGTTCATGTCGCTTCGACGACTCTTTAATTCCAGATACATTGATCAAATAGTCAAACTTATCTACTGCAAGGTTCTAGTTAGACCAGTCTTGTCGTATGGATGTCTGATCTGGTATGATTGCGTCTTCTTCTCCTTCATAGCATAACAGCCTCTCTCGAACCATCCTTTCCTGCAACAAGCGCCTCCAACTGTCTCGGTCCATGGACCGCGTCTTCCAATTTCGAAATTCGAGCAGCGATGAAGTCTTCGTCGACCGAGTCAGACCAACGTTTGCTGGGTTTCCCCACTAGTCTCTGACCTTCACTTCTCCGAACGAATATCTTTTTGGGTATCCGTTGTTCGTCCATACCATTCATATGGCCAGCCCATTGCAGCTTCCGCAGTCTTACAATCGTTGAGACCTCCGTCGCGTCAAAAATTCATTGTTGTTGGCTCATTGTTGTATCCAATCCGCCATCCATACCCGTCTAGCTTCGCTCCTATTATTCGCCTCAGGATCCGTCTCTCGAAGACGTTCAATATGTTTGCGGATGCTTGGGTTAGAGTCCATGTTTGACACCCACTATGGCGCAGGTCTTATCACAGACTTATACTTGGGGCTTTTTTCGTGTGTATGAAGCTGGTCTTCAAGACTGTCAAAACTGAATAATATTTTATTTGCGAGCTGTATTCTTCGGCGTATTTTGTCTCTTTCATTATCGGTTCTCGTGATTTTGGCGCCTAGATACACAAATTCGCCAACATTTTCGATACTGTATTCACCAAGTGTTATATTTTATGTATTTTTTTTTTATTTCCTCGACTGCGTCGTGAGCTTTATTCCATTTTCATTGATTTGTAGTCCTACTAGTTGCGCTTCGCTGTCGAGTTTCAGGGAAAGTTCTTTGGTGGTTGTTAAAGATCGTGACAAATTGTTGATGTTGTCCACATAGGCTACTACTTGGCTCGATATGTATATTAATTTACCTCTTGTATCTACATATAGTTTTCTTATGATGTATTTCAGAAACAAATCGAAAAGCAATGGGGCTAGCCCATCGCCCTGCTTTCGTCCGATATTCGTGTCAAAGACGTCGGTGAGTTGATTATTGTCATTGCCATTTTGGTACGACAGACTCATTACGCTGGGTTACTAAAGCAAAGCATTATTTGGTACAGTACGTTACAATCAATAGTGTTGTATGCTTGCTTAAAGTTATCGAGAATTTGGTGTACGTCAATGATGAACTCCCAGCATTTCTCAAGTACCTGCTTGACTGTGAACAATTGGTCTATCGTCAATCTACCTGCTGTAAAGCCACCTCGATACTCCCTAAGAATACTGTTGGCGTATGATCTGATTTTATTTTCTATGAACTTTGATAAGTAGCAACCCCACCTGGCGGTGCCTAATTACTATGGCATACTAAGGCATCGAACTGGATTTGTGTGTGTGTGTTTTTTTTTGGTTGGGAGTTGAAGGCTATTTGCGCTCTATTTATGGAGCTTCCAGACGCACAGGACATCTGGACTACCCACTAAACATCTCCCCCGTCAACCTGAGAACCCAATCTGGAACCGTTTGACACATTACTTCGAGCTAAACCTCGTTTTGCGCCTTCAAGTTGGGAGATCCCTCATCTAGCGCGACGGAAGCGAGGAAGAGAGATTGCTAGAAAAGTGATCTCCCAACCCCGATGTCCCCGGCTGCTCTGTCCTTTTAATCTTTTAGGATTACCTGAGCATAATGTGCCACTTGTTTCAATTTGTCAGTCGATGCAAGTATGTTTGATTGGCATCGTATTTCTCTTCTGCGCGAAACCTACAGTCGGAGGACCGCGACCTACCAATCTTGTGCAATAAGATTAAAAACACCCACGTCCACTCAAGAGCTGTATCATGTAGAGCTCAGTCTCACCGTGCCTTCGATTGAGTCACGGTCTGAAATCAGGCATGAGGCGCACATCATATCTTCCCTTCGCGCTGTCCACCCAGGACTATTGATACAGCCTTCATGTGCTAGTAACGGCCAACGCCTGATTAAGTTTGCATTTTGCAGAAATATAATTAAAAGTCCAACGTTCTTCCTAACTAATGCATTTATAAGATGACATGGGTATCATCAGATGGCAATACCTTTAGCCAAATCAAACAAGTGCTCATTCAGCAAAGGTTGGTATCTAGCATACTTGACTTACAAACTTTCCACGGAGGAAATTGTGACTCGGACTACTACTTGATCAAATCAATGTTTCGTTGCCGTTTGTCAAAGGTATTTGACATGAAAACCAGCCCTCTACAGAAGTTCGACATCGAAAAGCTCCAAACTGCATCAGTTGCTAAAGATTTTCGTGAGTCGCTCGAAACCAAATTATCTCCTCTCCTAGAGAACACGTCGGATAGGAGAAGCAACGAACTATGGATAGAGATGAAGTAAGCAATTAAAACCGCAGCAGAACGATCGATTAAGAATGTAACCCGACGCAGAGGAAACGACTGGTTTGATGATGAATACAAGCATGCTAAATAGGAAAAATTAGGTCTATAGTATATTAGAAAATGTACATAGAAATACAAGGACGAAGGGAAAAACCTACGAGAACGCCCGGCGAGCAGCAAATAGAATAATTAGAAATAAGAAAGGGAAGTATTATGACAACCAATTAAGGTCTATAAACGAAATCCTATTGTGCAACAGATCGAGACACGCCTGCAAAGTAGTGAAAAGTAAAGGGTGGTTTGTTTAAAGGTGGAAAACCTACAAATGGCAACAGCGTTCCCGGTTACAGCCAGTGTTAAGGTTCTTCGGTCTTTTGAAGTAGTTCTGTTTGGCAATTCATCACGAACAGGCTCAAAGTGGCGTATGTTTGGTGAATGCGCCGAAAGAAAGATTGCCATTGATCTATAGGGTTATCCATTTACGATTTTTTATTCAATATAAAGATTGAATCTTGCCATTAGACGTGAAACACAGCATCATTCAAATGCCTTCCACAGGACCTCGTACAGGCCTCAATCCTTTTGAGGTAATTTTCAATGACTTTTCGGCACATTTTCGGCAATATCTCGGCCATAACTTCACGAATATTGGTTTTCAATTGCTCAAGATTTTGAGGATTGTTCGCGTTGACACGATCTTTCGCAAAGCCCCATAAAAAGTAATCCAAAGGTGTTAGGTCGCAGGATCTTGCGGGCTAATTGACATCACTCAATCTTGAAATTACGCGTCGTGGAAATTTCTCTTGCAAAAGTGCTCGATTAGCCTGTGTTGTGTGGCACACCAACACTTGAATCAGCGATCCCAACCTACAAACATTAAACTTTTTGCTGCGAATAACACTGTAATAAATACATACGATGAAAAATTAATAAAGGTGGATCTTGGCCTACGAAGAATGTTTCCCTGGTATTTCCACATCGCTGACTTCCCACGTGCTATCATTGGTGGCGATTTCCTAAGGAATTTTGAGATGCTTGTTGATGTCAAAAATCGACGGCTCGTCGATGGGAAAACAAATATTTCGAGAATTGCTGAGCTCGCGAAAGATGAAATAAGCGTTGTCACTTCGTTAACCAGTAACACGGATATCAAGGCCATGCTTAATGATTTTCCAGAATAAACGTCTTCATCCAATTTCACATCCGGACGCTCGCACCAAATATGCCATCGAATAGATACAACTGGACCGCCAATTGCAGAACGTGTACGAAGATTGCAAGCAGACAAATATCTAGCAGCAAAGAAGGAGTTTTAATACATGGTTGACGTGGAAATTTGCCGACCATCCAGTAGCCCATGGGCAAGCCCGCTTCATCGAGTGCAAAAGAAATCTGGATCGTGGAGACCATGTGGCGACTACAGACGCTTGAACGCAGTTACCGATATCCAGTGCCCAGCATTCAAGATTTCACACTTTCCCTACATGGAAAGTCGATCTTCACAACGCTGGATCTAGAACTTGCATACCATCAAGTGCCGATTCATGAAAATGACATGGAAAAAACCGCAGTTATCACACCATTTGGGCTGTTTGAGTTTTGCCGAATGAAGTTTGGTTTGTGCAACGCGGCACAAACATTCCAACGATTTCTGGATACAGTGCTCAAAGGATTATCGTTTTGCTTCGCCTATATCGACGATATTCTCATCGCCTCCAGCAACGTATGCGAGCACCAACAGCATCTTAAGTGCGTTTTCGAACGCTGATCGGAGTACGGGTTGAAAATCAATCCAACGAAGTGCAAATTCGGAGAGCCAATGGTGGAATATCTGGGATACATTATAAGCGAAGATGGCATCAAACCCCTTCCTGACAGAGTGTCTGCGATACAAAGTTATGAGAAACCACAAACGCTGCTTCAATTAAGAAGGTATTTAGGTGTTTTAAATTTTTATCGTCGTTTTATAAAAAAGGCCGCAGAAATACTTGCACCGCTTAACGAAATGTTGAAGGATTCTCGCAAACGCGATAAACGCCCAGTTCCTTGGACAGATGAGTCGATTAGCGCTTTCGATAAAAGCAAGGATCTGATAGCCGAATCATCGTTGCTCTCCCATCCGAAAAACGATGCACCTATAAGATTATGCACGGATGCATCAAACATCGCTATAGGAGCAGTTCTCGAGCAACTCCAAGGAAATGCATGGAAACCTCTTGGATTCTTCTCGCGAAAATTGAGCAAAAGTTAGGCTAATTACTGCGCTTATGACAAGGAACTCTTGGCAATTTACGAAAGCATTAAGTACTTCCACTACATGGTGGACGGACGCCAATTCGTGATGAGGACTGACCATAAGCCGATTACATATGCTTTCCAATAGCGTTCGGATAAAGCATGGCCTCGACAACATCGCTATTTGGAGATTATCGCGCAGTTTTCAACAGAAATTGTGCATGTTAAAGGACCAGACAACTTCGTCGCTGACGCGTTATCACGGCCGAATTCTCTTGACGTGGTTTCAAACATCGTAACGGCAGCTAACATTGCGGAAGCACAAAAGGACGATCTAGAGCTACAGAATTTACTTCGCAACGAAGGAAAACTAAAGCTACAATCGATTTCCGTCAAAAACTTTACCTTGTACTGCGATACATCAGTGGGAATTATTCCTCCGTATGTTCCAAGTTCTCTACGGCACCAGCTGTTCCTGCAGGTCCATGGAATGTCTCATCCGAGCGGTCGAGCTACGAGCAAGCTAATGCGACAAAAATATATTTGGCCGAGTATGCGGAAGGACATTGCAAGATGGGCTAAATCATGCATTCCCTGTCAGCGTTTCAAAGTGCATCGTCATGTCAAAAACACCCCGCAACAATTTGCAGCAATAGATCGTCGTTTTCAACAAGTGCACATCGACATTGTGGGACCTTTGCCATCATCCAAAGGATTCAACTATCTTGTGACGATGATCGATCGATTTTCGAGATGGCCGGCAGCTGTACCGATCGTGGATATACAAGCAGAGACCGTTGCATTTGCAATATATAATCAATGGGTTTCACGTTTCGGGACTCCTGATATCATCACCACTGATCGCGGCTCTCAATTCGAATCGGCGCTTTTCGAAGCTTTGGCTAAATTCATCGGCTGTAATAGAACGCGAACAACAGCTTACCATCCGGCATCAAATGGAATGGTTGAGCGATTACATCGCACCTTGAAGGCAGCTCTCATGTGCCATGAAACGCAGCGTTGGACTGACACTTCCAACCGTACTTCTGGGATTGCGGACGACAATTAAGGAGGATTTCAATTGCTCACGATTCGAAATGCTTTTAGGAACTTCACTTCGTCTGCCCGGGGAGTTTCTCGAGCATGACACGAACATTATCGACGCTCATGAATTCGTCTACAAATTGAGGAGAGATATGCAGCAACTGCGACCAGTTCCTATACAGCACCACAATAAGGATTCGCCTTTCATTTTCAAGGATTTAAGAACGTGTACTCATGTTTTCGTGAGACAGGATGGATGCAAAAAGTCGCTGCAGCAACCATACTCAGGTCCTCATCTGATCATTGAACGACTGAATGATTCTATATATCGGATCCAGTTGGCCAATAAAATCACCACGGTTTCGACTGAGAGGCTTAAGCCAGCTTACATGCTTAACCCAGACGTGCAAGATACTTCAGCAAGCAGAACGAATGCCAACGTTAGACCAACAAGCAGCCAGTTTCGAGGTAATTTGAAAACCTACGCAGGACCAAAAAAGAAGGCACAACAAAAATCAGTGACGTTTTCACTTCCATCTGCGATATAAAAATTCACTTGGATGGGGAGTAGTGTAGGAATTAGCTGAACAACGCACTACACAACATGTACCAGATGTATGCTAAGCTATTCAGTACTCAGCTGGTACAATCTTTAGGATGTGACGAAAACGACATTATAAATGGATGCGGAACTAAAATTATACTCTCTCTGTTCGCATCCTTAAAGTAGACATCACGCTAAACTCTGTTTTATTTATGTTTTGTTAATAAATTCTTTGTTATAGAACATGTGTTTATTTGAAATGATATTCCGCTTCATGTAACCGCTACACACGTGCCATAGATGGTCGTGAGGAAATAAATGACGATGAACATACGGGTCGCCCAAAATCAGTGATCACCGAAAACTCCATCGAAATTGTGCCTGAATTTATCAAAAATGAGCCGAAATCATCGGTGAAATTCATGGAATCGGAGTTGAATATCTCCAAAACATCGATTTATCGCATTTTAACCGATCATTTGGGCTTACGAAAGGTTTGTGCACGTTTTGTTCCGCACAAGTTAACTGATGACCAAAAATTGTTCAGAATTCAACATTCGAAAGACATCATTAAAGAGGCGAGAACTTCCCTTACAACATTGTAACTGATGATGAAACGCGGTGCTTCCAATATGAACCCGAAACCAAGCGTCAAAGCGCCGAATGGAAGGCCTCAGACGAGCCACCACCCAAAAAATCGTGTTTAGAGAAGTTAAGAATCAAGTCGATGCTCATTTGTTTTTACGATTCCAAGGGAATTGTCCACAGAAGTTCGTGCCTGCGGGCCAAACCGTCAATGCAATTTTCTATATTGACGTTTTGAAGCGTTGTCGCATCGCATTCATCGAATCCGGCCTGAATACCGCCCAGGAGGAAGCTGCCGCTTACTGCATGATAATGCACCATCTCATCTCTTATGACTGATTTTTTCACTAAAAATCGCATTTTGACCATCAATCACTCACCGTATTCGCCTGATATGGCTCCCTGTGACTTCTACCTATTCGGAAAATTGCATTTGGCCATGAAAGGAAAATGCTTTGCATCCGTAGAGGGCATTTAAAAGGCTTGTACCGACATCCTGAAGGACATTCCGATCAATGACCTGAAACACTCTTTCGAAAAGCTTTTGGATCGCACAAAACAGTGTATCGAGGCCGGAGGAGACTATTTGGAATAAATAAACTCGAATTTATCAGAACAAAGCTCCTGTCGTTTCTTTTTTAGCTCAGCCTCGTTTATTTTGGAGCGCTCCTTGTAGTAATGATGAAATGGTGTCCAAGAGGAAATCTAAAAATGAGTATTAAGTAGAGTCTAACATTTAAGGAAGATTATTTCAACCTTCTGTTTTTTGCTCATTTTAGTCTTATGTCTTTATTATGATCTTAAAATTGATATAGTAAATTAAATTTTCATAAATATGAGAGCTTATGACTATACCCAGCAAGTTTCGAAAAAGCGGTCTGTAATTAACAGGAAGTCAAATGCAATAAATAGAATCGTAGGAAAAAAATTAAGGAGAATGATATGGTTCAAAGACTCATGTGGTGCAGTTATCTTCAGTTTTGTTTAAGCACTCAAAATGTTGTCAAAGTAAATGATTTTAAGCATACACATTTGGCATAACCGAAACAGAGGCTTGTTGCATTTAAAAGTTATAAGAATATTCAGAATTTTATGCATTGGAATTGAAATCTTTCTAGTAGAAGCAATCCGGCGCAAAGGTATATCTATTCACTCAAAGTTATCGTCGATTTCGTTTTATTTGATAAGAAAGAAAAAAGTTTATTTTCGTGAAGTACCAGGAATTAAAAGTATTTTAATATTTTGAACCGGGGCTTATCAGAAAACATGGAGGAAATTGTTGAATGAAACATAAACGATATACTATTGGAAGTAGCTTTTATCTTGTAGACATTTTTCAACAAAATATATAAAATATCTTTCAGTTGTAAAAAGTAATTTGAACACAGAATAAAATGTGAATAAGAGAACTCGAAAAATCGAATATTTATTACGCATGTATTCAAATTACCCATATCAGATTTTAAATTCATTTCCTCTCTTATCTTTATTGACGCGCATTGGTTTATCATGTTTCCGTAAGTTATACATCCAAAAAACGCATTGGCGAGTAATCTGTTTACTTTTCAATGCGGATTTCATATTTAATTTTGCGGATGACGAATCACTTCCCTGGCCCAATCGAATTCCAAAGCTAACATTACAACGATAGCTCTGATAATAGCTCCCATTCTCTGTCCACCGCACCACCATATCTCAACTTCATCTGGAACTAGCTATCATCGAAGACGCGAGCTAATAATCATCCACATATTTCCATTTAACGTATCTACACGCTTGCAAATTTTCAACAGCTGGTTACTCTCACAAGCGCACAGATTGGGAAAAATCTCCGAAATGTTCTTCTTGTGTAAAGGTAATCAAGGGGATCCTGCCACCCGTTCTTCCTGTCCTTACGTATATTCATACTATTTCTCAACCCCCAAATCTAGTCTCACGCTCCACATGCATAGTTTCCCTATTGACTCACAAGCTCCCTCGTTCGTTCGCTCGCTCACATACGCTCATTGCTCACTTACTCACCGAGTAGAAGAAGTTTGATATCCTTGGCGGCCTGAATTCCATCCTCTTTCAGATTCCTTTCGATGAGACGACTTCTAGCGGCTGCAGCCCTCTCCTCAGCAGACTGTGCGCAGCCCATAGTGCGTATTGCTTCGACACAAAACGTTTTGAAGGTCGTTGGAATCGGCCGTGAATGGCCGAACAAAAAACACCAAGAAAAAAGATACGAAGGATAATTTCACGATGAGAAATCTTCCCGTCGTGCTGCGGGAATTATTTATGCGTAGTCCTAAAGGTTTTCTTTTCCACCGAAATCCTAAAAGTATTCTAATTTTTTTCTAACTAATCCATTGTCCTGGGACTGCTAGGAACGTTATAGTTCATACATTTTTGCGTTGTCTTAACTAGTTGTCAGGAGCGATTGTTTTCTAATTTGAATTTGCAAGGATTCAGGACCAGAATATGATCCTTATTGCACTCGAATTTGTCTAGTTTATAAGACACTGCGATTATTGAACTCGTAGACACTTAGACGGGATTATTCAAATAACTTTCACCTATCGACTGACAAAGTATCGCCGCTACCGCTTTGCGAAAAATCGATAATTCAGGCACGAACTGACTTTTCGGCGAGCGAAACAGATTTCTATTTAATCTTATGCACACTTTTCTCGGATCCTTCGCGATCAATAGAGTCCTCTTTCAACCAGCAGAATCGAATATTCGCAACCGATCTAGGAAACCTTGCTCCCTATTCACATTCGACTAACGTTCAACCGCCATTTAAAATTTTCCTTGCAGGAACTGCTTCGTCTTCTTCCCGTTATCGCTCCAGCCCAGTTTCTATGTGCCTCCAACAGTTCCGTGCGAGTCCGTTTCGCACTTTATCACTTCACTTCTCAAGTTTGCACCTTCTTTTCAATTTCCCGACAATTTGCACCGAAAACGCGTTCAAAACAACTGGGACGCACTGAGTTCACCGGATTTTCTGGCAAAATTCCTGCTGGATTTTCGCGAAAATTAGGAAAACGGAGCCGCCCTAAAAGCTTACAGTGAGCACACACGACGAAAACGACGAGACGACGATGCTGATGACGACGGCGAAGTTGGACAACGAGGAATAGCCAAGAGAAAGTTGGGGCAGCACCGCCACACACTGGAAAAGCTGGCGCTGGCGCTGGAATTTTCAACAATAACTTCACTTTACTCCGCCGAAAGATAACACTCGACCGATACTAAGATGGAAAGTCAGAATCAGAATACTTGCCGCCGTCGTCAGATACTCGTATATTCCAGCGAGAAGGCAGAATACTCGTATGTTGATGTATGCTTGGAACACACGAGAGGGTGCACAGGAGCAAACGCATGCGCTCCAATGCGTCTCCACTATCGGCCGTCCGCCTGGTCGTGAAGATGGGGCTGGATAGGCCGTTGACTAGCTTCCACGTTCCATCGCAAGAATGTTACCAGAGAATCTAAAATAGCAGTATCCGCGTAGAGAATATTTTCTTGATGCAGATACAGAGACTGAATTACGAAGAGATGCTTAGAGGCCGGCAGAAATTAATTTTGTTTATCAACGTTTTATTTGATATAATTAATTAGAAGGGGAAGAACGCAACAGTCATACATTGAAGGCGATACATGTCCATGAAATCGAATATTTAAATTTATCATTAATTCTTGAGGACTATTTCCGTATTGTCTTTGTTTATAATAATTTCAGTTTACTTTTCTGTATGATTTGAAATATTCAGCTCCTTGGCGATACGTTTTCGAAAAATAGATATTCTGTGTTACCAAAAGCAATCGATTTGTAGTGCTAAGATTAAATCAAGTGTTTAAATGTTGAAAGTTGTAATTTAAGACTGATTAAAATGAAATTCAGCAACAGTAGATATTTAGTCTGCGCGGTTTAGTGGTTAGAGTACTCGCGCAGTGATTCCCACGTTCAAATCTTGTTGGTTGCAACGGATATTTTTTTCATTGGTCCAACTGCCATTCTACGAGTACAGCCCAGCTGTGATGGTGAGCGCTTCTACATCAGACAATAATCACATAGCTAACATATATCTAAGGCATTGATCATATACTTCAGTGTGACATAGAATGGAAAATCCGAAATAGACAGGTAAATCTATTTCAAGGTAAAAATCATAGCTGAAGAGCGAGCGCAACTTCAAACAGTTTTGAGGGCTGACGCTTTAGCTGGTGTCTCTACCCTTCAGCAAATCATCAAATTAGAGGTTTGTGGAAGCCGAAATATGTAACCCTTTCATGAAATGCCCCACTTTACCGAACCTGCCCAGCAGTTTAGAAATTAGCCTGGACTCCACAATATTTTTTTTCGGAGTCTCCCTGCACGCTTTGAAACTTTCATTTAAATCCGAAGAAAACTGTCTCATCTAATTTGACTAGAAATAAACAATTTTTTTATGATATGATTCTAGATCATCAAAATGAAATTACATTATTGTATTTTTGGTTAAGTAGCTTCCGCGTGTTATGGTGGTTTGAGCGTCAGTTCTGGCGCATTTTTTTTTTGTGGTAGGGAGGTGAATGCCCATTTACGTACAGAGTGTGGGACTCCCATATTTGCAAGAAGGCGACCCCTGTCAAACCTGAGAACCTAGCCTAGAACCGTTTGACACATTACTTCGGGCCAGGCCTCGTTTTGTTACGCCGTGAGGCACCTTCAAGCTGGGGGATCCCTCTTCTAGCGGGAGGGGAAAGGGGAAGAGGAAGTGCCAGACAAGCGATCCCCCGCACCAATACCTCCGGCTGCTGTGAGTCCTTTTTATCTTTTAGGTTTGCCCGAGCATAATGTGCCACCTGGTTCCATTTATCAACCGACTCGAGCATATATTATTCGGAGTGAGCTCTTCCATCTCCCTGTCGAGGGCTCTTCACAGCCTGTCCCATTTTATGCACGCAAAAAATGTGTGGCAGGCATTGTCTTCCTCTTCTGGGGCAAATCCGACAATCAAAGACCGTGACTTACCAATCTTGTGCAGGTAAGACTGAAAACACCCATGCCCGCTCAAAAGCTGGGTCAGATAGAAGTCAGTCTCACCATGCCTTCGATTTAACCACGGTCTCATATCCGGGATGAGGCGCGCAGTCCACCTTCCCTTCGTGCAATTCACCCAAGACTGCTGCCAATCGTTGAGCGAGCGCTGTCTCTCTTCACGGACAACCATCTCCCTCGCATCTTCGTTTCGACGCAGATAAATAGAGCGGTGCTCTCTAGCAAGGAGGGCGACAGGTATCACGCCTGCAATCACTCTCACCGCCGAATCAGAGACTGTCGGATACGAAGATGCAACCCTCAGCGCTCCCTCTTCTCTGTACCTGTGCCAGGCGTTTTCGGTAAACCTCATTACTGAGAGCGTCACCCCATACCTCTGCTCCGTACAGTAGCACTGACCCTACAGCACTCATCAAGAGGCGTCTTCTTGGTGGGCTGGGTCCGGCCATAAGTCGACTCAGAGCCGATACTCCTGAAACCGCCTTCTCAGCCGTCGCCCTGATTTGCTCAGAGAAACTCATTTTCGAGTCGATCAGTAGCCCCAGGTACTTCACCGATGACTTTGATTCTATACGCAAGTCTCCAATGCTGATCATCCTTACTCTAGGAAGTCTCTTTTTTGTCAAGATGACCACTTCGGTTTTCTCCAGTAACGGAGCCCGTGAGCAGTCATCCAGTCCCTCACTCGGCGCATTAGCATTGCGCCTGTTCAATGATGCGTCCAGCGACCAGAGCCGCAACATCATCCGCATAGCCGACCAAGCGCAACTCATCTGGCATCTCGAGTCTCAGTAGCCCGTCGTAAGACACGTTCCACAGGTCTGGACCAAGGATAGATTCCTGGGCAACACCCGATGTAATTTCCATCCTTCGTTGGCCCTGTGTCGTGTCGTAGAGCAGGCTTCGGTCCTTTAAGTTGTTTCTCAAAAGCCGCATTAGATATTCTGGAACTTGAAAATGGTTTTCCAGCGTATCCAGAATATCCACCCACCTAGCGGAATTGAAGGCGTTCCTGACGTCAAGTGTCACCAACAGGACGATGCGTCGCTTGGTGCGACTATATGCCTCTACCTTTTGGACCGCGCTGACCATCTCTGCAATCGCATCAATGGTAGAACGTCCTGCTCTAAAGCCGTACTGCCGAGGAGATAGGTGCCCAGCAGCACGAATCGCCCCAGTGAGTCTTCCCTTGATGAATTTCTCTAGCACTTTCCCAGCCGTGTCAAGCATGCATAACGGGCGGTATGCAGACGGAGATTCGGGATTTCCCTTCCCCTTGCTGATCAGCACGAGCCTCGCCACCTTCCATCGTACCGGAAAAACCCCGTCCCGTAGGCAAGCGTTGAAGCCGCAGCACCTCAGAGGCAATACCATCTGGACCTGGAGCCTTCCTCGCTTTCAAGGAAAGGACTGCCTCTTCCGATTCCGGCTGTGTGAAGAGTGGACACTCGACTGCTGTTTCACCATGGACAGCGTCAACATGGACCGGATGAGTGGGAAAGAGTGCCCGCATTATCTCATCCATGCTTTCAGCATCATGTATCCCAGGTTTCCGTAAAGCACCAAGCTTCTGCATAACTAGCTTGTTGCCAAGGCCCCACGGATCCTTGTTCACATTGTCCACTAGATCTTGCCAGCAGGGAACCTTGCTGTTGTTGATCAATTTGCGAAGTCATTTCCTGGCCGACTTATATGCTGCTGCGTGATTGCTTGCCTTGTCACGGTTCCGCACACGTTGAGCCTCACGCCGAAGCTTGTGACACTCCCTTCGTTTTTCAGCGATTTCAGTTGACCACTAATACAGGCTTGCCGTGCCGGGGTTTTCGACGGGGCATAGAAGCATTGCAAGCAGCCGTGATGATGCTTGTAGTTAAATTCACCACGTCTTGAGCTGCCAGTTCTTCCGTCCCTTTCGGATCTCCCTGCAGCGGCGCACCTGCTGTGAGCACCTTGACGAACCTGTCAACGTCCATCCTTCCGATATTCCATCCAATTATAGAAAGCCGAGAGCACGGACGTTGGGAGACAACATCGCTTATCTCAAGCAGAGTGCACGGATGATCACTGGCTGAGTAGTCTTCTAATACTCTCCAGTTGTGTATCCTCCATACTAAGGACTCCGAGGCGAATGTCAGGTCCGGTATGGTTTCCTCACAGCCAATACGGCGGAAAGTCGGCGTACTTCCGGTGTTTAGTACGACAAACTGTACAAGCAGATTTGGGGTGGTTGAACTGCGGTGCAGGTTTAGCTGCAGGATGCGGGTCATCGAAGTTCTAATTTTGCCTTGACTAGGGCTTCCTGGAAAACCCGGCATTTTCCTGATCCCAAGACGTGTCCAACATCAGGTCTTGGATCAGCATCCTTGCAAAGAATAGAGTGTGCCTCCTTCGTACACTCTTTTCTTTTGTGTCCCATTTCACCGCATTTGTAACATAGGGAACTCCTATCGGGACTTTTGCATACTTGTGCGGTATGACCATAGCCAAGGCATTTGAAACATTGAAGAGGCGCTGCTCTTCGCCGTATCTTGTACTTTGCCGTTATTCAGAAATTGTTCGGTATCCTTTTCGGTCGTCAATGGTGTCAACCTCGCTTTGATCTTGCCCACGCTAGATAACTCCCTTTTGATGGCCTCGACTACCTCCACCAGTCAATGTCTCTTATTTCGATCGTTCCATTGGCTCGAGCGAGGCTATAGTTGCGCTTTTACCGAGGACTTTCTTTACTGCGTCACCGAATGCTTCTTTGCTGTCGGTCTATGCTCCGGTCTACAACTATGTGGCCCGACCGCGTTGGTCGTACTGCTTTAATGGCAGTATTGTTGTCTTCACACCATACGTTTCCCTTGATCTCCCGCAGCACTTCTGCGTAGGATCGGCCTTCTCGGGGTTTTACGAATAGTGGCTGCTGCCGGGGTCTTCGCCGGGGTCTTCGCCGGGGCTTCTTTGTCTCCTGTTTTGCATCAGGTATTTTTTCTTGTTGAGCGTCCGTGTGAACTTTATTTTCTGGCACTTTTTGAAGGAGTTTTTTGCGGCTTTCTTCGCTCCTTTTGTCAATCCTGTCTGGGGCCCCTGATCTCTCTTCCTTTTTTATCCCGATCTCTTTTGATTGGGCTAAACGCCTTTCTTTTATGATGTTTGATGGTGGAGCTATCTGTGCCCGCCCTTAAAGCTTAACCCTCAATACTTCTTTAGCCTTCTGTTCTTTTTGGGCCTTCTGGTCCTTTTTGGTCTTTAACCAGCTCCTCCGGTAACGCCCTATGCGGTTGAGGAGCTCCTCTAGTTCAAGGAGCCCATTCTTTGCAGCTTTGCTGATTTCTAGCGAGTCGTATGCAAATTTTATTATTTTTAGAACGTTTCGGATTAGTCTTTTTTGGTGGTGTCGCTGGTTGGTGAGTGTTCTTTGCGACCACCTTTCTTGGAAGGGGTTATCGGCTCCGGTTTCCGAGTACAGTACTTCCACCATATTTTCGACGGTGGCGGTTAAATCACACAACGGCGGTTTGTTTGTCTGGTCACTCCTGTCTTCTCTTGCCGTGATCACTTTGTGGACTTTAGAATGATTTGTTATTTCTGGATTTACGACCTTTGGTTCGGTCACTTCGGTAGCGATCGCAGCACTGACCATCGAATTCTCGATGTTCTTTATGTATTTCCCCACTGCGCCAATATCTGACGCGTCCTGCAGAGTTTCCCGCTCGCCCAAACGCTACAAGAATCTCAGTCTTGACAAGACTGTCTGTTAATCTTCGTTGTTCGTCTGTCTTTACTGTCATTGTATTCATCGTCATTTTTGTCGTCATTAGTACCGCTTCTGATGTACTGTGAGCATCATAGCTGCTGCCACTAGTTCCGTCTCGTTGTTGTTTTTACTTACTTTCCATGGTTTTTTATTGTTTTTAGTTGATATTGCTCCAGTTTTATTGGGCCCCTCTCATGGTTATCTTTTCAGAGCAATGAGGCCATGCGAGGGTTGACACAAGCCCTTATGGGGACAAGTGCTCAGAGCCAGACCAGCGCTAATCGGGAGTCCGTCTGAGCCGAACCTACACCACCAACCCAATGGTGTGAACTTCGAACGTACTCCGAGGCCTGCCAAGGTTTGACCGAGACGGCTACTGTGCAAAGCACCTAGGTCCAAACCATAATATTCGGCAGCCCGAAGCATCAATTCGATGTCCACAGCGTAGTCCAGGTTCAATCAGGGTCGTTGTCTGTTATCCCAGGAGGAACCTCACGACGACCACCATATCCTCGGATCCGGGGGGAAAGAAAGCTAGCCTCAAAGAGCACTCCTGTCTATCGGCCGACATCCTCCCTGCCTTGGTGCAATGCTCATGGTGGTAATGAGTTTTTTCAGTGATTCGTCCTTCGTCTAGCCTGCCCGACTGTGATAGTAACTAATTCAAAAAAAATAAGAAAATTGTGACACGTTCACATCCAATACGGTAACTGAGAATGGTACCCGAAAAATTGTCGGTGCGACGGTTCATATTATTGAACAATCGCTATTATCACTATAAGACTCCTACACCGGCTACAACAATGTAAGGCAAGCGAGCCAAGATTTTCAGATGTGCAGCCACGATCTGAATGGACGGAACCGCTTACTCCAGCCCCATTCCTCACATGATACAGCTTGCGGCCGGAATAATGAGACACAGAAATCCTCAGACCGATCAGTTGACAGTTTAGACACCTCACCAAAAATGCGCTTTCTAGGAGTATTCCTTAGCAACCATGATACCAAATAGTCTCGGGGTGGCATATTGGGTACACTGGCTCCCCAATGCTAGAACATTAAATGCCAATAACTGCAAATACACCCGCAGCTTTGCTACCAAATTCTACTTACATCTTCTTTGTTGTGATCGCCGGTAACTTTTACTTTTTGTAAAAGGCTGACGTAAGAGGGTGAAGACAAGTCTTCTGTGCCAGGTAACGGAATCAAAAGTCATGAAAATTCCGCAAGAATGGAGGTTGGGCGACAGGCTAACTCCCTGTCCCTGAAACCTATAACAGACCCTTGGAATGAATTGGACCGAGGGAAGCGACCTCGTAACCGAAAAAAGGACTATGGCATTTGATTCTGGAATGTCAGATCACTGAATAATCCTATCGCTGTTGTGTACAACAGGCCAGTCAATACAAATTAAATATACTGGCAACCCAGGAAACAAACGGGACTGGAAGTGACATTCAAGATATGAGATCGCAAACAATATTGAAAAGTCGAAAGCCTACTGCAAAGCGAGAATTCGGAGTGGCCTTTATAGTAGATAGGGAGTTCAAATCGAATGTTATTGACTTTAAGGTAGTCATTGAGCGATTTTGGGCGATCCGTATTAACGCGGGTTTTTCGAAATTTGGCTAATAAACGTACACGCCCTGGCCGAAGAAACAAATGAACCGTTCTCCAATCACCTAGAAACACTATTCGACTTATCGCTCACATATGATACAAAATTAATTCTGGGTGATTTCAAAGCTTAGGCTTGCAATGAGCTATCTCATCGGGGAATGACTGAAGGATATAGCCATCTACGATGAAACAACGGCTAGCGTCTAATTGACTTTTCACACGTCGCACATTCGACTTGTTTCCCACATTGACACTGTACGAATTCGTATCACTTCAATAATACAAATTCGTATCAGTCAACATTTTTTATTTTCATTAACTTCTTTTGTATCAGCAAAATATTTAACGTACATCATTATGTAATGAGACACGCGACATAATTATTTCGCTTCAATAATACAAATTCGTATCAGTCAACATTTTTTATTTTCATTAACTTCTTTTGTATCAGCAAAATGTTTACCGTACATCATTGTGTAATGAGACGCGCGATTTGTCTAGCGCGAATGAAATTCCAAACTTCTGGAATTATTCGTGCGCGCTGGACATAGTTCTCATGGCAGGTGCAATGTGATCTATCGGTCTGCAAGGCAGATGGAACATATTGCGCTTGCAATTTTACGTATGAAAAATAATTATGTCGCGCGCAATATGATCTATCTGTCTGCAAGGTAGAAGGAGCATATTGCACTTACAATTCCTGTTTTAGAACAACAAATTTATGGGAACAACTTTTGTTCCCACGGCAAATAAGTATTTAAGAAAATGTTAGTGGAAAATAAAGGGAGTCTAATCTTGACCATCAACAAAAACACCACTTGGGTTTTTTTATTAATTTGGAATAGTTTAGTAATCTCCCGATACAAGCATCGGAGAGATTTCCGAGCGCAGAATAGTATACAAGTTTATGCACTTGTATAATCAAACTTCAACGCGGAGAGATTTCTGAGCGCAGAATATTATACAAGTTTATGCACTTGCATAATTAAACATCAACGCGTGAAATCTGTCCAGGAGAACAAGCAGTCAGCCAAGGCAAAGCAGCCTTGACGTTAACATTTGGTGACCCCGACGTGGTCGTCACACTACAACACCAGCTAAGATTGAGGAATCATAATGGAGCGTTTAACACAGCAACAGACGCGTTTAGCTGCAGAAATTGATGGAATCATCATCAATTATAAAAAGGATCCATTGAATCGCAAGCAAAAGGCAGAATATTATGAGGAAAGGCTTCGCCGAATCGAAGCGGCCTGGGATCTGTTTGAAGAAACGGATACAAAGATCCGAGAACTGGAGGATATGTCAGAGACTCACGAATACTTTGTGAGCAAGTTATATGACACAACACAGGCAAACTTCCAACAGTTTCAGTCACACTTCAAGGAGAAGCTGCTACAAATAAGGCATGCAGAATCAGGAGTTGGCGAACAAGTGATTGAGATGGCCCCAGCCAAGCAGAGTTCCAAACCGCGAGCGGATGAATCAGTGAGAACAACTGACGTAAATGTTAGTAAACTCGTTAGACGATACGACGCACTAGCAAATTCATTGCAACGACTCTTCTCGCGATTGGAACAAACGGAACAATACTCACGTCAATTCTGCAAAGTAAAAATTGCCTCAATACAGCAATACTGGTCACAACTAGATGAATACCAGCAACAAATATGGGAAATCACCACTGGTCCTGATCCAAACGGTTTCAACCTAAACCAGCACATTCAATTGGAGGAGATATCGCAGGAGTGGCTGATAAAGTTAGAGACTAAGATCGACGAGATAAATACGACACCCGCACCGCATGCGTCAACAACCACTACTCCCAGCGTAAATCTACCAAAAATTACGCTGCCAAAATTTGATGGGGACTATTTGCAATGGCGTCATTTCCGGGACTTATACATTCAAATGGTACACAATCAACCTATGTCAAGCTGCCAAAAGATGTGGTACCTTAAGGCTAACCTGACAGGAGAAGCTGATAAACTCGTACGCAACTTTACTATATCAGACGACAACTATGAGTCAGCATGGAAGACTCTGAATGAGCGCTACGAAAATCGACGCCTACTCGCTACAGCACTCCTTCAGAAGTTGATAGCCCAACCATCCAATACAATACCCTCTGCAGCAGCAGTGAAATCTCTGCACGACACAACTGCAGAATGCTTGAGAGGCTTGCAAAATATCGACATAGTAACGCAAGATTGGGATCCGTTACTCCTGCATCTCTTAATCAAGAAGCTTGATACTGCAACTCACACTCTATATGAGCAGTCATTGGTCAACCCACGGGATCTCCAGTCATTGACGGGCTTTTTGACCTTTTTGCAAACGCGTTTTCGAGCTTTAGAAGCAGTTGGCAATCAAACAAAGCGACTTGACGAGCATCGTAAAAAGACCATCAAGTCTACTAGTGCTGCTGTAACGACATCTTCATGCCTTGTTTGTAAAGAAGCTCATCAAGTCTACTATTGCCCAGACTTTCTTCAATGGACCCCGTCGAAGAGGTTGAAACTAGTCCAAGCTAAGAAATTGTGCGTAAACTGTTTCCGAGATGGACACAAGGCCGTAAACTGTACATCACGAGGATGTAAGGAGTGTGCCCAGAAACATAACAGCCTTCTGCACTTAGGGACCGTTCCCAAGGCAAAGCAAACAAAATCGCAACCAGAAGCCTCAGCAACAGCACCGGCAGAAAGGCATAAGGCACCTCATGAGGGAGCGGCACTTTCATTAACTACACTTAGTAGTCACGAAATGACAAAATATGTACTCTTAAGTACCGCCATTGTAAAATTGACTAGCAATAACGGCAAAACAGTGGAATGCCGGGCAGTATTAGATCCCGGCTCACAAATTAACTTGATTACTGAACGCATCGTTAGGAAGCTGAACTTGGCATCAACTCACCACTCGACCTTCATTGAAAAGGTTGGCGGATCGACCGAACGCGCACAGAGAAGGGTGAATGTTACCCTTCAGTCAAGATTGAATGGATATTCCACGCGTTTAGAAGCGCAGGTCATGGACAAGATTATATCTCCTCAACCATCTGTGCAGTTGAATATATCACAGTGGTCCATACCAAAGAATCTGAAGCTTGCCGATCCAAATTTCCATCTGACGGAACGCATAGATCTGTTATTAAGTGCTGAACATTTTTATGATATTCTAGCGATCGGTCAAATAAAGCTAGGCAGTGAATTGCCAGTCCTACAGAATACGCTTCTGGGATGGATAGTAGCAGGCAAGGTTGGTGGTACTGAATCGCTTCCTGTTACTTGTGGAGTTCTTGCCGAAGATCAAAAACTGAATAGTGCGATTGAAAGGTTTTGGAAATTAGAAGAGGTCGTCGATGCCAAATCCCAGTATACGGCAGCGGAAAGGTCCTGTGAAACTCACTTTTGCCAATCAACGCAAAGACAACCAGATGGGCGTTTTCTGGTGAGACTTCCCTTTTCTAACGACCCCGACAAACTAGGAGAATCAAAAGACGTAGCCATTCGTCGCTTTTATGGAATTGAACGGCGATTAGCAAAAAACCCGGAACTCAAGCAGTGTTATCAAGAATTCATGGACGAATACATCAGACTAGGACATATGCAAGAGGTCACAGCGCAGGTATGTGAAGAATCGCATTATTTTCTTCCACACCATTGTGTCCTGAAACCCGACAGCAGTACCACTAAACTCAGGGTAGTGTTCGATGCCTCCTGTAAAACAACTACGAACGTCTGGCTGAACGATATCCTCTATACTGGACCAACCATCCAAGACGATCTATTTGCGATATTGCTCCGTTTTCGATTGCCTCGATATGTTTTCACTGCTGACATACAAAAAATGTATCGTCAGATAGTATTGCATCCTGACGACCGCAAATATCAGTTGCTGGTCTGGAGAAATGACCCAAACCAGGCTCTACGGTTCTATCAGTTGAATACCGTGACATATGGAACAACGTGTGCTCCATATTTGGCGACCAAATGCTTGCAAAGACTTGCCCGAGATGAAAAAGATCGATACTCTCTTGGTGCTAACATACTGCAACGCGACTTCTACGTTGATGATGTCATGACGGGATCTAATAGCTTAATCGAAACAGTTCAATCACAAGACGAATTAATAAAAGTTCTGGGAGGCGCTGGAATGAAGCTTCGAAAGTGGTGTTCTAATCATCCTCGACTACTGCAGAACATTTCACCAGACGACAAGGAAGTTCAACTAGATTTCAAAAGCCATTCTGAAGACTACATTAAAACCCTCGGCCTCACTTGGCTTCCTAAAGTAGACGATTTCCAAATCCGCATCAACCTGAATCCAAACGATACAAAAATTACCAAGAGGACAATAGCCCCCGACATCGCCAGGATGTTTGATCCATTGGGCATCATGGGCCCCGTAATAGTCACCGCCAAGCTATTTCTTCAAGATGTTTGGCGTTTGAAGTTGGACTGGGATGCTGCTTTGCCAGAAGTGATACACACCAGATGGTCCCAATTTCGGAGAGGCCTGTCAGTGCTACAAAAAACACAATTCCCTAGACACGTATTTGCCAGGGAAGTGCCCAAGGAGGTGCAGTTGCATATATTTTGTGACGCGTCAGAAAAGGCATATGGTGCAGCCGTGTATGTGCGGTCTACTTTAAAGAATGGCAGAATCATTGTGCGTCTCTTATGTGCAAAATCACGTGTGGCTCCAATTCATGTGATAACTGTTCCACGATTGGAACTCTGTGCTGCAAAATTGGGTGCGGAGCTGGCGGAAAGAGTTAAGACTGCCCTACACTTGGAAGAAGTCTTACACATATTTTGGACCGATTCAGAAATCGTGCTTGCGTGGATAAACTCCACCGTTTCCTCATACAATACTTTTGTTGCCAACCGAGTATCAACAATTCAGTCACTATCGATTCCGGAGCAATGGCGTCACGTAGATTCAAAAAGAAATCCAGCCGACATTTTATCACGAGGCATTGCACCTGCAGAGTTAGCTGGATGTAATATTTGGCTGTATGGACCACCTTTTCTGCATGGAACGGAATCATTGTGGCCACCGGAATATGTAAAGGGACCCTCTTGTGATCTTGAGAAGAAAAAAGAAAGAGTAACTATGGCTGCAACTGTAATTGATTCCACCAATTTTATCGATGCCATACAGCATGGAAACTCTTTCAAAAAACTACAACGCATCATAGCATATGTATTTAGGTTCATAGATCACATTAGTCAAAGGCCGCGGGACTCTACATTGTTACCAAAATCATTCTCCAGTCAGGAACTAACTAGAGCAATCGAAGTCATCGTGAAACACGTTCAGAAGGACGAATTTCGGGATATAATAAAGGACTTGGAGAATGGAAAGCAACTCACCAAAAACAATCAGCTTGCTAGTCTGACACCGTTCCTCGATGAAAAGGGCTTACTTCGAGTTGGAGGAAGATTGGAAGCATCAAACCTATCTTATGATGCCAAACATCCCATCCTGCTCCCATACAAAAATCCATTAACAAAGTTACTGATGACGGATATCCACCAAGACAAATGCCATCTGGGCCCTCAAGCACTGCTTGCAGCAACGAGACAACGATTTTGGCCAATCAAGGGCAAATCATTAGCACGAGCCATTGTTCAGCGATGTGTACGATGTTCCCGCGCGAACCCGCAGATGTTTTCTCAGTTCATGGGGAACTTGCCATCGGCCCGAGTACAGCCTGCTCGCCCATTCGTTAATGCTGGAGTTGACTTTTGTGGACCAATTATGATCCATTTTCGCGGCAGAGGAGCACGACCACAAAAGGGCTATATTGCTATATTCTGCTGTTTCGCCACCAAGGCAGTACATTTTGAGCTAGTAAGTGATCTCACCACTGAAGCATTCATCGGCTCTCTTAAGCGATTCATCGGTAGACGAGGTCATTGCAAAAATTTGTATTGCGACAATGCCACCAATTTTGTGGGAGCCCATAATCAGCTTAGAGAGCTGTCCACGTCTTTGTATTCTGAGCAGGCTCAAGAGAAAATCGCAGATATATGCAACAACAAAAGTATAGACTTCCATTTTATACCACCTCGGGCCCCGCATTTTGGAGGGCTGTGGGAAGCCGCAGTTAAATCGGCAAAATACTTACTACTTAGAGGATCTTCAGCAGCAACCCTAACCTATGAAGAGCTCCAAACGCTTATAGTGGAGATTGAAGCAATTCTAAACTCAAGGCCTTTAACTCCAATGTCGTCAGATCCTAATGACCTCACTGTGTTAACACCAGGACACTTTCTTATAGGAGAACCCCCAACAGCTACGGTGGATGCTATATCTGAGCCAGCAAAGATGGGACTACTTAGCAGGTGGAAACTGGTGAGCGGTATCAAGCACGAGTTCTGGCGCCGCTGGTCAGAAGAGTATTTAAATCAGCTGCAGCACCGTTCAAAGTGGAAGCAGGTCAGCCAAAATGCTCAACTGGGCACAGTTGTTATCATTAAAGAAGACAATATGCCAGTAATGAAGTGGCCGCTCGGGAGAATTACAAAAATTTACCAAGGCAATGATGGTTTTGTTCGTGTGGTCGACGTAAAAACATCATCAGGGATATTGAAGAGACCGATTCATAAACTGGCGCCCTTGCCAATAGAAGCAGACACTGTTACTGCCGGAAGCGAGACCGAAGAAGCGATCAACGTAACGGAGGTAGTCAGCGCTAAGAAACGACCATTGGAGCAAGAACCAGAACCGGGTTGCTCAGCTGATTCCCCAAGAAAACAAAAACGGGCAACGAAAGGAACATCTATTAGTTCCTTACTATTGGCATGCGTATTGTTTCCTCTGGTGTTCACTGAACCAATTAAAATCACAACGGTCGGACCTCAACCAGGCTTACATTTCCAGTCATTGGGTAGTTCTTATTTAGCAACGAGTGAATGGAGGCTGCTGATATACTACGATTTAAGATCATATTGGTCGGAGGTTGCGACATTGGAGAACGGAACAAACATGCTACAGCAGCTTTGTGATCGTGGACTCACTAACAGTTGTCTCACGTTGGTAGACCATTTTGGCCATCTACGAAATGAACTCGTGAACATCAATCAATTATTGAAGATCAGAAATAAAAGAGGAGCTTTCAACATAGTTGGCAATGTGGCTAAATCTCTATTTGGCGTGCTCGATGAGGAATATGCTAACCAGATGTCACTGACAATAAAAGGTTTGAAGGGAAATCAAGATAAACTGTACCTGCTGCTAAAAAACCAAACATCTATTATTGATTCTACCTTGAACATTATTGGAAAGGGCGAACAGACCTCTCAACGAAGGTTTAAAGCAATAGAGGAGCACATGGATCGATTAGCTAACGTAGTGAGAGGTCCGGCCAGTGAAGATAATCAGCATAAAATATCGAATCTCATCACGACCTTATCGTTTCAAATGACATTGACTACCATCAATTTGCAACGAATTCAAGCCTCCATTGTTAACATCATCACCGACTCACAACATGGAAATTTTAATCCATTACTGTTATCTCAGAAACAATTAAGCATGGAGATTGCCAATATCAAGGAACATTTACCTGAGACACTACGCCTTCCAATAGCACATGAAAATTTCCTGCAATTATTCAGGATATCGTCAATCAGTACGAGACTGACCGAAGATCTAGCTATATTTGAGCTGAAGGTACCACTCGTCAACACAGTCACATTTGACTTATTCAGGCTCTATCCTATACCAACAGTAAGCCACAATCAGCTGATGGCGATACTCCCCAATTCACGATATCTTATTATCAGCTCACATCGTGATATGTATTATCCACTCACGGAAGAAGAATACATGACATGTACCTGGATGGAACCAACCATACACATTTGTAAACAGTCTCATCCATTATATCACAAGGAATCCAACATAAGTGTATGTGAAGTTACGCTTCCGAAGGACATTCCAGCCCCAGCTGAGTGCAATCTAACCGAACTTAAAACCCCATCACAGTGGAATCAAATTCTATTTACCAATGAGTGGATCTATGCTCTCACAAATCGGCTGGTAGTCCACATTGTCTGCGCTGGTAACACTTCAACCAGGGTCCTGGAAGGTTCAGGCATTCTCAAACTGGACTCAGATTGCACTCTCAAATCTGATACTGTAACCATCCAAGCACGCCGGATTTATACGAGTACAATTGGTACTTCCTATACAAGGATCCATCAGCCTGACAAGAATACCACATCGAAACCTCCAAACAAATCTTCGGAGCCTTACCAAACATACGCAGCAGATCTCGAAGCTTTGCAGAAACAACTCTTAGCGCAAGACTTATCTATCCCTGATCAAATCGACTCGCACGATATCCATCAATACACGATCTCATACATCAGCCTTATTTTGATAATTTCATTGGCAAGTTATCTCGGTTGCAAACTGCGAAATTGTCGGAATGTAGCTCCAGCTCAACGGCCGATTCCACGACCAAGGAAGCATAGCCTACCAAGCACCCAGGAAGCAGTTTGAACGGACCGTTCAACGCGGGGGAGGATGTACGAATTCGTATCACTTCAATAATACAAATTCGTATCAGTCAACATTTTTTATTTTCATTAACTTCTTTTGTATCAGCAAAATATTTAACGTACATCATTATGTAATGAGACACGCGACATAATTATTTCGCTTCAATAATACAAATTCGTATCAGTCAACATTTTTTATTTTCATTAACTTCTTTTGTATCAGCAAAATGTTTACCGTACATCATTGTGTAATGAGACGCGCGATTTGTCTAGCGCGAATGAAATTCCAAACTTCTGGAATTATTCGTGCGCGCTGGACATAGTTCTCATGGCAGGTGCAATGTGATCTATCGGTCTGCAAGGCAGATGGAACATATTGCGCTTGCAATTTTACGTATGAAAAATAATTATGTCGCGCGCAATATGATCTATCTGTCTGCAAGGTAGAAGGAGCATATTGCACTTGCAATTCCTGTTTTAGAACAACAAATTTATGGGAACAACTTTTGTTCCCACGGCAAATAAGTATTTAAGAAAATGTTAGTGGAAAATAAAGGGAGTCTAGTCTTGACCATCAACAAAAACACCACTTGGGTTTTTTTATTAATTTGGAATAGTTTAGTAATCTCCCGATACAAGCATCGGAGAGATTTCCGAGCGCAGAATAGTATACAAGTTTATGCACTTGTATAATCAAACTTCAACGCGGAGAGATTTCTGAGCGCAGAATATTATACAAGTTTATGCACTTGCATAATTAAACATCAACGCGTGAAATCTGTCCAGGAGAACAAGCAGTCAGCCAAGGCAAAGCAGCCTTGACGTTAACAGACGCATTCATAAAATGAGCAGGGTATCACCGGATGGCAACGCAAAAAATCAGATCGACCATATTCTGATTCAACAAAGATGGGCCTCCAGCATACTTGACATCCGCACATACCGAGAAGCTACTTGTAACTCGGATCATTACTTGATCAGACTAACCTTTCGATGTCGTATATCAAGGCGTATTCGGCGAAGACCAGCCCGTTACAAAAATTTGACATCGAAAGGCTCCAAACGGCTTCTGTGACCAACAATTTCACGGAGACCTCGACCAATACCTAGCTTCCATCCCATCAGATACACCGCCGAAAACAAGCCGAGCTATGGGTGAGAGTCAAAGCGGCAATTAAGACCGCAGGACAACAGACGATAGCACATCAAGCGCAGCACAAAGAAAATGATTGGTTCGATGACGAACGCCAGGATGCGTTAGAGAAAAAGACGAGAAAGAAAGTTCACTGTCAAGCAGGCACGTGAAAAATGATGGGAGTTCAACATGGACGTACACCAAATTTTCGTTGACTTTAAACAAGCATACGATTGTATGCTGTACCAGGCAAATCAGTCCGGCTTACCAGAATGACAATGACGTCAACAATTTCCCAGGTACGCATCAACAACCAACTCACCGATGCCTTTGAAACCAGGAAAATGGGCTGGCCTCATTGCTATTCAATTTGGCTTTGGTATATGTCATAAGAAAACTATTTGTCGATACAAGAGGTCCGTTATAATATGTCAAGCCAAGTGGTAGCCTATGCGGACGACATCAACATTTTTTCACGGTCGCTAATAATCACCAAAGAACTGTTTCTGAAGCTCCATAGCGAAACAAAACTACAATAAATAAAACAACAATAAATAAAACAAAGCTCATGATGCAGTCGACGGAAAATACCTCAAATATCCAAAATATCATACTTGGCGAATACAGTAACTGTAACTATGAGTGAACAGTGTATCTGTAGCTATGGTTTGTACAGAAAGCCTGAGACGGATTGGAAACATTATACATCGAATAGAAGAATTTATCAAACTGCTCAAGTCACAAAAGTCGATATCTTCATATTGAAACTTCTTCGGAATCATATCGCAAGATCTGTGACTGTGAGTGAAAACCCTTGGATTTCACAGCCGTTCCACCCTACAGACGGGTATATTTCGACTTGCCTCGCTACTGGCGTCGTTCCTCCAGCAGCATTCGTGTATTTGGACATGAATCGATATGTTTTTGATTCTGACGGCGTCCCAGTCATATCTCACATATACCGACGGGCCACCGATAAGAAGATAAAATATCCTCCGAATTTGAGTTCACGAGACCAACAATTGCAATGGAGATACTCATTTGCTAGATTCGTTGAAGCTAATCGAGCTGAGACGGGGCAATCTAGGTATTGGTGGCTGAATGACAATGTCTAAATTATTCGTGTTTATTTCCAGTTTTTGTGTTTTTTGTTACTTAGTTTTTGAGTTTCAGCTCATAATTGCTACATTTAGTGTTGTTGTTTCTTTGTGTTAAAAATTAGGGATATGTTAGGTATATGTTATTTTTATTTTAAGATAAGGTTAAACGCGTAGGTTAGGAATATTGTGATAGAATTTTTGAGTATGAGATAAAGTTTTGACCGAATTCTATTCGAATTAAGTTACAACATATTAGGTGTAGGATCAAAGTTTATTGTTGTGCTTAAATTATAAATAATTTTTAGGATAGTGTTGGTTGGTTTTTTTCTCCTTTTTCCAATTGAATTACAAAATATGTGATAATCTTAATTAATTTAAATTTGCTAGAGTTTTTTTATGAAATGTGTTTAGAGAGCCATTTGGGCCATTAAATTTTTGTATTGTTATTGTTTGGAATTTGCTTTAAATTCTTTGAAAATGTATACCGATTAGTATTGAATAAAGCGCTTTTGACTTTGACTTTAACCTTCAGTATCGACTATGTATGCGAATTTGTGTATTTAGGCGCCAAAATAACGAGAACCTGTAATGAAAGAGACGAAATCCGCCGAAGAATACAGCTCGCAAATAAAGCCTCATACGCAGGAAAACAAAGCTGTAACTATACAAATCTGTGATAAGAACTGTGATATGCTATGGGTGTGAAACATGGACCCTAATCCAAGCATCCACAAATATTTTGAACGCCTTTGAGCGATGGGTCCTGAGGCGAATAATCGGAGCAAAGCTAGCTGGGGCCAATGACGAATTCGATACAATCATGTACTGTATGAAATTTTTGACGAGGTGGAGACCTCAACGGCTGTAAGACTGCGGAAAATGCAATGGGTTGGCCTCATGAACCTTATGAAAGAACAACGGATACCCAAAAAGGTATTCGTTGGGAGAGCTGAAAGGCGGAGATCAGTGGGGAAACTGAAGAAACGCTGGTCTGATTCGGTCGAAAACGGACAGTTCATAGCTGCTCGGATTTCAAAATTGGGGGAAACCATCAATAGACCAAGACAGTTGGGAGGCATTTTTTGCGGGAGTGAAAGCCCGAGAGGGGCTGTAGTGTCGCAAAGAAGAAGCGAAGAAGAATGACTGAAACAAAATATCATATCACCGACTTACAAATAATGAGCAACGCCATTAGAATCCAAAATAATATTGGCAAAAATATAAAATGGTTGATTGCGAGTCAGGAGATCTCGTCGATAGAATGTAGAGCTTTAGATGCAAATATCCAAAGACAAGAGGGAACCTAATAGAGCTGAGCAGGGACACAAAAGTACTGTAAAAACCATAACGGAAAAATAGTGACTCGCAGGTATTCGAGCATGATTTGGCAGAAGGCCAAAAAGGTTTGGAGCCATCAACATTTAGGCAAGTGGCAGAAATCGAGGCTAACTTTCAACTGATAAACTTGTAAGAAAAAGAAAAAAACAGGGCCGAAGACTTAGCATCTACATTTCGAAAGCATCACTGAACTTCTGTCAGAAAAATCAAGGGCAGCGGAAAAAGATACGGCATAAATCGCGTACTGACACTCTTCTCGCTAATCCAACGGATAGGTGACACACATTGACCTCCACAAAAAAATCAAAAGAAACAAAAAGAATAAGGAAACAGAGAAAATCACCGCCAGCATGAAGTCGATACGAGGAACCAAATAAGGGAAGCTGCTCGTTGAATTAAGTGTAGAATCAGCCACAATTTTCTAAAATCAAACGCTGTGATTCGACCCTAAAGCCAAAGTCAAAGTCAAAAGCGCTTTATTCAATACTAACCGTTATACATTTTAAAAGAATATTAAACAATTTCCAAACAATATCAATACAAACACTTAATGACCCAAATGGCTCTCTAAATTTATACGTTATCAGTTAAACCCATTTCTTCAAAAAAACTATAGCAAATTCAAATTAATTGATTATTACATATTTAATGATTCGATTCGAAAAAACCAATCAATAATATTCCAAAATTATTCATAATTCTAACACAACAGAGGACTTTTATCCTACACCTATATTTTATAACCTAATTCCAATAAAATTCAATCAAAAACTTTATCTTATACTAAAAAAAACGATCACAATATTCCTAACCTAAGCGTTTAACCTTATCTCTAAACATAATATAATAAACATAACATATACCCAACCTATCCCTAATTTCTAACACATACATATATACAACAACACTAAATGTAGCAATAATGAGCTGAAACTCAAAAACTAAGTAACGAAAATCACAAAAACTCAAAATAAACACGAATAATTTAGGCATTGTCATTCAGCCGCCAATAACTAGATTGCTCCGTCTCAGCTCAACCAGCTTCAACGAATCTAGCAAATGAGTATCTCCATGGGAATCGTTGGCCTCGTGAACTCAAATTCGGAGGATATTTTATCTTCTTATCGGTGGCCCGTCTAAATATGTATGTGATATATGATTGGGACGCCGTCAGAATCAATAATATAACAATTCATGTCCAAATACACGAATGCTTCTGGAGGAACGAAGCCAGTAGCGAGGCAAGTCGAAATATGCCCGTCTGTAGGGTGGAAGGCTGTGAAATCTAAGGGTTTTCACTCACAGTTACAGATCTTGCGATATGATTCCGAAGAAGTTTCAATATGAAGATATCGACTCTTGTCACTTTAGCAGTTTTATAAATTCTTCTATGTGATATACGAGTTTAATGCTTCCAATCCGTCTCAGGCTTTCTGTACAAACCAGTACATGCACCAAGACGTTTCCTTTCGAAAACTCTTAATTTTTCCATAGTACTAGCACTCTGGTTGAACCAGATCTGACATCCATATGTCAAAAATGGTCAAACCAGGGTCTTGTAACAGATAATTTTGACCTTTTGATCAATGTATCTGGAATGGAAGAGCCTTCGCAGGGCCATGACTACTTTTAGTGCCTTACTGAGCATGATTTTGACATGTTCAGTATAGTACAGATACTGATCGAGATGAACATCGAGGTATCGAACACAGGATTTATGTGGATCCCGTTCAAAATTACCCTCGCCAGCAGTGATGTGGAAATCCTTCCAATAACGTTTCTGGTCGTGACTGACCCCCTGCAGCGTTGTTCGAAACAAAATTGTTTCGCTCTTCTGCGCATTGATTTTCATTCGCCAATTGTCAGTGTACAGCTGCACATCAATGAACGTTTTTTTGAATATGGCTCTGAACTATCTTAGCTTTTCGGTCTGCCGTATAGATGATCAGATCATCAGCAAACACTACCAATGATCGCATTGGCGATACGTTAAAATCGAAGCCGTTCAATAGCTTGCGAATGAATATTGAGAAAAGCAAAGGCGCAGTAAGTGTTCACTGCTGTAAACCATTCAAGACCTTGAATTCGCGCATTGTTGTCAGATTTCGATCAGTTACAACAAACGATTTACCGTATAACATATTACACATCATGGCGACAAGGTGTCTGGAGAACTTGTCCTGAAAGTGTTTAAAAACTAGACCATCAAACCACACCGTATCGAATGCTTTCTCCATATCAATGAGACATTCTCCAACAAATTCTCTATCATTTCGTTTCCAACAGATGTCTGAGGTTACTTTCGTTATTGCATGTGTGGTCGAATGCCTGGCATGAAAACTAAATTGGCAATTCGGCATCAACTTATATTTCTTAATGTGGGCGTTTAATGCTCGGTTGAGTATCACTTCAAACACCTTGCTGATGTTAGGCAGCAAGTTGATTGGGCGATAGCTTTTAGGGCATGAACATTCTTTTCCTTTCTTCAAGATCGGAAATACCTTAGCCTTTTTCCACTCATTTGAGAAATATGAATTGCTCAACATGTTATTGAACAATATGCAATAATTCCTAATAGCAACCTCACGCAAATGTCGGAGATCTACATTTGGAATACCATCAGTACCACATGATTTCTTGTTGTTTATCCTGCGAAATATGAAACACAAAATAATCAGTAAGATTCAAGCTCGGTATGAGGTCAGATGTTAATGTTTCATTGAAATGAAGAATTGATTGGCCGTTCAGGCTTGGAAACTTTTGCTTCAACGACCTCTGAAAATATTTCATTCCCTTTCTCAGGGTTTGGTAGATGAACCAATTCAAAATGTGTTCCAATCTGGGCAAGTTTATGCTATCCTTCACATATAATCCTGTTTCTTTTCCATCCAGAGCCGTACTATCAATTTCAATATCAGCCCTATCGAGAAGATTTATCTCATCACTAGTGACTTCAAGATTCGATACCTTCACTCGAGACTTCTTGCGGAATATGCTATTCACTTTCGCGAAAACGTCATCTCGGTCCTATGGGCTAATACCTCTGAGTTTTTCGCCCATTGATTGCTGACCTCACTGCTGAATTATGAACGGATTAAGTTCCGGACATTCTTCAGATGTAATTTCAACAAAGCCAACGAGGGATGGTTGTAGTCCAAAAATCGCCGATCACTATTGTTGACGCGTGTGAGAAGAAGGCTTTTCAATCTTTTCAACTTTAGAATGGTTGGTGTTTCATATTCTTCCATATTGTTTCGATGTTTTATCTTGGGAACTACTTTCTCAATCGTTTCCAACGTCAGCTTCTCTAACTTCGACAAATAGAGATCTATTTCATCGTTAGTTAGATTCCTGTCATTAAGAACCATTGAGAAAGAGTTGCCACCATCGGAAGGGGGACATTGCTTCTGGTACTCTCGATTAAACTTCTTTTCAAACTTTCTCCAGTCTGTTTTACTGAAATTCAACCGATGGTTTTCATGTTGATCTGGAATGAGGAAGAGATCAACCCACTGAAGATTGATTTCCATTACGATTGCGTTATGGTCGCTATCGTAAGGAAGCACCTGCAGTTTCCGTTGATTCAAGTATTGCGTTAGCAATGCAGAGGTTCAAATATGAGTTTTTCCTAGGGTGTTGGGAGCTCCGACCCATACAGATTGCAAGTATATGCAATTTGGTTCTCTGTTATCCACGATTACAAGAATACTCCTCTTGGATTATTGGTGGCGTTCAGCCATGATGTATGCTTGGCGTTCACGTCACCATCAAGAATATAATAACTATGCAGCCTGCTCAATTCGAGTATTTCAAACAAGGAATTGAGCTCCTCCTACAACTTGAGAACATTTCGACCAGTTGCATAGGCAGAGATAACGAAGAGGTTATTCCCACCTGGCAGGGAGATTTTGATAACGGACACTTCAAGAGATTCAAAGCTTTTGAATTCAACTTTTTCGATATTTTCGAAACAATAGGCTCTTCGAACCAATATCACTGTGCCACCTCTCCCATCACTGTTTACCCTATCGTTTCTTACGAATTCAAAATCCTTGAATGTCATGAAATGCCATGAATAGTGGTGGGTTGCGGTGAGATGCATGATGTCAGGCTTTTGCTTAACAATGAATTCAAGGAGATAATCACGTCGATGTAAAGTAACAATGGAGTCGACGTTGATCGAGATGAGACGAATCCTATCCATGGCAATGTGACTGGATGACAAACTATTTTGAAGCATGTTGGCCTAAACGTTGAAAAACGAAATTGATTTTTGGTCTTGTTTATTTGTTCTTTCTGAGAGATATTCAAGCTGTTGGTAAATTATGAGAAGAAGCTCATTATTGCCACTTACATTATTTATTTTGATTACATTGTTGTCTGCTGGTCCTCTAGCAGCAAGTGCAAATGATACTCCGGGTTTGACGAAGTTTGGAGGTAAGGAATTGCGATGTACTGGGGTTTGTTTTGGGGAAAATTTAACTCTTGCATCTTGATACCGAGGGCATCCTCGATATGATGCTGGATGACCAAATATACCGCAGTTAACACAATATAATTTTTCCTATGTTCCGCTGCCAATAGCCAAACCATATCCTCTCCACGCTGCCCAAAGACATGAATTGGAGGCACTTTCTCATTTATTTTATTATTATTAATAGGAGAACCAGCAAACACACCGGTTGGCTTCTTCTCCTTCCCCTTATTTTTTTGATTTCAAATATTCAATGAAACTATTACTGGAATCATTAATATTACCTACGTTATCTTGCCACTCGCATAGTAGTTGGCGCTGTCGTTTGCTCCTCCTGCGCTTAGTATGTTTTCAGCGTCATGGATTGATGTCTTTTTCGTATCTTGTAATGTTGCTTTATATGTGTGAGCATTTTGCGCGGCTACTGTTTTTTCGTTCGTCTTGTTTGTTGTCGCTTCTTTTTTTTTTTCATTCTTCTAATTTGTTATCGCTTCCTCTTTGCCGGACGTATGTTGTGGCTTCATCACTTTTGTTTTGTTCACATTTGTTAATGTCCGGATCATGTCCACCAAACTTTGTATTCGGAGTTTCATCTCATCATTTTGTTTAGTAACCTTTGCGTTTTCTCTGGTAATTTTTTCGTATTCTTCACTTGAAAGCGTAATACGCTTGCCATGCTCACAGCTGTCTTGATCGTTTTTCGGTTTCACGGTTTTTTCATTTGTCATATTAGAAATGCCTGGCTCTGGGTCCCCTCTTCCTTTCTCCTCTCCCGCTAGAGGACGGATCCCCCAGCCTAAAGGAAATAATAATGTATCAAATGGTTCAAGACTGGGTTCACGGGTTCACAGGGGAGATGTTTAGTGAGTAGCCCAGTCGTTTGCGAGCATGGGAGCCCCACACTCAGTGCGTAACCCTAAAAAAAAAAACAATGTGCAACACCGAGACCGTTTACTGCCACTTAGTCGGTTATTGCATCGATAAAGTTTGGTCGCTCTATTGTCATAAACAGGCAACCTCAACATCATATGGATGAATGTTACATCGGATGTTGCCCTTCTTGCTTTACGTGCGTCGAAACGAGGACACGGGGGAAACGGTTATCCGCAAGGAGAGACAGCGCTCACTCAACGATTGACAGCAGTTTTGGGTGAACTGCACAAAGGGAACGTGGACTGAGCGCCTCATCCCGGATGTGAGACTGCGGCTCAATCGAAGGCATGATGAGATTGACGTCTATCTGATCCAGCTTTTGAGCGGGCATGGGTGTTTTCAGTCTTACCTGCTCAAGATTGGTAAGTGACGGTCCCCTGATTGTCGGTTTTACCCAGGAGAGGACAATGCCTGCCACACATGTTTTGCGTGCAAAAATGAAACAGGCTGCAAAGTAACCTCTACAAGGAGACGGGAGAGCTCACCCCGGTATTCGTATAGTGGCGGTGATGCTCGAATCGGTTGACAAATGGAACCAGGTGGCACATTATGTTCGGTCAGTTTTAAAAGATAAAAGGGACTCACAGCAGTCGGGGGCGTTGGGGCTGGGGTATCGCTTGTCTGGCAATTCCTCTCCCCTCTCCCTTTCCGCTAGAAGAGAGATCCCCAGCTTAAAAACGCCTCACGACATAACAAAATGAGACCTGGTCCAAATTAATGTGTCAAACGGTTCCAGGATGGATTCTCCGGTTGACAGTGGAGGTGTTTAGTGGGAAGTCTAGTCGCTTGCGAGCATGGGAGCCCCACACTCAATGTGCAACACCGATACCGTTTACTACCATTTGGTCGGTTATTCCATCGATCAAATTTGGTCCCGCAGTTGTCCTATACAGGCAACTTTAACATCATGTCTAGCGGTATTCTTGGATTATTCAAACATATGCAAATCTTTATCAATAGGATCCGATTATCATGAAATTTTAAATTTAATATCGAATTAATTTTGACTTCTCTAGAATATTTTCAACGTTTTAGAAAATTATCAATTCGCGAGGATAAACGTGTTTCCTTTTTCCAATTCCCAAAATCTGGGATAGCTTTTATCAGTTTTGATAAGTTTTATTTGATAGCCAAATTGAATAATACCGACAAAATAAATATTCCGAGTATTCACCACCAAACACCAATTGAAAATTAGAATGAACGCTGCACATTTCTTTAAAAACGAACAGTAAAGCCTTATAGGCTTGCGAGCAGAGAGGACACGAAATTCCTAGAAGCATTCCAAAGCACAAATTCACGGACTATTATCAGATGCATTTAAAACTGAGCTCTAAGAAATTATACACATTGCGGTTTGCATTGATCAAAATACAAATACAATAGACCATTCATTCCATTATGAAAAGGAGACAACTGAACCACGTACACAAATTGATATTACGCGTGCGATCCAACTGCACATAATGAGCGGTGTCTATCTAAGCCCGCATTCATTTCATCATTTAATTGTAGTAATGTCAGGGTCATTACGCAGTTGTCTGGACTACGTTAACAAATTTCTAATTACATATTTTGTCCGCATACTAATTAAATGAATGTATAAATCTAAAAATAATTAATAATTGATAATTTTGTATTTCTATCGATTACGGTAACTCTTTGCTATCGCCATTGAATATTAAACTCTTAAAGTTTAATTTCTTTGGTACTAAAATACGATGTACGAAATAGTACATGCGATAATTGTCGAATATCACATGGCTCTTCGTCATACATTCTCATTTATGTGAAAACGTGGGAGTAGACTAAGTGCTCTATACACATTAGTATGTGGAAAGTGGAAAATGAAAATCTCGAGCCTGCGAACTAGGATCCGTCGATCTGTACATACGTGCACGTAAGTATTTAGGCGAAAATACCCGTAACAGGCATCAGCTCCACTTCCACCACCAACACACTCACACACAACTTCCTTCCAGGACGACGTCGATGAGTTTTCCAGGAGAGAAGTCAGATCGTGTATAGGAAAATGTAATTTGTGGGAGCATCAGCGTGAGTATGTGAACTTGCGTTGAGTGGAGGACCATGGCATGGCTCATACGATAGATACAAACAAAACGGCAAGCAAGAATCAGCCATTGACTTCCACCCCCTGGCCTGCTTCACTTCCGCATCAAAGTCTTCCGCCCTCATCAGCAGCAACTCGCTGGCTGGGAAACAGCTTAGCTTGGCTTAGCTCCGGTTCCGCCACTCAGAATACAACAACCTGCAGTTTTTCAATACACTAATTGTGTAGCTCATACAGCACTTGCCAATGTGCCACCGCAATCTGTTGAATTTTCCTGTCTTTTCCACTATGTGACCAGTTGAATATGTTGATTATATTCAATATGCACACATGAGTCGCGGGCAGAGTAGAGCAGAGCAGAAACGTAGGGGCCGCTGTTGGGGCTGCTCCCGATTACTATTCACGTATTCTGTTGGGGAAGACAATGACAATCAAATCAACGAGCGTTGTGGAATTGAAGTACGAGTAGTGCCTCACTGACTGACTGAATGGTGGTGATTCACCGTCACAAATTTATACCGAATAACGAATTAACATTGTTGACCCCTTGTGGAAAATTTGATTGAAATTGAATTGGTTGCGACAATTAGTTGGGCATTGACGAAGCGACAACCAAAGTCAGGCAATGTGCGAGATGTGTCAATCCACACCAAAACATTTTTTCTTTGGTTCAAACATAATTACATTAAAGGGTATGATAAATTTATTATTCTAATGGTATCAAGTTGGAGCCGAGCTAATGCTTGTGCAGGCAAATTACCATGCACAAATCATTAGGCTTAAATTGTAATTGCAAATGAAACATGTGGCTGGCGAATGCTTTCATATGTTTCGATTATGATTGAGAAGGAAATTTTTTTTAAAGGAATACATTTGTCTATTGGCATCTTAAGCCACTAACGAGCATATGCAAAACTTTGTTAAGTTAATCATTTTTTCGTGCCACTTTTTGAACTTGAATTCAATTTTGGAACTAACGCTGACTCTCCATCTTTGAAAAATATGTTGGACGGGGATTCAAGCTGAACTAAAGCATTTTAAAATAAATAAATTAACAAGTCGAGTAGATAGGAGAATGTTCCTACCAGAAGGGCTTTGTAACCATCCTAGAGTTCGAAACAAATTTTCGGATGGCATGAATCGATCAAATGTATCCAAAAGATGCTGAGTTTCTTTCATAAGCACATAACAGCAGCCATTTCTTCAGCTCAAATAATTTTTCTTTTTGCTCAACCAATTGAACATATTTAAATTAAATACTATTCTATCAATTTTCATGAAAATACGAAGAAAATAATAGTGCCTAGGTCTATTTGAAATATGTATCAACCATCAATACGTATTATTGTTGTTATACTATAATTGGATACAGTTAAAATGGCTATATCTAATTTGATTATGATTCGATTTCGATAAAATTTTGTGAGCATTAGGATTTTATATTAATCTACATAGCTGTAAAATTTTAAGAAGTTTAAGGACACCATTTCGATTTTAAGGGGGAAAACGTAAAATTTACAAATCATACTATTATTAAAAAAGTTGAGTGAATTTTGGTTTTTGGGGTATTTGTTGCCCTTATAGTCATAAAGACCTACCTCCCTGACCTTTTCTGATTTTTCGACTCAAAAGTGTCCAATCGCGAGGGACACACATATCTCGTACACAGAAAGTTCCGACCAACCCCTTTCATCTGATACCCCACTTGACTACTTTTGCTAAAAGAAAACGTTTGAAATTTTTGAAATGACCTAAACTCCCGTGAGCTAGCAACTAACTTCAGCAAAAGAGAATTCTTGTAATATAAACTATTTATATTTTCTTACATTCTTTCTAACGTAACCTTACGCAAGAGGAAACAGGTGGATCGTCAAATAGTTCATACAACTCATCGTTGTAACACAGTCTCCGCTACGCTCCTTGTTTCACTGGGCCGTCGATTTTCCGGAGTACTTTGTGTTCATACGTCCACTAAATTTTTGGATTCACTCGTCAGGGTTCAACCGTCACTTTCATATAACAGCCCGGCCTTAACTATTGTTTTGTAAATGCGGGGCATGTTTTGCCCCATCCTGGACTATAGAATGGGAAGTAAGGAGTAACATGCTTTATTTGTGGCGTTTATACGGGGTCCAATCTCGTACTTTTTGGCGCCTCTTCTATTCAGGTTGGCTCCAAGATAGATGTAGTTATCCACACTTTCAAGGTTGTAGTCGCGTATGGTCAGGTTTCGTCGAACTGGAGTTTTCTTCCCCGTCTGAGTCATGAATTTATTTTTAGTTTCATTAACTGGTAGACCAATTCGGTTTCCATCAGGTTCTAGGCTCAGAAATGCTCCTTTGGCATCTAGGATTGTGTTTGTGACAAACATTAAAATTAAAATTAATGAATAAACTAATACATACAAAATAAGTTTAATGTAGATATACACGTCAACTATTAACTTCTTCCTCTCTATTCTCAACTGTGAACGTGACAAGACGTGTTAGGAGCTTGTAAGTTGGATCTAATTGAGTTATTAAATTAATAAGGGACAATGGCGAAGGTGCGAGAGCAGCAGAAAAGACCTTTGGACAGGGAAGCTTTAAAATTCAGATTGCAATATCTCGAAAAAGTATTAGGAAACATAAACAATTATACGTTGGAGCTATCTATTTTGAATGATGAAGGCGATGAAAATACAGGTTTGGAGCTTGTAGAAAGATACTTAATAGTCATAGCTGAACTGCGAAATATTCAGCAAAGATCACCGTCACCACAAAATGTTGATTCCGGCAATTCGAACGCCAAAAGTGCGATGAGGTTACCTCGTATTGATATTCCCGTATTTGATGGAAAGGAGTACACGAAATATCAAACCTTCATTGAGCTTATCAATGCTGTGACCGACTGCAAAGGTAGCCTCCAACCGGTAGAAAAATTATTTTATTTGAGAAAGTTTATGAAATGCGAGCCACTAACGCTTATAGAAGGAGTGAGTGAATCGTATAGCAAAGCAATAGAATTACTTAAGGATAAATATGATAATAAGTTTTTAGTAATTAATAGCCATATTCATAGTTTGCTAGATTTTCCACAAATAGTGAAAGGGACTGCCAGTAACCTACGAGAGTTTATCTCACACGTCCGTCAGCATTAAGGGCAACCCACGGAACAATGGGATATGATAGTGCTACCAATTTTACTAAGGAAAATTGATCAATTTTCATGAAGAGCATATCACAGTGACCGAGATGAGAGTAGGCGGCCAAGCTTAGATGAATTCTTTGTTTTCATTGAGCGAAAGAGCTTCACAAGTAATCCTATCTTTTCTAATAATAATAACAAAGTTATCAACCTAGTGAGCAAGCCATTATATTCTTGTAAGTTTTGTTCAAATGCGTCACATAAATTGTTTCAATGCCATGCATTTATGAAATGTAAATTTCATTTTAAATGTCCCCAATGCAACAGCAAAGAGCATCACTCATTGTTGCATTGTAATTTAGAAGAACCAAACATTTCACTGCATGACAATATCAACGACTCCTCCATCAAAGCTAAGATTTTATCACAAGATGGTAAATATTACACAATTGTCGAGGATTGATGGACAGTGGCAGTCAGGTGTGGTTTATAACCGAAGATATTGTCGAACTGTTTCAATTAAATAACCGCAAAAATAACCTTAACGTTTCGGTATTAGGTCAGCGAAGCCAAAAAACCACAGAGACCGCTAATATAATTTTAATGTCGCTTCAAAGCAATTTTAAATATAAAGTGGCATGCTCTGTTGTCGAACAAATCACTACGAAATCGCCGCAACAAAAGTTAGATTTTCAGAGTTTCGCCCTTCTTGAATCGGCTTAATTATCTGACCACTACTTTAATGTACCGGGTGCCATATCTTTTTTACTATCTACAGACATATTCTTTAAAAAAAAAGCTACCAAAAAAAACTAAATTGCCTCACAGCAACCTTTATTAAATAGGAACGAAATTTGGTACTTTCATCTCGGGTGAATTTAATAATGTAACTTCAAACAACTTAGTAAAACAACTTAGTAGACATTGATGTTGATCATCTTCTCACAAAATTCTGGGAGACTGAATCAGTCCCGGAATCGAGCATAGAGGCTGCAACAAGGCAGAATATTTGTGAGAACGAATTTAAAAAATTGGTACGTTTAATTTATGGCAACTTTCAAGTTTCACTTCCATTTAAAAAATCATTAGATCAGCTTAATTTGGGCAGCACATTTGTCATAGCAGCCAAAACATTTAATTCAATTTTGGCAAGGCTAGATAAGGATTCTCAATTAAAGGAAAAATATAATTCATTCATTAATGAGTACACTCGATTGAGGCATTCGATAGTTGTTCCTTTGAGTTATTCTGATATCAAAAAACGGTATTTCATGCAGCATTTACCTGTCATTAGATATAACCGAAAAACAAACCCTGTGAAAGTTGTATTTAATGGCAACACAAAGGAGAATCCTCTTCGCAGCAGTTTAAATGATGTTCTTCTGATCGGCCCGAAAGATCAAAAGGATCTTTTTAACATATTAATTCAATTCAGGCCGCGCAAACATCTTATGCTAACCGACATTCAATATATGGATTGAGCAATTTTCATTCAACTCGAGCATAGGCGTTTTCAGAACATACTATGGAAGAGTAGCGATAATAAAACAATAATCTTAAAACTACAGACCGTCACTAATGGGCTGAAAATCTCTAGTTATTTAGCCACGAGATATCTAGAAGAGCTAGCAGGCAGGTATAGTGCAGAATTCTCACAGGGTTCTGAGGTCATTCGCAACGCCATGTATGTTGATGATGCCGTATTTGGTAGTCATTGCATCGAATCAGCCATAGAGTTAAGAAATCAATTTATCCCGCTTTTAGAACGAGCGGGTTTTCAACTCCATAAATGGGCAACGAGCGGGTTTTCAACTCCATAAATGGGCTGCAAATTACCAATTAAACGGAGTACCAAATTATAAGCGCTATTTTGATGACCATGAGCTCTGTAGGGAAACGGTGCCATTAAAGGCGCTGGGTGTAAGTTATGACATTAAAGCTGACGTATTAAAAGTGGGTTGTACCAAAAGTATGCCACTAGTCTGGACTAAGCGCTCCATCTTAAGTTTCATGGAATCATTTTTCGACCTTCTAGACTTGGCAGGACTAATTTCATTTAGAGCCAAACATTTTTTACAAAAATAATGGAAAGGAAATATAAAATGAGATTCTCTCTTGTCAGATTTGTTTATTAAAGTGTGGACTTGTTTTTATCAACAATAAACAGCCTACATTATCAATAAATATATATTTTAATATATCTAATGCACAGCATATAACTTTATTAGGGCACTGTGATGCATCGAACATTGGTCATGGATATTGCATTTACATAAAAGTATTGGTCAACAGCACACCAATAGTTACCTTACTGTGCAGTAAATCAAAAATAGCCCCATTAAAAGGTAACCTAACTGTGCCAAAATCAGAATTAAATGCAGCTTTGCTTTTGGCTAAATTGTACAATAATGTAATCACTACCAACTCTAAAGTTGAAATAGATTTTTTTATATAAATGATCGGATGTTTATTTCATTATAAAGAGAAAGGTATGCCGTTAATAGTGGAAAATAACATCAGGCAAATGACCACCACGACCATGCTTACTGGGCCATATCCTTTTCACGAAATTTTCATAACCAAGTCGCAAAGTGCCTGCCCTATGTCCTCGATAGCCTCACGAATTCCATCATTGAGGCCTTGAATCGACGTTGGGCTGTTGGCGTACACCTCCTCTTTCACGTGGCCTCAAAAGTAGAAGTCGCAAGGTGTTAAATCAAAAGATCTCGGTAGCCAATTGTGATCACCTCTTCGAGAGATAACACGGTCCGGAAACTTTTCCCGTAAAAGATCAATGGTTTCGTTGCTTGTGTGGCACGTAGCGCCGTCTTGTTGAGAGTAAACTTTGTCCAGATCAATACCATCCAATTCCGGCCATAAAAAATCATTAATCATCTCTCGGAAGCGCAATCCATTCACCGTAACTGTTGCTTCAGACTCATTTTCGAAAAAGTAAGGTCCAATGACTCCGCCGGACTATAAGCCGCACCACACAGTCACACGTTGGGGATAGAGAGGCTTTTCAACAATAACTCTTGGGTTTTCCGAGCCCCAGATGCGACAATTTTGCTTGTTGACGAAGCCACCGAGGTGAAAATGGGCCTCATCACTCAAGATGATTTTTCGATGGAATTCCAGATCATTTTCATGCATTTCAAGGACCCAATCAGCAAAGACACGACGTTTTTGATGATCGACCGGCTTGAGTTCTTGTGTTAAATGAACTTTATAAGCCTTAAGACCCAAATCTTCTACAAAATACAAAGAACAACAAGGAATGGACAAACCTAGGTTTTCTTCAACACTTTCGGCAACAGCAGCAATATTCTCAGCTGTTCTTGGGTGACGTGCCTGAGTTTTATTCTTCACATCACTAAGTTGTCCCAAAAGCTTGAATTTTTCCACCAATTCCTGTATTGCGGTCCGACAAGGTGCTTCACGTCGACCCAAAAATGTTCCGAGTTTTACGAACCGTCGCTGCCAAATTTTCACCATTTTTATAGTGAATTTTAAGAATTTCAATGCGTTGTTGAAGCGTGTATCGTTCCATTTTTATTAATGGCGTAGTTTCTACTTGTCAAATGTCAAAAAATGACAGCTTCAAAAGTGACATCTACCGAAATAGCGGGCTTTTCAAAATAACACCTCTTATTGGAAAAACCTTTATTTATTTTCAGACTCACTAGTAATATTATGTTGGCTGAAATCTGGAAAAGATTTACCTTCTTATGTAAATAATTTAGTTAAAATATATTATTCATTAACAGAGAATTGGAAATGGATTCACATTGATGGGGCATCCAATTCAGCTGACTGCTTGTCAAGAGACTGTAACCCAAGTGAGCATTACTTCGCAATCATATTTTATGCCAAAAATGGTCCAAATCTATTGACCAGAAAGTTGGATTGAATGTTACCTAATATGAACCCAAATTGCCTAACTATCTTATTAAGTTTTCATCATGGAACACGGTTGTAAGAGTCACAGCTTGGATGCTGCAATTTATTCAAAACTGTAGAAACAAAAATAATAATGAAACCAGCCAATTGTCAGTAACATCATTGAACGATGCTCAAAATAAAATATTTCTCATGGTACAAAGAACATATTTCTGTGAGGAAATAAAATGCATAAATGATAATTTATGTATGAAGTCAAATTTAAAATCACTGTCGCTATTTCTTGATAAGAATGATATACTTAGAGTCTCTGGGCGCTTACAAAATGCTAACGTTAATTATTCGCAAGAGCACCCCATAAATTTGCGTCAAAAATGTCGCATAACAGATTTAATAATACGAAAGGAGCACATAATCCTAATGCATGCTGGCCTTAAACTAACAATGTCAAATTTATCGCTTAAATATTGGATTATAAATTGTAGTAGAGAAATCAAAAAAAATTTTGCATAAATGCCTTACTTATTTTAAATTTAAGGCTCAGGCTGGCTCTCAACTGATGGGATCATTATCTTTTGATAGAGTCAACAAAAACAACGTTTTTGCTATTATAGGCATTGATTATTGTGGTCCTTAAGCAATCCACTATTCGTAGAGGTGTGGTTACAAAAGGATATGTTGCTGTGTCTGTGTGCTGTGTCATAAAATGTGTATATTTGGAATTATGCTCGGATATGACAACTGACTGCTTTATTGCTGCATTGAAAAGATTTATTTCCCGGCGCGCACTTCCCAATACCATACACTGTGACAATGGAAAAACATTTAAAGGGGCGGACAATATGCTGAAGGAGCTGTATAAGTTGCACAACTCCACTCAACAGCAACCAGCCATTGTGAACTATACAACTTCTAGAGGTATTGGTGGCCTTTGGGAAGCAGCCAAGTTTCATTTCAAAAGGTCCTAGCATTTTCACGTATGAACAATTTAATAGAATTGTCATATGCGTAGAAGGAATATTTAATTCCCGACCGTAGACGCCATTCAGTAGAGACCCTTCTGCTATATCATATCTAGCTCCCAGTCATTTTTTAATTGGAAGAGCTATGACAGCTATCCTAAAGGCTGACTTTACAACTGTGCCAATGAGCAAACTTAAATTTTGGAGGCAGAGCACGCATATTCAGCTGCATTTCTGGCAAGTGTGGCATAAGCATTATATATCCCAGTTAAACAGCCGTCCTAAATGGCATGGTAATCAGCCCAACATTGATGAAGGTAGCCTGGTAGTATTAAAAAGTGAACGATCAGGTCCACTACAGTGGCCATTAGCCAGAGTCATCAAGTTATTTTATGGGCCAGATCAGGAAGTAAGAGTTGTTGAAGTAAAAACGGCGTCAGGTACCTCACGAAGGTCAATTGACAAACTATGTGTTTTGCCATTTGAAATTTCACTTTAATATAGTTATTAAGTAATATATATTTTGGAATTAAATGTACATGCTTCAGGAATCATTATCAAATAATATTACGAAGTGTGACAAGTAACGCGACTGATTCCATGAAAACCGTATATTTAAAAATCATTCTACAACATTGCCATCCCCTTCAAATTAGTTCCCTTGCTTGGGCAGCTATACAACGATTCCAGCGCGTTTTTCATGCTTCTTAACATTTCTGGAATGCTTCGACTGGGATGTCTGCGAGTACCCTCGTCACGGCCGCCTGGATGTCCGTAATCGACTCAAAATGGGTTCCTTTGACCACTGATTTTGTTCTTCTTCTTCTTTTTCTTAGCACTACAGCCCCTTTCGGGCCTTCGCTTCCTGCAAACAGCGCCTCCAACTGTCTCGGTCCGTTGACGGCGTCATCCAATTCCGAAATCCGAGCAGCGATGAACTGTCTTCGTCGACCGAGTCAGACCAGCGTTCCCTCGGTTTCCCCACTGGCCGTCGGCCTTCAGTTCTCCCTACGAATACCTTCTTGGGTATCCGTTGTTCGTCCATACGATTTATGTGTCCAGCCCGTTGCAGCTTCCGCAGTCTTACAATCTTTGAGACCTCCGGTTCGTCAAAAATTTCATACAGCTTATGGTTGTATCGAGTTCACCATTGGTCCCCGTCTAGCTTCGCTCCGATTATTCGCCTCAGGACACGTCGCTTGGATTAGGGTCCATGTTTCACACCCATAGCATAACACAGGCCTTATCACAGATTTGTATACTTTTAGCTCTGTTTTTCTTTGTATGCAGTTGGTCTTCAAGATCGTCAAAACTGAATAAAATATTTTATTTGCGAGCTGTATTCTTCGGTGTATTTCATCTCTTTCATTACCCGTTTTCGTTATTTTGGCGCCTAAATATACAAATTCGCTAACATTTTCGATACTGTATTCGCCAAGTGTGATATTTTGTGTATTTGGGGTATTTTTCCTCGACTGCGTCATGAGCTATTTATTTTGATTTGTAGCCCTACTAGTTTTGCTTCGCTGTCGAGTTTCAGGAAAAGTTCTTTGGCAGTTGTTAGTGACCGTGACAGAATGTTGATGCCGTCCGCATAGGCCACTACCTGGCTCGACTTGTATAGTAATGTACCTCGCGTATCGACAGGTAGCTTCTGTATGACGTACTCCAGCGTCAAATTGAATAGCAATAGGGCCAGCCCATCTCCCTGCTTGGATGGATTACTCTATAGTTTATCTTTGTACATTTTTGGATACTCACCAGGGAGAACGTAAGACCATTTTTTGAAAGCCCTGATTTTTTGTATGTAACATATCTAAAATTACTAGCCAAAACTTTAATATTTTTGCAGTTCTATTATCATCATTTGCAAATTTAAGAAATCTACAACATAACCTGTATCAAGTTAAAATACATGAAATCAAAATAATGACAACTAAATTCAACAAATGCAAAAGCACTCACTAATTTTTAATTTTTCTGCCTTCTATTTAATTATTAACCGACAGTCTGCTGTTCATTTGTTTCATACGAAGAACATATATCTCGTATGTAATAATGTACTTTCGTATGCGCAACTCTTAAGAATGTTATCAAAATTTAAAGTTGGATTTTTTGAATAAATGGTTTCGCTTTCAAGCGTGCTACATATGTTTCGGCTCAAATATGTTTGTCTTGCGCTTACATTTAATTTCAGATCATTTGATATGATGATCTGTTGTTGCTACAGTTGAAAAGCTTAAAGGAATCATTTAAGGGGATCGTCCTCTTCATTCACATATTTGTTGCAATGCAATTTCAAATTCATTGAATTCTGCAAGTTTGGTACATGTATGCTTGCACGTACGAGCCTGTGGAAATAATAATTTATTTGATTCTAATCGCAAAAACTTCGTTAGTATGAGTGTTGCAATTTCTTCCGATTACGTAATAAAACTACCCCATTAGCCTTTGAATGGCAGCGGCAAACGCTTAATTTCACACAGAATATGAAATTTCATATCAACAGGCTGTTTATCTGAAATATGTGTTTGCATTAGAGCACGCTTGCGGGGCTTGCGAGCAACTGATACGCGATATGAGCTACTTCAACTTCTGCGAAACATCTTCACATTGCAAACACTTTTTGCTTTTCTTGGAGATAAACTAAACCGTGATTATATGTTAAGCGAATGTGTGCCTAACGCGCTCATTTTTATCTGCAATCAGCGGCTGGCTAGTGCCTGTCCAGTTGAAATCTCCTTCGGATGGGCTGGTAAAAAGACTAGCAACAGTAGCAGCAGCATCTGTTAAAATCGCAACGAGATAAATACTGCATCTTGTTTGGTTTGCGTGTGTTTGATTTGATTCTTTAGCGCACAGACTCGTTTCATTAATCACTTTCGCTCGCTCATCCGTGGCTCAATTTCTTAAATCATTTTAATGTGTTTTCCCGAGATTCTTTATTCATCTTAACACATTGTTTATTGACAACGTACCAAGCGAACAATTCACAAGGAGTTTGGATTTCTAGCATCGAGATAACCTTTCTTTTTGGGTCGAGTGCAGTCCATCTTGCACCGAATGGGCTGCAGCAGCAAGAGGTGAAAGGCTTTCTTTTATAAATCATACTCAAGATGAGATGATTCGTCGGTCGCTATCAGGATTATCGGAAATTGAGAATTATTAGGAGCTGATGGTTATTTATTGAGTGGGTGGTAGACTGTACTTGATAATTGCATGTAATAGCATGTTTTGTTGTGATTTATTTAAGAATACTTTTTGACCCTTTACTATGATTGATCGGGTGATGCATGGTTGATTGAAGCTGGTGGAAATAGAACTGTGAATCAACTTGAATTAACATGTATCCTATAGGATGCATGATGCAGTTATGGTAAACAAAAGAGCAGTGAATCAGCAGCCGACGAAATAATAAGTTCAAAGAATGAATATGTTTTAGCAGAAATAATTTACAAGGATAATTTAGGAACACGAGAATATAAATTGAACCAAAATTGCAATTTTGCAATAGAAAACTTTTGAAATATTACTTAACTTTTAGTTCAGTTATAAAGGACATTGAAGAGACTCAAAATTTCGTTCGTTATACTTCGTTCGTTATTTCCATTTATTTTCATTTGATAAATTTTATTGGCTATTTGAAATTCTTGATTCAACATATTTATTTCTAAGAAATAAAATAAAAACTAATTTTTTTATTATTTGTTTTACAATTATAACTCAAAATAGATGTAGAAAATTGCTGGTATTTTATCCATTGCTGGGAAATAGTCGGTGACATTTTCAATATTTCTCATTTTCAAGGCATCATTATTTATATTCCTTTCAAGAGTATCAACAGCAACCAAAATTCATCTTCAGATTTATTCGTGTTGGAGATTTATCGACCACTACTATTACCATTGCCCAGTCGCAAAGAGAAACCAGTTTTGCAACAGTCAGTCTCACTGCGACCTACGACACGTTCGGTTCGCCTGTGCGCTTGCACGCTTCTAAATTTAATAAATTTGAACTCTGTAATACAAAACGTACTCGTTTCCTTTAAGCTCCGTTCAAAATCCCAAATATTGATCTGTTGAGCCGGATTCCGCTATGGAAAAGCATACGACAATCGGATATGTGGGCAAGACGTGCCGAGAAGTTGTTCGCGAATACCGGAAAAACCGCGAAAGCGAATCAAACTGTAAATTTTCTGCGCGGAACCCAGTTGGAAGAATAATACTGGTGGCGTTTCAGTGCCGCGTATGAGTAGTTAATGCAAGAGACTACACCTGAAGAAACTAGTGCGGAGGAAATTCTCAGCGGGGATCGTTTTTCTGCAGTCGAGGTGGCGTATATCGAACCGAAATCTTGATGCTTGCAAGAAATCGCCAACCGCACCGAACGAGGGCTCCCATAACCTAACACCGCTAGATTCCCAAGCCGGGATAAAGCTGCCCAAAATAAAACTCCCAGCCTTCGATGACGTGTTTCTGAATTGGCCGTCTTTCAAGGACTTATTCGAGTCGTTGGTCCATATGAACTCGTCATTATGCGATGTGCTGAAACTTCATTATTTGAAGTCGAGTGTCCGCGGTGAAATATAACTTCTACTCAAAACTGTAGCAATAACGGCGAACAACTTTGCGTCAGCTTGGAATTCGATGCTGCTCGTTTCGACAACACAAGAGCTTTGGTCAATGCCTATTTACGTGCACTAGTGTTTGTGCCTACCATGAAAACCGAATCCGCAGATGAGATGAGACGTGTATTAGACAACTTCAGTCAACACGTAAATTCGCTCGAAAATCTCTCTCAGCCGGTTGAACATTGGGACAGCTAGCTAGTGTACTTCACGACGGATAAATTAGATGCCAACAGATGCAGACAGAGAAACGTTGTTGGCGCATAATAATAAAGTACCTGCCTATAATGGGCTCAAAAAGTCTCTTGAGTGCCTCATACAGGCACTTTGTGTCATAGGTAGGGCACATTGCTCGATCTCGCACACATCTCCAACATCTTCGGAACCAGTTGCTTCGAACAGTACCGTTAGGATGACTAGAAGTTGCCACTGCTGCCAAGGTAATCACTTATTGCTATTCTGTCCGTAATTTCGAGCGAAAACAGTCGACCAACGTTGTTAAGGAAAGAAGCCTTTGCTTAAATTCCTTAAGAGCTGGTCATAACGCGACAAACTGTCCGTCAGAAAAACATTACCAACAATGTCAACAACGTCATCACACGATGATACATATACAGGGAAGAATAACTTTTTCACATTCAGGAGCTACTGCATCTGCTGATCTGCTGTCGAGTGCGATGTCGACGGGTGTAGTACTGCTGGCGACAGCGATAGTGGAAGTGATTGCAGCTAGCGGTCGACGGTTGAAAGCACGTGCGCTGCTCGATCAAGGCTCGGAGTCAAACTTCATATCACAATCGCTCGCGAATTCTTTACGACCGTCTAAGAAAACAGTAAAGGTGATCGTGTATGGTGTCGGGCAAGTGCACGCAGGGACTGCAAGTTTCGTTGACACACGAGATTGCTTCAATGCACGATCCGTCAGTGCGTTTTTCTATGCGATCATTAGTGACGCCGTCCTTTAGCCAATTAATTCCGCTAAAGTTTGTCGAGAAATAACACTGGCCCCACATCAAGGGCCTGAAATTAGCAGACCCGGAATTCGAAAAGCCATCCCGCATCGACTTGATACTTGGAGTGGAGGTTTACACGGCAATAATTAAAAACGACATCCGAAGAGGCCCTCCCGGAACACCTATTGCACATGCCACTAACTTCGGCGACGTATTGTCAGGATGAGCTGAACAGAATCAGCAACTTTCAAGTGAAGCCTGGAACATTGTTAGCTTTCAAGCATCTGTAAGAGACACGGATAATTTTCTTGATAAATTGTCAATTGTCAAGTAAAAAAAATAAAGATATTTTGCCAGTTGAATCTTATAACGAAAACAGAAATAACGATAATTGTAGAATTAAAATAAGCAAAGTCCGTTCAAGTTTGTTAAAAAAATTGTTCGTTTATATATTAATTTACATGGATTACATGTCGTACTATATCAAAGAAAAATAAACGAATATTTATACCTTCCCGAATTGGTTTTATCTTTCAACATTAAAAAAATTATTGAAGTCGGATGGAATCAACCTAACAACTGAAATAGAAATACTTCCTTACAGAAATTAAATTGAGGCTATAGAATACGCCTATCTATCAATCATAATCAACAAATTCTTCTACATTCTAGATCTCTCCATTACACCTTTGTCAAGTCGTACGTTTGCTCCTTCGCCAAAATTCAACTTCTTCAAAGCAAACTACGAAGCTTTAGCCTCCGAGCTGAGCTTGATTGACTGGCAGGAGTTTTTTGATAATTTGGAGTGTGAGGAAGCTCTGAATAAGTTTTATAATTACCTCTATGAGTTGATTAAACACTTCACACCTTTACAAGCTCTTCGCAAAGTAAAGCAGAAACCATTGCTAACCAAGCAAGTACTAAGTGCCTTGAATGCTAAAAGTAAGGCACACCGCCGTTTCAAGCGTTGTGGTACTGAAGAATCCAGAGCCCGCTTTTGTGATCTACGTCTTGCAGCAAAAAAAGAACTAAAGACTGCAATGAAAATCTACTTCAGTAGCTTGGAGAGTTCCCTCATGGCGAATAATGCGAAACCATTCTGGTCATACATTAGATCCTTTAAGTCCTCCTCTTCTGTCCCTCCTTCAGTCCGCTGGAATAATATAGTTAGCTCTTCTCCACAGGATATTTCCAACTTGTTCTCTCAGTTCTTCTCGTCAACTTTTATTCCTTCTTCTCATGTCTCTAATCCAGTTAATACACCTGTACTTCACTCCATTGACATTTCTTCACTTTTCACTGACCATATCGAAGTTGAATCCCTCATTAATTCACTTAATCCTAATATATCACCTGGTCCTGACGGCTTGCCGAATATTTTTGTCAAGTCATTAGCGTCTTCACTTTGTATCCCTTTGGCATTTCTCTTCAACCTCAGTCTAAAGACTGGTATTTTCCCTACTTATTGGAAAAGAGCAAACGTTGTTCCTATTCTTAAAAGTGGTGATCCTTCTTCTGTGTCCAATTATCGTCCTATTTCCTTAATTTCCTGTTTCCCAAAATTACTTGAGCGTCTGGTACACAACCGGCTTTCAGTTTCATTGACCCCTATCTTGTCGAAAGAACAACATGGGTTTCTCAAAGGTCGCTCTACGACTTTAAATTTAATTGAATTCACCGATTTCATTGCTAAGGCCCTAGACAATCGATTGCAGGTTGATGTAATCTTCACTGACTTCTTGAAGGCATTTGACACGGTCAACCATCAACTTCTCTGTTATAAACTGAAAACTTTTGGGGTTGTTGGCCCTCTCTTATCATGGATGGACTCCTACTTGTCTTCTCGTATATGTTGTGTTAGTTACTGTGGAACTACCTCTATTCCATTCAATCCGTCCTCTCGTGTTCCTCAAGGTTCCATTTTAGGTCCCCTCCTATTCCTATTGTTTATAAATGATCTTCCTTCGGTTATCGCTTCCAATTGCCTACTGTATGCCGATGATTTTAAAGTCTTTCGAGCTATCAGGTCTGTACAAGATTGTCAATATCTTCAGATGGACCTGATTGCACTAAGTAACTGGTGTTCGTCTAATTACCTCTGTCTTAATGTTGCCAAATGCTATAAAATGACTTTTAATCTAAATCGTTCTCCGCTGAATTTTACCTATATGTTGAACGAAGTCCCACTCGCTGCTGTGAGCCTAAGGACCTTGGCGTTACTTTTGATCCTAAGCTCAATTTTGATGCACACGTTCTAATCGCGACTACTAGGGCCTCGAAAATATTGGGACTTATTTTCAGGCACGCGCATAAATTTAACAATATATCTACTCCTGTCCGCTTGTTTATCTGTCTTGCCCGTCCTATCCTCGAATATTGCTCTGTAGTTTGGTCTCCCCGACACTCCTACCTCATTGACTCGTTAGAGAATGTCTAGCGTAAATTTACTCGTGTCTTGTTTTACAAATTCAAAATCCCATATCAACCCTATGACTGCCGTTTATCCTTCCTACGTTTGCCTACTCTGTCATCCCGTCGCATGTATCTAGATCAGTGTTTTCTGTATCAACTCTGCCACAATCAAATTTCATTAACATTGCTTGCAGACCTACGTCTTCGTCAATCATCGCGTTCTTCTCGGGCAAACAATTTTTTCGTGCGACCGTATGCCCGTACAAATTTATATTTTCACTCTCCTATTATACGAATGGTAAGGAATCATGATAGGCTTGAGCTTGGTCCTTTTTCCGACTCATACCTAGTTTTTAAATTGAGGTTAAGAAGCCTGATTCTCAAAGCTCAACTGGAGTAAATATTAGACTTTATTTTCTTTTTTTGTGTGCTTTAATTTAATTTTACACGCATATTTATTGTTGTTAGTACCATTGAATTTCTTTTTTATATTAACTTTAACACTTAATTCTAATTTTCATTAATTTTCTTTTCTGTTTGTTTTGTTCCATTTTGTAATTGGATAATGTTTATCTGTTAAATGGAATTTAAATAAATAAATAAATAAATATTTGATCATCTACAACGTGGTCCAGCTTCTGCTAAAGAGCCCTGCAGAGGGACTAGGATCATCCAAGGCCGCTATCTACTCCTTGTTACGCCTAGAAAAACGTTTCCAGAAGGACGAGCAGTTGAAACGTTCTTACGACGATGTTATTGAGGAATACCTTGAACTAAAACATACGGAGCTCGTTCCTGAGAATGAAGATGCTTCATGTCCAGCCTACTACTTTCCGCATCGTGCGGTTTTAAGACCAACCAGCACAACTACGAAACTACGGCTTGTGTATAACGCGTCGCAAAAAACGACGTCGGGAAAATCTCTGAACGATATTCTTCACACTGGTCCCAGGCTTTTGAACGATATTTTCACAATCCTCATACGTTGAAGACTATTTCAGTTCATGCGGAGAAATTGTTTCGGAAAATTTGGATTGTTAAGAACGATGTCAATCTACAACGTATCCTATATAGACCCCACTTTTCGGATCCAATCCTCAGCTTTTTATTTGGATCAACATGCGCTTCCTACTAAGCGTAGAGAGTGATGCTGCAGCTAACAGCAGACTATGAAACAACACACCCTGAAGCAGCTCGAATTATCAGGGAAAACTTGTACTGCGACGACGCGTTGTTCGATTCCTTCGACGTTCAGACTGACATTCAAGTCCGAGATCAAGTTCTTGCTCTAATGAAGGAAGGGGGATTCAAACTTCAGAAGTAGTTGACCAATTCCGAGAGGCTTCTAGCCAATATTGCACCGAAAGTGTGTAATTCCAAAGGTTCTTCACGATAGCGGCATTAAGGCTCTAGGCATTGCGTGGGACCGGAAGCAGACCGTTTCCAATTTCATGTAAGTCCTGATCCTTGTCAGACTGCTGTGACAAAGAGAACCGTCTTAGCGGATGTCAGTCGAATATTTTACCCATTCGGATGGTTGGCGCCAGTTACCATCAAGTTGGAAATCTTCATTCAACGCTTGTGGCTAGAGAAAATAGACAGGAGTGCTGATTTTCTTGAGAACTTAGAAAAACAATGGGTAAAACTGCGCGAAAAACTTGCAGACTTGCACACAGTTAAGATCAACCGCTGGGTTGGCACCACCAAGTTGCAATCGAGCCTAGAACTACATGGGTTTAACAACGCTTCTTTCGATGCGTACGGAGCTGCTGTATACGTGTGACACGTAACCGACATGCAGAATATCACGGCTGATCACTAAAACGAAAGTGTGCCCACTGAAAACACTTTCACTACCTAGACTGGAATTATGCGGGGCGGCCCTCCTAGCTGACCTCGTAGTCGCAGTTCGCGACAAACTGAAATTCAGCAACGTGTAATTACACCTTTGGTCCGACTCCACTGTCGCCATGTAATGGCTAAAGGAACATCCGAGGAACTGGAAAGTCTTCGTTACCAACCGAGTCTCAATGATACATGAGAAGCTACCTCACGGTATCTGGTATCACATTCCGTCCAAGCAAAGTCAAGCTGATCGCATAACTACAGGGATTTCTCCAACTGAACTCAGTGCCTGCGAGTCTTGGTGGTTTGGGCCTGTCTCGCTCAAGAAACATTTCAATTTCCGGCCAAAGTCATCACATTTGGTCGCCAGCGAGGCGACTGAACATGAAGTGCGAGTGTTCCAAACGACTACTAGCTACACCACAGACTCGGGCATCGAGCTACTGGAGAACTACTCCTCGTTTTCGAAACTTATTCGAATCAGGGGCTCACTGCATGCGATTCTACAACAACACACGAGCGAAGAACAAACAAATCGGTCCGCTTAGTATGACAGATGTCGACCCCGCTCGTATTACTTTGACGAAAATGATTCAGTCTTCATTCTTTGCAACCGAAATATCCCACGTTACCATGCAAAGGGCTGTAGCGAATACCAGCAAACTTCTCGAAACTTAGGCCATTTAACGACTAGGATAAGGTTTTAAGTGTCGCAGGACGACTCACCCACTCACAGCTGCTGTACGAGGAGAAACATCTGATTATTCTTCCGAAAGGGAGCAACTTTACGCGATTGCTAGTTCGACAAGCACATAACGTCACATTACACGGTGGCGTACAGCTGACTATGTAATATCTTCGGTAGAGATACTGGATCATTGGAGAAGGTAGTTTAGTTAAGCAAACTATACGGCATTGTACAGTGTGCTGCCGTCTACGAGCCGATACGAAGCATGAGCTTCCAATCGATCGAGTGATTCCTGCCAAGCCATTTTTTCACTCCGACACAGACTATACCGCCATATCTTCGTAAAGCCAGGCAAAGGTCGTAACCGAATGGTCTTCAAAACTTACGTCTGCATCTTCGTCTTTTTTGTCACCAAAGCAATGCACTTGGAGCTAGTTTTTGACCTCACCGCAAATACCTTCATGGCAGCCTTTCACCGTTTCGTCAGCCGTCGAGGACGGTGCGCGAAGCTTTACAGCGACAATGGACGTAACTTCGTGGCCGCCGACAAGCAACTCACTAACCATATCAAAGAGCTAATCAAAGCGCCTGAGACTTCGGAGGCCCTGTTTAGGGAAGATACTGAATGGAGCTTCATTCCACCCGGATCACCACAATTCGGTGGTCTTTGGGAGGCTGGTGTGAAGTCCTTCGAACATGACTTTAAGCGGATCGTCGGGACCCACATACTTGACCAGTTTCGTCTCCGTTGAATATATTGCGAGCCTATTAACGCCTGCTTATACCTACGATTCATAGCAAAATATACCCTTTATGAACTGTTGACAAATCATACATACATACTTGGCCAAATCGTATTGAACCACTCGCTGGTAGTCTCAAGGGATACGGCAACCACCTTCTCCGTACAATTTCCCGCTTTGATAAGATGTCGTTTTATTAACGGTCAATCCAGCCTCTTGAGCAAGTAAAGTTTGGCTATTTACAGCTACTTGACAAGAAGCGTTAACGATTGGAAATTGTTCCGGGTTCTTTTGTAATGTAGGACCAGAAATGGGAATATTTTAATTCTGTTGTGAAGCAAACCACTTCAACAAAACTGCATCAATATTTGGGACGTCTCACTACCACACCTTTTTTGTGATTGAGCTTAAATCCGTTCATACGGCTGTATATTTTTCTTTTCGTGCCCAAATTGTGAACAATCATGATTTTGATAAACCGTATTCCCAACATAAGCAAGCATTTGCGCAACCACTTTGTAGCTTTTCAATAATATCTAGTTTTTCTTTTAAGTCAATAAACTTTTTAGTCGGCATTGTAATCAATTCACGTAAGCACTAACTTCATAAGCACTCTATTCAGACCGTGGCAGAACAGATTATCGGACATCAAGCCCGGCGCAAGAGAAATGATTGGTTCCATAATGAGTGCCAGAAGGCGTTAGACAAAAAGAATCAGGCGTAAAAACAATACTTAGGTAGAAAAACCAGGACGAAGAGAAAACATTTTGAAAATCTCAGAAGAGTAGCTAATAAGATAATTAGAATTAAGAAAAGAAAACACTATGAGGACCAATTGAGAAGTATCGATTTAAGTCTAGCGAGCAACACAAAGTAGTTAAAAGTATGAAACGAGGCCATCAGCCTAAGACCACGCTATACCGTGATGAAAGATAGGCATCATATTTCAAGAACCACCTAAATCATCCGCACAGCTCCAGAACATCGAAGCATATAGATGTTTCCGAAGAGCTTCCATTCGCCCCACCAACTCTGATGACGTTTTTTCCACCATCAAAGCCCAAAAGAATAATAATGCACCGGGCATCAATGAGATTCCGATAGAGCTCTTTAAATCTGGTGGCAGCGGTGTTCCGAAAGCCATTCATAAAGTCATCCAGCATAGATAGATAGATAGAGTGGAGCCAATCAATTATATTCCTTATCCACACAAAAAGTGGCAAGCCACAAACTATAGGGGCATATCACTACTTTGTACGGCGTACGAAATATTTTCAACGTTCTTAGAAAATAAAATCAGATCATACGCCAAAAGTATTTTTGGGCAGTATCAAGGTGGCTTTAGTTTACAGTCAAGCACGTACTTGAGAAATGCTGGGAGTTCAACATATACGTACGCCAAATTTTCGTCAACTTTTAGCAAGCATACGACAATATTGATAGTAATATACTATGGCATCCCAGCCAAATTTTTCCGTCTTACCAAAATGACAATGACGTCGACAACCTCCCAAGTCCGCATCAATAACCAACTCACCGACGCCTTTGACACAAATATCCGACTAAAGCAGGGAGATGGACTGGCCTTTTTGCTATCCAATTTTGCTCTGGAATATGTCATAAGAAAGCTACCTGTCGATACAAGAGCTACGTTACTATACAGTCGAACCAAGTAGTAGCTTATGCGGATGACATCAACATTTTACCAGGGTCATTGACAACCGCCAAAGAAAGAGATGAGACCTATATTTACTTGAATTTGGACACGTCTGTTGTCAACACGATCGAATTAATATCTAATCTAGGTATCTACAAATGCTTCCCATTTTGTATTCTGAAGGTTGACAGCACGAAATATTAATTAAAATTACAAACATATACCAGTAAACGTTGATAAACAAGTCTACAATTATTAATACTTGGTACGAGGAATATAAAGATCCGCGCACAAACGGCAAACTATCTTTGATTAAGGTTGGACCGTTGGTGCGACAAAATTCAGGTACATGTATAGACCCGTAGACGTACGACATCTGTCTGTGTATCGTGTTTACTCGTACCATGTTTAAGCGTCTATAGTGGCCAGAGAAAAACTTGTGTATAATTACACAAAAATCATGCAAGTACTATAAAAGTTCGTTGGCGCTGGGTCTGCCAAAAGTTACGACAAGCGGCCTTTTTGACGGTATAATTTACACAAGTTTCTAGTACATTTGACCAAATGCGATTTCATGTAATTTGCTTATAGTGATGTCCGGTTTAGTTAAACGTTTTGTATGATATTCATTGTTCTAATGAATAAAATAAGCAGATAGGTATTAGTAATTCTTCTCTTTGTGTATTAAGGGCACCTGTCATTGAAGCAATTGAAATTTTTAGGTAGATTACAGCCCTGAGAGGATGACTGCGTTTTGTGAGGCAGATATGCTCTTCTATAAAGATAACTATAGGATCAGGATGACCGAACGTAAGCAGGATGACCGAGGGTAAGCAAAATGGTTTTTCAACGAAGACATTCAGTAATCTAGACCATTAGCATTGCTAACTTTCATGTTTTAGGTAGTAATAAAAATAATGCTTTAGACATAAGGTTGTAGAGTAAGCGTATTAATACTTGCAGCCACGTATATACATTCTGGACTAAGTTAAACCCCATCTTCAATGGGCTCAGGATTTTGTAGGTTCCAGGCCTCGAAGGCAGTGAGAAGTACGACGTGCTAGCATAGCTCTCAAAATAATTTAATCTTTGGAACCTAACGCTGTATAGTGCCCCAGCTCTCGTATTGGTCCGGGACACAGTTCTATGAAAACTGAGACACAGAATCTTAGCAATATGAAACTATACGCCCTATATAGTCGAAATTATTTTGCCAAAATAATTAGCAGATTCTTACTTAAATAAAAAATAATAGACTGGCGATCAATGTTTGGGTTGTTTGAAGGGCGTTCGGCATTTACATTTGCAAGGTTGAAAATATTTAATGACACGACACGGGTGCCAAACTTACTCTCTCCGTTAATGAGCAGTAATAAAATGAATCTGAAGGATGGGACCCCTGAGTACAATGAATCATAGCCCAGCGCTCAAGCGCCGCCTTATTGAAAATTTTATCTCATTGTGCAGCAACAACATCAAAAGCAATGTCTGAAAGACCAAATAGGCAAAATGATGCATTTTTGCTGTTAAAGTAGAAAACAAGTTAGGTAGACAGAAATACGCTCCTAACAGAAGGGGTTTGTACTCAATTTACGATATGCAGTCACCAACCACGAACAAAGTCAAGAAACATGTCAAAGCGAAGTGCATGTTTAATAGAAAATCCATTGTTTCTCCATTTTTAACGGTCGCCAAAAATCATTCACACCGTGAATTCCTCAAAATATCTATGTTATTGATCTTACCATAAAACTTTAAGAAGATTAAATCAAAACTGCGATGTCTGATTCGATGGAAAGTCCATAAAGTATCGAAATCCTGGGTTATTGATATTTTCGATGCTGCATTCGCCAAGTGTGATATTTTGTGTATTTGAGGTATTTTTCTTCGACTGCGTCAAGAGCTTTGTTCTATTTTCATTGATTTGTAGTCCTACTAGTTTCGCTTCGCCTTCGAGTTTCAAGAAGAGTTCTTTGACAGTTGTTAATGACCGTGACAAAATGTTTATGTCGTCTGCATAGGCTACTACTTGGCTCGACTTAAATAGTAATGTAGCTCGTGTATCGACAGGTAGCTTTATTATTACGTACTCCTGAGCAAATTTGAATAGCAATGGGGCCAGCCCATCTCCCTGCTTTAGTCCGATATTTGTGCCAAAGGCATCGGTGAGTTGATTATTGATGCGGACTTAGGAGGTCGTCGACGTCATTGTCATTTTGGTAAGACGGACTAATTTGGCTGGGATGCCAAAACCAAGCATTATTTGGTACAGTACGTTACGATCAATACTTGTCGTATGCTTGCTTGAAGTCAACGTCTACGTCTATGTTGAACTCCCAACACTTTTCAAGTACCTGCTTGACTGTGAACAATTGGTCTGTTGTTGATCTTCCTGCCCTAGAACCACTTTGATACTCCCCAATAATACTATAGGTGTATGATCCGATTTTATTTTCTAAGATTTTAAAAAATATTTTGTACGCCGTACAAAGTAGTGATATGCCTCTATAATTTTCGCACTGTAGCTTGTCACCTTTTTTGTGGATAAGGAATATAATTGATTGGCTCGACTCTTTCGGCATATGTTCTTGTTGCCAGATGTGCTGGATAAATTTGTGAATAGCTTTATAAACACTACTGCCACCATATTTGATAAGCTCTACTGGATTCTCATCGATCCCCTGCACTTTATTATTCTTTTGGGCGGAAAAAACTTCATCCAAAGTTGGTGGGGCCAATGTACGCTCTCCGCAGACATCTATAGGCTCCGATGTTCTGGAGCTGTGCGGAGGATTAAGGAGGTTCATGAAATATGATGTCTATCTTTCCTTAATCTTGGTTTCATCAGCGATATTACCGATGTCATCACGATATAGCGAGTTTTTGGGCTAATAACCACGTTTAAGGCTTTTCACTACTTTGTATGCTTGTCTTGTGTTTTTGCTCGCTAAACTTACATCTATACTTCTCAAATGGTCGTCGTAGCATTTTCTTTTCTTAATTTTAATTATCTTATTCGCTACTCTTCTGAGATTTTCGTAGTGTTCCCTCTTCGTCCTGGTTTTCCTACCTACGTATTCTTTGTACGCCTGATTCTTTTTGCCTAACGCATTCTGGCACTCATCATCAAACCAATCATTCCTCTTGCGCCGGGCTCGATTTCCGATCGTCTGTTCTGCCACGGTCCTGATAGCCGCTTTCACTTCCATCCAGAGCTCGTTGCTCGTCTTTAACGATGCGTCTGATAAGATGGAAGCCAGCTGATTGTCGAGGGTCTCCGTGAAATGTTTGGCCACAGACGCCGTTTGGTCTTTCGATGTCAAATTTTTGTAGCGGGCTGGTCTTCGCCGAATATTCCTTTGACATATGACATCGAGAGATTAATTTGATCAAGTAATGATCTGAGTTACAATTGGCTCCTCGGTATGTGCGGACGTCAAGTATGCTCGAGCCCCAACGTTGTTGGATCAGAACATGATCGATCTGGTTTTGTGTGTTGCCATCCGGTGATACTCAGGTCATTTTATGTATGCGTCGATGTGGGAAGCAAGTCGAACGTATGACTAGATTTCGCTACATGCAAAGTCAATCAGGCGCTGGCCATTGTCATTTATTTCATCGTGGAGGCTATATCCTCCAGTCGTTCTCCGGTGAGATAGCTCATTGCCAAACTTAGCGTTGAAATCACCCAGAATTATTTTTGTGTCGTTTGTAGGTAATGAGTCGATCAGTCTTTCCAGCCACAAAGGCTTCCCACTTTTGAATATTGTGTGCGATATCGAATATCATATCCAGTCCCGTTCGTTTCCTGGACTGCCAGTATTTTTAATTGATATTGACTGGCCTGTTGTAGAAGGTCCTTAACAGCGCCAGGGTAACTGAGTGATCTGGCATTCCAGGATCCAATGCCATAGTCCTTTTTTCATTTGCGAGGTCGTTGCCGTGAGTCCAATCCATTCCGAGGCCCATCTGCAGGTTTCGAAACATAACCATGCCGCCGGAATGGAGGTCGGGCGACGGGCTTATTCCCCGTCCCTGGAAAAACTTTAAATGGTTCGAAGATCATACTATTATTAAAAAAGCTAAGCGTAATTGAGCCCATAAGCCGAAGGTCCCAGGTTCAAATCTCGTTGGGAGCAACATGATTTAGTTCAGGGGATTTTTCGGACAGACTACGAGTGTTCACTCGGTGGTGATATGTACTAATTTAATCAGATCATATCATAGCTGAGCAGGCTCACGGGAGCATGGTACCGACCAGACCAACTTCCGAAAAAATCAATACGGTCATGAAAATGAGATACTCTAACTATCTCCAAGCGAAAGCCCGAGAGGGGCTGTAGTGCTACAAAGAAGAAAGAAGAAGCGTAGTTTGACTTCTAAGGTACCTCCATGATATTATTCAGATTTTTTAGATCACAGAGGAGAGAAATTTTTCGTATGCTCCTCCTCCCCGCGCACCCCTCAATGCAAAAAATTTCAGTTTAAGACCTATGTTGAAAAGTTCTCATTAAGACCTTTCATTTGATACCCATATCGGCTACCTTTGATGAAATTTTTTTTCTGGGACTACTCCCTAATATGAGGAGACCCCCCTTAAGCACCTTATAAATTTTTTTTAAGTGGAACTTACTCCATTTGCCTGCTCCTAGCTTAATCATCATCTTAATCAAATCAGAAAGAAAGTTCTTTAATACATAACAGTGGGCGTTTTACCAACAACTACGTTGTAGCTTGTCGCTTCAAATATTTTCAACGGAGTTGTGGATTTAAGAGAAAAAACAGTGGTTGCTTCCTTTCGGAATGTCTGCCCCTTATTATTGGGAAACATATTTTTGCTGGGCTAGTCACACAACTTTAACGACGACAGAGAGAACCACTCAATTAATCAAAAATCAAGGGTGTTTCAGTAGTCATTGCATGTATCACAATTTGCCCTTGTGTGCCTAATGAGACTTTACTTAGAATATCCGAAGTAGACCATCAGTTTCCTACCTTTTTATCTCAATAAATTATATGGGACTAAAATAGAGGTAGAATTTAAAACTACTTAACTAGAAAGATAATAAAGCTAGCTAATAAGATTTTTCACTCAATTCTGATGTCCGTTCTTGCAAACAAGTTCTTTTCAGAGGGTACAAAATTGATCAAAGCATAGCATTCTTCATAAGGAATAATTTCGAAGCTACTAGCGCGCAGTGACTAAATTGATCTCAGCAAAAAGCAGCTGCAAGTTTAAATATTACCAGTCAATAGTGTTCTTTCAGCAAACAAACGTAATCAAAATTAACTAAGATTTCTATCAGTTTATGGAAGTCAGTATTCCATATAAACAATCGCGGACTTTTAAGTTGATCACCTAAATATTATGGGGAGACCACTTTTGAAACCTTTAATTTTTTTCACCTCTATAACTTTTGAGAGGTTATCACTTCTGTTTTTTTACAAAGCTTAATTTAGCTTTTACAGTTTACAGCATTTCAGCACAGAATCATTAAGAAGAAATATTACAATCTCTGAACGGTAAGAGTTAGCACATTCAGATTTGCTGAGACAGAGATGTCCAACACAAATGGCTGAAAGCCAATGACAGAACTGGAGCATGATGGTTCTTACAGAAAATCAGCACCCGGTATGCTGACCGGTAACGTGGGGTAAGTAAGTAAATCATTATCTGTAGAGACATCCCAGAAGCGTCGCTTGCCTTCGAAGCATAGGGGTCTCCATTAGGGACGTAACAATTTTGTACCTTTATATGAACGCACCCTTGAACTTTTTTAATAAACTGTCAATGTCAAAACGTTAGTTATCATGGTAAAGTTCACAAACCAGCAGCTTTTGAAAATTATTAAAGATTACTACCACAATGCTGAGTCGGTTGTCACAACTTTAAGAGCGCTTACTCAAATTATCGGCCGTGGTAATCGTCCCACCCGACATGCTGTGAGTGCTATAGTGGATAAGTTCGAGTCCAAATTTCCACGATTATACGTTCCGGTACCAAAAAGATATCGTACCGCTTGACGCGAAGGAAATATCGCAGCCATGAGTGCATCAAAATGAGCCAAATCAGTCGATTCTACATCGTTCTCAAGAATTGGGCATCGCTTAAACGACACTTGGGCGTATGTCGCGAAAGATCTTTGCCTACATGGTTACAAGATCAAATTGACTCAAGAACTAAAGCCACTTGAACATTCGCAGAAACTTTTTCAATTGGGCTCTAGTAAAGCTTGAAGAAAATGAAGAATTTCATAGAAAAATCATCTTCAACGATGAAGCTCATTTCTGGCTCAATGGCTTTGTTAATAAGCAAAATATTCGTTATTGGTCAGCAACAAACCCACATGTGCTTCTTGAGACACCATTTCATCGGCAAAAAATTATTGTTGCATTTTTTATGCCGGAGGTGTGATTGGGCCGTATTATTTCGTGGATGAAAACGACCGTCATGTTAGCGTCAATGGAGAGCGCTATCGTGTTATGTTGAAAGATTATTTGTGCCCATAATTGGATGAATTTGACATCAATATGTGGTTTCAACAAGACGGTGCCACTAGCCACACAGCACGCCTCACAGTCGATTTATAGAAAGGCAAATTTGGTGAACGTGTTATCTCGATAAATGGTCCGGTGGAATCGCCGCCTCGTACATGCGGTCCAACACCATTGGATTGCTTTTTATGGGGCTACATCGTCACTGGTCTATGCAACAAGCCAGCGACTTTAAACGAGCTCAATGACAACATCCAACGCGAAATTGCCAACGTTCCGGTCGAAATATGTGCCAGACCGCTGTAAACTGGGAAATTGATTTTCATTCATAAAATGTAAACAATAAATTTGAACTCAATATTTCTGTGTTTTATTAATAGATAAAATTGTTATGTCTGTAATGGAAAACCCTTTATAGCTACAAATATCGTCCAAGAATATCTGAAAGTATACTTGGTTGGCAGGTACAGTGTCCAAAAGTTTTCGTGTTATCCAAGACATAGAGGGTACGAGGGTAATGAACGATCAGACAACCGAGCGCAGAAAGGTTTTCAATCGTTCTTCTTTATTTTGAAACCTAGGCATCCATCACCAATCACAAGATTAACTGATGGATAAAGGTTCAGTCGGCAGAATTATGGCGAAGGTATGAAACCGTAGCAAAGTTGTAGATACTTGCCAATGCAACAGTGAAATGGGAAAGCCCATAGTAATCTGGAAAAGCTTTTTTGGCACTCTAAAATAATAACACAGAAAAATCACAAGGACAATGACTATTGCTGATATTGTCAGATTTTTATTGTGTCAAAAGAAAGTAATTGCAGAACAAGTGACACTGGGGTATGTTGTCTGAAATTTTCTAACTTTCACCAAAAGGAAACACAAAATTTCAGACCACTCAATTACTTCCATAAACATGGTTTGTAGAATTTCCTGAAATTCAATTAAGTGGGGGGGAATATTGATGCTGAATGAAGTACAAAACTTGAACGAAAGAATGACAAGCTTAACTTCTGATCCCAACAAATGTTCATACTCTTCTTTAATCAGCCATTTGTCCACTACCGCAAATTATCGTTTTGCCCGTTCTTTCGTCGAGAGAGACACTCTCATAAGCGTCATAAATGCATACACCAACATAAGAACTATAAATTTCTCAGCCATAAAGTGCCACAGCAATCTTTTAAGGATGCTCTGAGACATGTTTTGTCACCATGCATGACCACAAACCAGCCAACTGATAGCACTTTGATGTATTTAAAGACAACTCGACCTTTTCCCTTGTATACACTCATCAGCTTTTTATAGGGTTCTCATATCTAAACATCGAAGATACAGAATAACCTAAAAATATTCATTCTTTCGTGTGATTTATGTCATCGTCACTCCAACATATATGCGAATGTATGCTTTGCGATTAACCCCACAAATAGCACATCCTAGAAAGAATATTGTCCGTTTCAAGGCTGTTCAAGTCAACCAACCCAGCTGACAATCGCACAAGCAATAGTGGCAGAAAAAAAGCAGAATGTCATTATGAGTGCGTCTGAAACAACAAAAGGACATAAAGAAATAAAATAAAAGCTGGAAATGAATTATGATGACAACAGCAAATTTTTATTTTCCTTTTTATTAAGAGCTCTCTTGCATTACTCACCAAGTAACAATAGTTTGATATCCTTTGCCGCCTGAATACCATCCTCCTTTAAATTCTTTTCTATTTGTTTGGAACGTGCAATAGCCGCTCGCTCTTCGGCCGATGAAGTACATCCCATTTTTTTCGTTGTTGTTAGCTTAATTAGTTTTCGCTTAAATATAAAAAACACGCAACAATCTACACACTCAATCGCGATATTGTTTTTGTTGTTGTTGTCAGTACTTTTACTGTTGTTGTTACTTTCGTTGAGGTTGATTTTAGTGTTGTAATGATGGCACACGCAACAATTTCCTCGACAATTCCACCGACGACAATCGCAAAACCGTATCTGCAAGTAAAGATACAAGTAAAAGTAAATAACTAAGCATAATGCGATGTAGTATTTAGTTAAAGCATAATAAGTACGGATATTCTATTATCTATGTAGCCTTTAGATAATATCTTTAATGTTTGTCGGTTTGATTATAATCAAACGCGGTATCTGCTCTACCGAAAAAGAGCAGACTTGCGAACCTAATTCATAAGAACTGAATATACTTGTATTTTAATCTTATCTGCTACCATAGTTTTCGTTCTGAAACTAAATGTATTTCACATAAGTACGTACAATAATTCAAAAAATTCAATTTGTCTTGTATGTCTTAATTACGATGTGGCTGTATTATGATCATGTACAAGTCAGGAAAATGCTGGATGTGCATTCGCCAAGGCGCTTTGGAACTCTGAGGGCACCCAAAATTTCAAAACTCATCAACCACAAAAAAAGCGAAAAGTTCAACCCTACCATTCCAAAGGCAATTACTCAAAAAAAAGCTGAATCTACAAACCTTATGCAACATTTACTGGTCAGTGCAGAGTCGGGGTTAGAAAATTGTGCCTAAGCGAACCACATAAACCCGAAGCTAGCCGCGAAAAGAGCCTAAATCAATGGCCGAACTGGTAAGCCGTAAAAGAAGGCCACAAGCGAAGGAGAGTCAGGCTACAAACACAGCAATTCTGACGAACCTATAGTTAAGCACTATCAGCCTTTTAAATGGTAGTAGTAATGAATGAGTTGCGAGAACAGAAGATAATCTTGGAAGACTTGGCTCTTATAGACGATTTTGCTAATAACCCCAAATGTGGGTTGTAGTAATCTAGCAGTCGCACAAGCAAACTGCTCGAAAACCTTCCTAATACTTATCCGAAATTTTAAATTGCAGATTTGAAAAAATTTTATTTCTTCCATTCATAGTTATAAATTATGAAATATTTTTTTAATTATTGTTATTAAATGTAAATTTTATATCATTCTTCTTTACATTAAATTTAAACGTTTCCCTTTAATTATCTTCTTTGTAGCACTACAGCCCCTCTCGGGCCTTCGCTTAGAGATAGTTAGAGTATCTCATTTTCATGACCGTATTGATTTTTTCGGAAGTTGGTTTGGTCAGTAGCATGCTCCCGTGAGCCTGCTCAGCTATGATATGATCTGATTAAATCAGTACATACCACCACTGAGTGAACACTCATAGTCTGTCCGAAAAATTCCCTGAACTAGATCACGTTGCACCCAACGAGATTTGAACCTGGGAAATTCGGCTTATGCGTTCATGCTCTAACCACTAGACCATACAGACTACTCCCTTTAATTATATTCTTCATGAAATTTATGTATATTCTTCATGATATTTAACTTTTTATTATTATTTAAAATCGTTTTCATTTTCCTTTATTTCTGTTAATTAAAAAAAAAATTAAATCTGCAAATTGAATTAAGATCGCGAAGCCAGAAAAAAGAAAGCTTCAACGATTTGATTTGGCTTGCTGGCATATCGTATCGTGTCTATGTGTTCTGAATAGAAAGCAAAACATATTTTCAATATCCTTAGATCGCGAATCACAATACGAGTTTGAAATGGTTTTAGATTCAATTTTCACACACGGGAGTGTTTCGCGAATAATGTTCACGTCGAGGTCTTGCCGCGCTGCATGTTTTGCGACCCCAAAATCTTCTGAAAAGTCCTGCCTCCGGGGTTTGTTCGCACGAGGTGACACTATCCGACTCCATTCTGCGTACCCATAATCATCAATCCGATAGTAGAGATAAAGAATTTATGGAAATGAACGGGGTTTAGTACTTGCAAAGCGCAGTGAAATTTACACAAAAAAATTGCTAACCATGCGATTTATGTGAATGGCACAGAGAATTTCTTCAGTTAAAAGTTTCGGTTTCTTATAAAAATCATCTTTTGTTTGAGGACTTGTGTGCGTGGGTACTCATCGACCTTGGCATTTGTTTGTAATTGAATAATCAAACATATCGTTACGTCGTGAAGCGTATACGCTAAAAAGTATATGATGGAATTCGGGCTTCTATAGCCGCGAATATGCTGTTAGGATATTTGAGGGCTATAATCAGATAGTTTTCGAAGCATTGTTAATGCTTCCGAACATAAATGCTCGTCTAGTCAAATGAAGCAGAAGCAATGCAAGTTATCTGCGGATTTACAAAAACATCAAAATTCATCAATTTAGCTTTTTACGAGTGAAAATCATAAAAAAGACAGTATAAATACGCAATTATATTTTTCTGCAGAATTGCAAAGCCCCTGAATGAAAAAAGTGTTATGCTCGATCAGTAATTTACTTACTCTCGACGGAGTAGATACCAATCCCCGTTAAACTATTTTTAAAAATTACAGCGACATTGGAATACACCCACATCACCAGCGGCGAGGATGTTGGGTGAGCACCCTTTTTGGTTATTAGATACAAAGTAAATAAAATTATTGATGCCTTGAGATATTTCAAGAATATTAGATGGATGTTTGTGAATAACGCGATTGAACGGGGATTGAATCCTTCAGCTTTGACAAATCAAATTGAATTTATTAATCCTTTCGATTCATTTTTGTTTGAACGCCTCAAATGTACTCTATTTTGAATTGATTGTGTATCGTTTTAGAATTACTATTGTGAGACAATAATGTGATGAACATATGCACTCAATCCTAAGCTGAATTGAACCTTTCAAACACACTTTTTAATTTAACGTATTTTCCTACAACTCTTATTAAAACTAGACTTTATATATAAATTTAGATTATACGGCAAATACTTTGTTTTGAACAGATACATTCATATCTGTATATCTATTTTGAATATATTTATTTTGATGATTGACCATTTCGCGAATATTATGGATATCAATGATTGATATGCACCTAGAATTTGTTCGTTTCCCTTCCTCTATGGGGAAAATAAATATTGTAAAAATATAATAAAAGAAAAATTGTATTTGCGACTTTCCGTTCACGACAGTAAAAATAAATTTATAATGGATTGTTAAAACTTGAAGATTCGGTCCTTCCCTTTCTTTCAACCTGACCGAATATAGGACCCGCAACGATGGCAGGCTCCTCCGCTAACATAGGCTAACCATCGGGCGCACACTTCCCTTTTTTTTGCTTAGCAGGGGCCCTTGCCGGGTGAAGTGGCCTTCCGCTCGCATGCCCTTTTATGATATAGAGTTATGTGATTCCATCGCATAACGCTATAACATACATAAATTGGCTACGTTTGTATTCCTCATTTGATGGAAAGAGTCATGCAAATTATGTTTGTATGAGTTGTATGGCCACGTCTACGTTTGGATCTTGATCCGGTTGGGAGGGTGCGGGGGGGCACCGCTTCCACCTGAATGCCCTACTCTTATTTGTGGGCCATAAGTATCGTCGGTAACGACGAAGTCTCCTCAAGTCCTTCGGTTTTTTGCAAGGCCCTATTTGTACTCTGAGCCAGTGTGTTCATAGTCCTGAGAGGTTACCTCCTTTTTCGACTCCCGTCGAAAATCAAAGTACATTTCCAAATTCATGGATGCGAAAGATGTTTTTGTAGTGGGTCTTGCGCTAGGGTGAAAGAACCCGCCCCACGACACCACAACGCTAGCCCGGCAGCGCATTCACGCGCCCCCAGACAAGGCCAATCTCGGCGAATCACACTTTCCCCTTCCGCTGAGGAAGCAGACCATCGCTGCAGTCCTTTACGGACATTCATCCATTTATTTCACTAGAGGGTATTAACCTCTGTGTGAAACAAGCTTAAAATAGATTCAAGACTTCTAGGAATCCGAATAAATCTTTCCGTTTCCCACCCAAAATGAAGGGATTCGCACTGAACAGTCGAAAATTGTCGCGTTTTAAAAGGAATAAGTCGAACTACGCCTCGCCATGCAGATCTATAAAAAGTGCATCAGGGCTCTTGAAGTTGTGCAGCAACTTGACTTTCCCTAAGATCTCTAGCCTGATTGGAGAAGGTCAACTTAATGCTGAAGGTTGGACAAATAAACCTTAAGTATAACAAAGCTACGTCCAACCCTAAGTCGCCTAATAACGGTTGGATATAATAAACCTAAAACGTTCTGCAAGATAGGGTCTTGGAAAGCCGAAACTTATATCAAATTTTCTTCCAGAGATTTAGTGGCAGAAAAAGTAACGTAGGAAAGTTTGTAATTAAAATAAAGTTGCTGCATTCTTTTTTCAAGACTGACAGGCACAGACCCCAATAAAGGAAATTACTGAAGGTTAAAATAAGACCGACCCCTTAGTAACGCGAATCCCATAAGGACTTTTGCCAAACAGAAGTGGGAATGTTTACATCACTGGGAAACAGCAGCGAAGTAGTTCGAAATTCCGTTTCTATGTTCGAAAGGAACGAGCTTGGAACGCTAACAATAGTTTTCGGAATTAGCTTTAAAACTTACTTTGCGGCCCCTGACCTTTAAATCTTTTCCCTGTTCTCAGCTTCTCGCTGTGCCAGGCCTACGACTCAAACAAAAGTTTGGCTTTTTTTCTTGAACGACCGTCGGGCCTTGCTTTGTTACAACAAAAAAAGGCAAGGCCCGACGGCATTTCAAGAAAAAGAGAATTGGCATGCGGATATGAAATATACAAGATAATTGAATAGTTTGGCAGGTTACCAATCGTAACATTGAAATTCCACGAGCACTAGCAAACAAGCCGGCTTAAGCGCGTGTTTCAGTTACATCAGGTACCACCTTCAGATACCGAATCTAGGACCGTTTACTTTACTCAGACATATCAAATTCAGAGCAAAACCTGACAAATTTTAACGAGATCTGAATATGTTTCTCTTGATATCCAATAAGATAGAGAAGCATCTTAATGGTAAAAGTACAATCTAGCGGTCACTTCTATAACAATCCCGGCCGAACATCAAGGGACCTAGGAAACGTTGATCTGTTTCAGCTGGAATTACTCAGTTCTTCAAATAAATGGCCAAAGCGACGGTGCTATTTCACCAGATATTTGGGAATTGGTGAAACTCGCGCGAATTGGTGTCTTCATAAGCTTGCTCGAAAGAAATGTTGGTCCAGCTCATAAGTGTAGAGTTGATACGAATTAATAGTTTGTTAGGATTAGTGCTCCGCTTTCCAGTACTAACAGCAACGAAAATTTATTGCCAAAACTCCAAAACCTCCTCATCTCCGGGCCTCTATTGATCTTCAGCTATCCTCAGATACTTCAGTATCAAAGGAGGAAACGTGCATGGCCAAAGAAGATGAAATGTTTATCGGTTAGGATAAGGAGGATCCAAATAAATGATCAGCGTGAAGCGTTCACTGTAGGAATGCGATCAACTTCAGCAACTTCACATCTAAAGCGGAAAAGTACTGACTAGAAGGGATTGTCCCCCGAGCCCCTCCATACGTGTCTTAAGTTTCCTTTCTGTCAGCACTGACCGAGCATAAGGTGCCGCATTTTCCCATTTGTGCGGACCTAAATCTCTCTCGGCTTGAATATTCGGGGGACAGCTTTCCTATATGCTTAAGCTAGTCACTGCGCTAACTGTCTAATAGTTAAAGATATTCCGCCTTTAGTAGAACTTTCAGATATAAAAAATGAAAGAAAGTAAATTCCCTTTAATTCTACTATTTTTATTTTTATTCCGTATACAATTGTTTCGTTCTCTACTTGAGAACTTCCTCAGTACTACTATTCCCTAAACTACAAGTGTCCTAATATTTATACTAAACTCTTTAAACTATTAAATTGAATCCCTAATTACACATAACATGTCTTTAATCCCTCAAAGTTCTTTTACTTAACCTCTAATTACCTGATCCTTTTACCATTCAAAAATTTTGTTTTTCCTTATTACTACTTAATTACATTCATTATTTTGAAGCTTGAATAGCCAGGTGTATCCGTTGCCTGGGTCGCCGTTCCAAATATCCTGCGTCTTTCGATTGAATATCTCAATACGTTCTGCTATATCAAGCTTCCACCCGTTTGTAATCGTTTTCAGCATGCTCACGTCGTCCGCAGTGATGTCATGTTTTTCAAGGACTATATGCTCCGACAGTTTTGATTTGAAGTTTTTTGCATCCTGCTTTTTGTTATTGTTGACTGCTTCCCTTAAGTGTTCGTTCCATCTGACACCTAGTGATCTCCTCGTTTGTCCAATATAACATCCATTACATTTCGTACACGATACCTTGTAGACTCCGCTTCGCTCCATTTTGGGTATAGGGTCCTTGGTTGATCGTAGCAAGTTCTGCAGTTTTGTGGCCCGGCTCGTATAAACTAGGTCGATGTCTACGTTTTTCATAGCCCTCTTCATTGTTTCCGTCCTTGAGTCAAAAGTTACAACAAACCCCTTCCGTTGCTCGTCTTCCGCAGTTAGCGTTGCGAACTTTTTGTTGAAGATCTCCTTCGTTCGCTTGGCTATCAAGTTGGTGACCTCATCTGTAGGGGATCCATTCCACTCGGCTGACTTATAAATGTAGGACGTTTCTTTTTTCAGGTCTTCTTATACAATGGAAGCGTGAGCATTCGATTCACAAGCCAGCTAAATGTCACCCATTTTTGTTGTTGGCAATGGTTCGAAGTGAAAGGAATTATCCGCATGGTGTCCGTTGGTTTGCGGTATATTTCAAATTCCAATCCATTAGCTCCTCTAGATACCATCACGTCCAGGAATGGTAGCCGCCCCGCCGACTCCAGTTCGTGGGTGAAACTGATGTTGTTGTGTATCGAGTTGATCGCCGTGAGAATTTGCTGGATCTTATCCTCTTTGATGGTCGAGAAGATATCGGCTACATACATCGATGTGGTAGTTTGCCTTCTTGTGCTAGCTTCTCCTCCAAAAATGCCATAAAAACTTCGCTTAGAAATGAGGAAAGAGGGTTTCCCATTAAAGCACCACGTGTTTGTTTAAAAATATCTCCCCTGAAAGTGATATAGCTTTCACTCATGCAGAGTCTAGACAGTTTCAAATACATTTTGGCTAGTGCTTTCCATTGTTCTCCTGATCCTTTTATCAGAATCCACTCCTCAAGTAACGCAAGTGCCTCTTTGACCGGAATACTGGGAAAAAGTGCCTTGGCGTCAAATGACACCATCGTATTGCCATCTTCCAAAGGTCCTCAGGACAAAACCTTTGAAGTCAATTCTGCCGAATTCGCTGCTGATCTGGTACAAATTTTTTGTCCATGTTATTGAATTCCTTGACCAACCACTTCGCAATTTTCTGAGTGGGGGCGTTTTCTGCCGACACAATTTCACCCATTTCATGGCCTGGCTTGTGAATCTTCGGAAGTCCTATGATCATTGGTAGCGATGGGTTGGTTACTTTTAAGAATTTCTTGAGGTCCTGAATCCATGGTTCACATTCTTTCAGCACGTTCTCCACTCTTTTTATTGACTCAGGCAGTGGATTATTTCGTAGACTGAAGTATGGTCCCGTATTTATTTTTTCCCGCATTCTATTATCGTGGCCGGCCTTGTCCATGATCACTAAGGCATTCCCTTTATCCGCTTTCATGTAGTAAGCCGGTAGATTTTTGACCTCATTGGTGATCCTAATCTCGTCCTGCTTTTCGACCCTTCTAGTTTCTTTTTTCAGGGTATCTGCAGTGCTGGTTCTTATCCTTTGTTTTTCCTCTGCCGTCAGTCCATGCATGCTAGAAAGTCTGTTGATCCCGGCTTCGATTTCCATGACGATATCTTCAGGTTTGGCGTTCTCGTTAATGGAGTATTTCAGCCCCATGTCCAGTAGATTTAGTTGAGCTTGCGTAAATACCTGGGACGATTGATTGATGACTATGTTTTCGATTATACGCACCTTGATTTTTTGGGATACTGTCACTTGTTCTCGTCTTAATTGGTGAAACTTCTTTGCCAATATTAAGTTCTTCCGCTCGCTTTCACACTCTTCCGCTACTTTCACTTTTGTTAGAAACAACGGGAATCCTAACGGATATTGCTTGGCCAGACTCAAATGTAATTCGTACGCCTCTCTGCCTGTCCTGTCCAATTTCGCATGGAGTCTTTCGATACTCTCCTTCACCAACTGCATTTCTAGATACTTGATCATTGTACCTTTCTTGAACGGTATACTTGTGTGGCTTTTCGGGGTGATGTTGTTGTAATTGCATTTTTAAAAAAAAACGTAATTCCCTTCTTAGTGATGCGACAGACTTCCTTAAACTGGTAAACTTATTGACTTCAGCGGTAGGCTTGGGTGCCATTTTAATAGTTAAAGATATTCCGCCCTTAGTAGAACTTTCAAATATAAAAAATGAAGGAAAGTAAATTCTCTTTAATTCTACTATTTTTATTTTTATTCCGTATACAATTGTTTCGTTCTCTACTTGAGAACTTCCTCAGTACTACTATACCCTAAACTACAAGTGTCCTAATATTTATACTAAACTCTTTAAACTTTAGATTGAATCCCTAATTACACCTAACATGTCTTTAATCCCTCAAAGTTCTTTTACTTAATCTCTAATTACCTGATCCTTTTACCATTCAAAAATTTTGTTTTTCCTTATTACTAATTAATTACATTCATTATTTTGTAAGCTTGAATAGCCAATTGTATCCGTTACCTGGGTCGCCGTTCCAAATGTCCTGCGTCTTTCGATTGAATATCTCCAAACTCTTTCTGCTACATCAAGCTTCCACCCGTTTGTAACTGTTTTCAGCATGCTCACGTTGTCCGCAGTGATGTCATGTTTTTCAAGGACTATATGCTCCGCGACCCTTGATTTGAAGTTTTGCAATTGAAAATGTGTGGCAAGCATTATCTTACTCCTCAACATAAAAAATGCAGTCAATAGTCAGTGATTTATCCTCCGCAGATAAAACGTAAAATATATAAACCCGTTTTCGCCATGCCTTAGATAATTGGTGGGCCACGCGGTCGTTGCCATGCGTGCTGATCTCTCAAGACTGCTGCCATTCTCTGATTGTATGTAATCTCCTTTCGTTGGTAAGAGCCACTGCATCGCTTTCATTTCTTTGCAAGTCGATTTCGCTACTATTTCTAGCAAAGAAGGCGGTGGGTATCACACCTGCGATGACCGAGGCTGACAACTCAGAGACTTTTTTGATTCAGTTTCAATTTATACTTTAAATCCCGGATATTTTACAGCTGAAACTCCAACGGCTCTTCGCCAATACTGATTGCCCTCACACTTCGGTTCTCTTCAGTACTTTGCCAAGCCCGCGGACAGTCATTCAGTCCATCACTTGGCGCACAAGTATACCTAGCCTAAGTTTCGGTTGTTCAGCTGTGTGACCAGTGAAAAGGAATCAAGTGCAAATGATCTCATAGCTCTAGTTTCAGTTGTCCATCATACGAGATTCTCCAGAGTTCCTAGCGAAGGACGAAGACTTGACCATAGTATACTATACAGCTGACGTGCCCCTGAGAAAATTCAAAAAGTGTGCAACACAGGGTAAATGAAAGGTGTGGGTACTAGTTGAGTATACTATGGCCTTGACTAACACCCGATGTATCTTCCATCCTTCACCGACCTTCCTTCGTACCTCGCTTCAGTGCTTCAGGTAATCCCTCATGATCTAACATTTCGAAGATACTCGTCCATTGAACGGCGTTGAAGGCATTGCTGATATCAAGAGTAACGAGCAGGACAACACGTCGAGTGAAATTGCTATGTTTTCTGCACATTGGACTCCACTCACCATCTCCACAATTGCATCATCAATAGTAGTCCATCCACTGCTCTGTAGCCACACTGCGGTGGAGATAGGTCCCCAACAGCATCAGACCGCGTCTGTAAATCTTCCCCTTATGAGTATTTCGAACACTTCCCGACCGTGTCTAGCATACATGACGGGCGGTATGTAGACCGTGACTTGGGATTTCCTTTGCAAGCACTGAAACCAATTTGAACAACGAAGAGGAAGGATGCGAGGCATTAGTAAATAAAGAAGATGCCTTTGAAAAAACCTCAATTGACCCACGAGAAATACCGTTCAGAGCAAGAAGTATGAAACACCCTATATCGATGGATACTATCCTTGCACCAAGGCACACAATTCATGCAATCGTCACCAAAGGAAGATCTAAGATTATCTAAGCTACTTTCAAAAGTTTTACTGAACGGCTATTTGGTTGAACTGAACAATCATTGATTACTAATCAAGAGATATGCCGATTTTGTCAGCACTGCGATATGGGTAAGTATACGGATATACTCTTTATGCTTATGCAACAAGCTCTGAGGAAAGGTTCTGGCGAAACATACTAATATAGCTACAAAATTGGTACTGAGGCACATGAAAAGGGATAATTGAAAGCCTTATTAAATTTGTAAGCCTGGATGAGAACTGAAACTATTGATAACATGTTCGAGCTGCAGGCATAAAGAACGCAAGATGGAAGCGTCTTCACATCTTATCGCCTTGATTAATTACTAAAATATAGACAAAGAAGTAGCAACCGAACTATCACTGGGAAAGGCAAAAATAGCACCATATAGTGCACGCTCTAAGTTATTGAGGTTAAACCCAAACTCTTCTAGGTGGATTATCGATTCCATCCTGGCCTTGCCAGATTTCGTGGCATCATTAAAGTCAAGCAGAATCTGCCGTGGATCGTACTAAGATGTGCGTGCGCCATGAACTGTTGGGACATATATGTGTTTCTGTGTAACGGTTTTTATTCTTTCTCTTCCCTCAAATCTCCATATCGGAATGGGTACTTGTATACTCAATTGAAACTCCATTCCAGACGCCGCTTCGTCGAAAAACCTAGCTAAGGTGGTGAGAAAATGGATTGTCAGCGATATTCTAAATTAAACAAGTTAGGTAGACAGACCTATGCTCATGTCAGAAGGGTTTTGTACTCAACTTACAAAATGCAGTAACCATCAACGAATAAACTCAAGAATCACGTCATGTTCGAGGATCATACTATGATTAACAAAGTTTTAAAAAATTTTGACCCATAAATATCTCCCTTGATAATTTTTTCCAGATTTTTTAGATCACGGGTGCCCAATCGCGAGGGAGGAAACACATTTTTCATGTACTTCCAACCCCCCCTGTGCCCCCACTAAAGCAAAAACTGTCAGTTTAAGAACTGTTTTGAAAAGCTCTCATAGAGAACTTTCAGTCATCGATTCATGGCCTATTTTTTCGAATCTAAGAATGGTTACAAAGCCCTTTTGCTAGGAGCTCTCTCCTGCCTCTTCAACTTGTTTCACCTGTGAGTATTAATTTTAGGTACTCATCTTCAGTCATTCATTAGATTGAATCAAGTGTTCAAAGCATGCACATTAAACGTTGAAGTTGGGGGAAAATAACTCAAAATTATTCAATCTTCGCATTTAAAACAGCCACTATTTTGTTTTACGATTACTGATACCACTAACTGAACCGATTCTCAAAGATATTCATGATACCTATCATTCCTGAAATTTCCATGCAAATCCTAGCAAAGCTGTACTGTCTAAGTCGGTAAAAAGCGCATATGCCATATGTTTCCATAGTAATACAGGGCTATTGTTCCATAGTAATACAGGAAAATTCAAATCGCTATAACTTCGTTAAATACCGTTCGATCTTTATGAAACTTTCAGAAAAGATCAATCTTATAAATAGTCATCTGTGTGTTTTTTTGAATATAAGGGTACCGTTTAGATTTTATTTAAGAAAATGTAAAATCGATAAATCATACTATTACTAACAAAGTTGAGTGGATTTCGACTTCTCATGTATTTGTTGTTATTGTACTCATTAAGGCCTACATTCATGATTTTTTTCAGATTTTTCGGATGGAAGGTGTCCAATTGCGATGGGGGGGGGGGGGGGGGTTGTACGCGAAAAGTTCGTAAATTTCCCCTTCCCCTGCCCCCCTCGGGACTCATAAGGCAATTCTAAGACTTGTTTTGAAAAGATCTCATTGAGACGTTTCCAATGACACCCTATTCGACTACCAATAGTGAAATTTTTTTTTGTGGGGTCACCTCCCTATATGGGGAGACCCCCCTTAAACCCCTTTGAAAATTTTTTTCACCCTTGAACTTTCAAGAAGTCCCCATTTCTGACCTTTCCACGAAGTTTCATGGCTGTAGCCTCTATAGTTTCGGAGAAAAAGTGCTCTGACATACAGACGGACGGGCGGACGGACGGACAGACGGACACAGGTCGTGATTGCAATAGGGTTTTGTATTTTAGTACAAAACCCTAAAAATGTTCTCAATTAAACAGTTACTTAAAAATGCTGACTATATAACATTGAAGAAAATCAACTCTAACGAAAACTTCTAGTGAACAAAAGATAAAATGCGTTAGAGCAGACTTTACAAAATAGTGCTTAAATTTGACATTCCGAAAAAATTTGCCGATATGGGTAAAGTTGCAAAGATGAAGTAGCAAATTCAAGCTTACTCCGGATTAAAGTTAAGGGGTGATAATGCCCTCATGATCTCTTACATTAATCTGGATTATGTCATCAGAAAAATTCCAGCTAGCATACTATTCAAATCCAAATAATTGAAGGGTTGATAAGACAAAGTCAACTATATGACAGCCTATGTATACTCGTATGTTACATCTAGTAATGCCTAGCCTAGGTAGGGTGCTGGCTTGAAGATCAATAATTATCAACAAATAAGTCATCAAACAATTTTTGTGGGGCCTAAACAATAACAAGCCATCTCTAACAGGGACTAATGATAATTTTTGGTGTTAATAAAGAATGTAACTAGGACAAGACTCGGGAATATGTCATCAGAAAAGTAACTTTCAATATAAGATGTATGTTATTATACAAGGCAAGCCAAGCAACAACCGCCAAAGAACTCTTCCTGAAACTCGACAGCGAAGCAAAACTAGTAGGGTTACAAATCAATGAAAATTAAACAAAGCTCATGACGCAGTCGAGGAAAAATACCACAAATACACAGAATATCATAATGGCGAATACAGTATCGAAAATGTGGGCGAATTTGTGTATCTAGGCGTCAAATTAAAGAGAATAGGTAGTGAAAGGGACGCAATACGCCGAAGAATACAGCTCGCAAATCAAATATTTTACTCAGTTTTAACGATTTTAAAGACCAACTCAGAAGCCGCAGTGTATGGGTCGCTGGAAAGCGAATATCGACAGAGAACTACATTTGATTGTATTTTTTTTTTTGTAAAAATTGCCGTAATTTTCTTGAATTCTACTAGAATTTTTAAAGCTTCGGGAAATGTTAGCAGTATGTAAAACTATCAAAATGCACATTGAATTTCAGTGTACGAAAAATATCATACTCATACTACTTTCTCTTTCTCTGCGTACCTTGTCATCGACAATCCTTTATGTTAATAAATCTCATCAAGACTTCATTTGATGCCCTACTGGACTATGCTTGGTGAAAAAAAATTCAAATACATGAGGGGACCGAGCTCCATTAAATCCTACAATATTTTCAACTTCTTTCTTTCAACTTTCAATTTCTCTAATTTCTGCGAAAAGCTGCTGTAATACACGGAAGACAGAAGTGGACAGACAGACACCGATTTTTGTCGCGATTAGACTGCAATCAAGATGGGGAAAAATGATTAGAGAGTAGTAAATCTAAGCAGTCGAACAGCTTAGTGGTTATTGGAAGTGGAATTTCCTGATGAGCCTGTCGAAAGTGTTTAGTTTGTTGTTTTACTATGCTATAGGCAACTACACCCATCAAGTTTTCATCATTAACGCAGGGATGAGGGATCCACTTCAGACACTTTAACATCTTTGAGTTCGACATCCCGATAATAATGCAACGACCTTCTTCGGGGAAAAGTAGCGTTTTCTTTTTGTCCAACGCTTGCGGTCGTATCAAGCCTCCGTGTCCGCTAATTTAAACGAGACAAAATTTTTAATTAGTGTAGAGTACACTACCCATTTTTGGATTCTTCTTCTTGGCACTACAGCCTCTCTCGGGCCTTCAACTGTCTCGGTCCATTGACCGCGTCCTCCAATTTCGAAATCCAAGCAGCGATGAACTGTCTTCGTCGACCGAGTCAGACCAGCGTTTCCTCGGTTTCCCCACTGGCCTCCGACCTTCAGTTCTCCCAACGAATACCTTTTTGGGTATCCGTTGTTTGTCCATTAGGTTCATGGGGCTAGCCCTATACAGCTTCCGCAGTCTTACAATCGTTGAGACCTCCGGGCCGTCAAAAATTTCATACAGCTCATGGTTGTATCGAGTTCCCCATTGGTCCCCGTCTAGCTTCGCTCCGATTATTCGCCTCAGGACCCTACGCTCAAAGGCGTTCAATATAATTGCGGATGCTTAGGTTAGGGCCCATGTTTCACACCCATAGCATAACACAGCTCTTACGACAGATTTGTATACTTGGAGCTTTGTTTTCCTGTGTATGCAGCTGGTCTTCAAGATCGTCAAAATTGAATAAAATATTTGATTTGCGAGCTGTATTCTTCGGCGTATCGGCATTTTTGGATTAATAGCGCCTAAAATAAATGAAAGGTTAACAATATTCCTCAAAAAATATCGTCACTGATCAAGGAGACAATTAGTCCCCGAAATATTTGTATCTGGCAGAAGATAAATAAAAATAGTGCTTTTTAAGAAATATTTTTAATCTTTCATTTAGTGTAGAGTAGTTTGATTGACACACTAGAAAATGTCTAGAGATAAGAAAAATTGTTTGAGATGTCTAGTAACCTAGAATACGGGTAAAAAATGTTTTGTAGTGTATCTTCGTGCTGCGACAAAAAATAACCCGCCTCATATGATCCCGCAAATAGCTAGCCGACAAGCACGCATACGCAGTCGTAAAGCGAAGTTAGTGGGCTAAGCTTGGTCTTCTTTATAGCTTGCTGTCCCTTGTGGTAGAAAATAGGCATTCGTGTCCTTCAAGGACTTTTATAACGTCTTCAAAGCACTACAAGAGAGCTGCAGGAACAATACTCGCAGAGTACTGATGATTTCCCGCTGTTAAGGTTTTCGTAACCCAATTTAGCTTTTTGATAACTAAGCTTGTCAACTCCAAATTGGCAACACCGTAGCGAGGTTCTCAGTTAGTCGAGTCGAATCAAGCAAGCGGTTGGCAGGAACAATGTTTCCTATGATATGATTGTAAAAGAAAATTTTAAGGTGGATTGGTGAAGGAGTTAATATTTATAACTGAAACAAAGCATGTTTCAATTAAAGCAATTCCCTACCATCCACAGTCCTTTTATTCCTGACAGTTTTCAGAAGTGGGATACTACGGAATTTTCGGTTTATTGGATATTGTATGCTTTTAATAACAGTTAGCCGTCCCGTAACTGCTCGCTGCGTATTTTCGATTAGCCGAGATTTTGACGTGAATATTAACGCAATTGCCGCGTCAAATTTTATTGTGTGTGGCCGCCATATTTCTTAGTTGAACATGCTGGACACCATAGTTCGTATTGATTCGCTCACAATCAACGAACTCAAACATGCCGACAAGAGGCAACAAACCCGAATTAATTTTACGTCTGACAGAAGCCGTCAATGGAGACGACTTTGAAATTTTCGACGAGAACTCTCGTGCATCCGACGAAGCGGTAAAGTTGCAAGAAAGCGTGCAAAATCTCACAACTTTTGTTCAAGCATTAAATATTCAGGTACAGAGTATTGCTGGCGGATTTGCAAACTCTGTTTCAGGCATAACCTATGGCGTGTCGCCAAACTTGAATATGGCATCAACCTCTAGTCTTGGTTTTCCGACGGGCGATAGGCAAAACGTGTCGAATGAGGATGTTGCGATGGAATCAACAACGAATCTACATCTGTCGCAGACAGATGAAGATCAGTCGCCGTAACCGACACGACAAGCAGTCCCAGTACGCCAAAGCATATTCCACAATTGGCGGGACGTCATTCGAATAATGCCAGAATTCGATCCAAAGTTAAGCACATCACTGACGGTGCAACAATTTGTTCATCGCGTGAAATCACTAGCATCCATATATACATGGGATGAAAACATAGTTCTGTTTGCAGTGCAAACGAAAGTTCGAGGGCCAGCAAAATTGTGGCTAGTTGCAAGAAGCGGTATTTCAACAGCATCGATGAAATTGCAAGCTTTTTAAAAGAGCAATTCGAGTCCACGGAAAATGAAGCCGAGGTACATCTTCGTATGATGGCAAACGTTAGACGTTCATATGAGCCATATACGGATTATTATTATCGAATGTATGCGGAAGGTAGACGTGCGGGGATTAGTGACGCAGCCATTTCAAGATATATGCGTGAAGGTTTAAACGACGTTCAAATGCAAACTGTTATCGCGTGCTTTACGTTCAAAACAACTAAGGAGCTTTTGTGTTACCTTAAAACTCATTTAGCAAACCAAAGTAAGATAAACATACCGGTCACGGGAAAATCACATAGTGGAATAAAAAGTGTAAGCCCGATGAACGTGAACTCTGTGTTTAATAAATCGGTGTCGGGAGCAACGGCTGTTGCCGATACAAACGACGTGTCAAAGCGTGTTTGTTATAATTGTTATAAGCCGGGGCACATTTCCGTGAACTGACGACCGCGATGTGTTACATGCCGAAAGACGGGACACGGTGCGGATGCATGCATAAGTCGAGAGAGATAAACCGGAATATGTGAATAACGCGAATATTCGTCAGTTACATTCAAACTATTTCGTACAAAACTAAATAGTGAAAAACATTCTGATGGATGGAAAACTTTTGGACGCGTTTATAGATTCGGGTAGTAATCGATCTTTCGTGCGAGAATCATGCGCGTACAACTTAATAAAGCGTCCGCCGATTGAGCTGAACGGATTTGCAGGTGGATGCTTAGAATGTACAAGCAAAATCATAAGCGTGGGCCTATATATTGTAGCCGATCACCTCAGACCAAATAGTTTGCTTTTGGGATTGGATGCGTTGAAAGGAGTTTCACATCGAATAATTATTGAAAATGGCGAGTGCCACGTCGAAAGTAAATGTCCTGAAATACCCGACATGGAAAGAAATTTAACTGCAGCCGAAGAAACCGAACTGCGGGTACTACTTGATGATTTCCGTGATTGTTTTGCAGAGACTACGGCCGAAATGGGTCGATTCAGGAAAAAATCAATGAATATCGAGTTGACGTCCGACACGCCTATCAATGCTCGACCATATCGTATACCGTTGGCTAAAAGAGATAAGATTTAGCAGATTGTGAATGAATTGTTGGCCACAAACGTAATTCGTCCATGTAATTCATTATGTTCTTCTTCTTTGTAGCACTACAGCCCTTCTCGGGCCTTCGCTTAGAGATAGTTAGAGTATCTCATTTTCATGACCGTATTGATTTTTTCGGAAGTTGAATTGGTCAGTACCATGCTCCCGTGTGCTCAGCTATGATATGATCTGATTAAATCAGTACATATCACCACTGAGTGAACACTCATGGTCTGTCCGAAAAATCCCCTGAACTAAATCACGTTGCTCCCAACGAGATTTGAACCTGGAACCTTCGGCTTATGCGTTCATGCTCTAACCACTAGACCACACAGACTCCTTTCATTATACTCTTCGCCTATTGTTTTGGTTCCCAAGCAAGATGGGAAGGATCGTCTTTGTATTGACTTTCGTGCGACAAACGCTATCACCAAGAAGAAGCCGTACCTAATGCCAACTGTTGAGGAACAGCTCTCACCACTCGCGGGAAAGCAGTTCTTCACGAAACTAGATTTATTCTTTGGATAAAAATTTCTATGGATGAAAAATCACGTCAGTACACCGGATTTGTGATTCATCTTGGTCATTTTGAGTACAGCGTAACGCCTTTTGGCCTCATTAATGCGCGGATGATTTTCCAAGAGGTCATGATCGACTTAAATCGTCGTATGAAATCAAGAAATATCATACGAAGGCATTATCCTCAGTGTGACGGCGACTGAGGACCCCAAAACTCTGAAGGAAGTTCTGGAAATTTTACGGGAGATAGATCTTACACTTTGCATCCAAGTTAACTTTCTTGGGTCATCGCATACATAGAGACGGAATGAAGCCTGGAAGCAAGAAAATTGATTCTATCCAAAAATTTCCAACGCCTGAAAATGTGACCGATCTCAGAAGATTTCTTGGATTAGCGGGGTTCTTTCGCAAATTTATTGAAGGATTCTCAAAAATTCCTAAGCCGCTAACGAATTTGTTAGAAACGAAGGAGCAGAAATTCTTCGTATGGGACAAGACCGCAGACATGAGCTTCAACGAGTTGAAAACTCATCTCTGTAGCCAACCCGTTCTAGCTCTTTATGATCCACGGAATGAACACGAGGTACACACCGACGCCAGTTCTATTGGTCTCGCAGGAGTCTTGATGAGGAGATGTGGAGAAACCATTCCGGCCAGTAATATATTTCAGTAGACATTGTACCGATGCTGAAAAGAAGTACAGTAGCCACGAGTTAGAGGTACTGGCAATCGTTGAAACGTTAGATCGATTCCGATTTTATTTGATTGGAAAACACTTCCAAGTGGTGTCCGATTGTAATGCAATATCGACGATGAAGTTGACCACTTGACTTAACAATCGATTTACTCGATGGTGGCTAAAACTCCAAGAATTCGACTTTGATGTATTACATCGAGCAGGAAACAATATGAACCATGTCGATGCATTAAGTCGTCGACCACACGAACAACTGCAAGAACCGACAACAATAGCAGATAAAGTGTTACTGATACAAAAACCTGATCGGAGCCACTGGTTGATATCATTACAGCGACAGGACCTGAAACTAAAGGAAATTATGGATATAATTGATCGAGTATGTAAATCAGCTCAATTTGCCCAATTAAAGTGCGATTACACTCTTAAGAAAGGCAGATTGATGCGAAAAGTAAATGGCGATCTTAAATTTGTAGTGCCATCAGCCGTCCGTTGGAGACAACTAAAAAGTTGTCATGACGATGCCGGTCATTTTGGCGTTGATAAAACGGTGCATAGGATACAAGAACTATTCTGGTTTACTCGAATGCGCAACTACGTGAAGTCGTACATTGCTTCACAATAAAGGCAATCTATACATAATCGCAGCAACGGAACTTTTCAGTAAATTCGCAATGGTTCGAGTCAAGAGAGCAGCCAACAGTCGACCAGTAGTTACCATGTTGAGGGATATCATGTCATACTTTGGATTACCAATCCGTATTCTAAGCGATCGAGGGTCGGCATTTACATCGAAAGAATTCGAGGATTACTGTGCAAAGTATGTGATTCATCACGTTAAGGTGCCTGTACAAACTCCACGTACTAACGGCCAAGTTGAGCGCGTTAACCAATCAATATTGTCATATCTACGATGTTCGATGACGGATTGTAAAAATGGGACTAGCTTCTACCGAGTTTGCAATGGGTACTAAATTCTCAAATCAACTCGACTATCGGATTCACACCTAATCAGATAGTTTTAGATTTCCGTTTGAGGGATGTAACAGCGAGCCGTATCATCCAAGCAATACAGGACGATACGGGTGATTAACTGTCGATAAGCGAAATTCGGCAGGAGGCTGCATAGCGTATTATGACCGAAAAGGAATGATGGAAAATAAGATTCGACGAGAAACATAAGACTCCTGTTTTATACGAAGAAAGCGATTTAGTGGTTATACAGAATATACCAATACCAACCGGGGAGTCCGATAAATTGGAGCCAAAGTATCCAGGGCCATATGAAGCGTTGAAAATCGATCGCTATGTTATCAAAACCCTCGAGGATGATCAGAAACGAAAATTCAGTTCCGTGTTCACGAGTGATAAAATGAAACTATGGTGCCCACTCGGCCCAGATTTGGATACTTACGACTTTAATGACGATGACGAATACTACGAAGAAATCGGGACGATTTCTGGCCAGGAGGGCCGAGCTGTCAACTCCAACTTGGCAACACCGTAGCGAGGTACTCAGTTAGTCGAGTCGAGTCGCATCAAGCAAGTGGTTTGTAGGAACAACGTATCCTATGCTATGATTGTAAAAGAGATTTTTAACCTGAATAGGTGAAAATCATTACTGAAACAAAGCGGTTCTATCTTTTAATTAAAGCAATTCCCTAACATCCACAGTCCTTTGATTCCTGACAAGCTTTAGATTTGATTTTGGCTGATTCCTGGATAGTAACAAATCATATTTCTTTTTGTATTTGCTATACAACTCCGTAACATTCAATCGCGAGGAAGGGAGGGTGGACATTATTCTTATATGCAACATAGGGCAATTCTCCTTATTTAGTGGATATTTCGGCAGCCTTACGCGTCTTGGAGTTGCATACTTAAGGCGTAAATGGCTTTCATCTTCCTACCGCAAAAAAATAACAATTATCCTTTGAGCTTTGAAAATGTTTATGCCAAAACCTTAAAGACGGAACCGGTTTGATCGGGTCGGACATCAAAATTTACTGAGACGACTGGCTTTGATGCACGAATTGATGGGCAGCTTGGTCTCAATTTTAATAGGATTTAAAAGTAAATTTTTAACAAATGCCTAAAAAAGGGAAGGAGAGAACTATGAATTTTATAGGAATAAGTTCAACACATTTTTCAAAATTTAAGCATCTTAGCAGTTCATTATAATTTAACTTTTAAAGAACAAATTAATCTACAAAAGATTGCTTAATATTCGTTTTTAGTGTTTCAGGAAAGTCAGGCTTCAAATCTGTGGAATCTGCACGCATAAACGAGCAGCGAGGCATGTAAAAACCACCCGGAAATCTAAACAAGTTGGGCAGACAAAACTACGCTCTTGTTAGAAGGGTTTTGTACTCAATCTATGTTAAGCAGACAAGAAAAATTTCATTTCATTTCAATAGAGCCATTGTTTCGTTGGCTGTGTGGCAAGTGGCACCATCCTGTTGGAGCCACATATCGTCCAGGTCCATAACGTCACTTTCTGGCCGTCCTCATTTTCGAAGAAGTACGGCCCGATGACGCCGCCAGCACATAAACCGCACCAAAAAGTCACTCTTTATGGATACATCGGCTTTTCAACAATCACTCGTGGATTCTCGTTTGCCCAAATACGGCAATTCTGCTTGTTAGCGAATCCACTGAGGTGAAAGTGTGCCTCGTTGCTGAAGATAATTTTCTTTGTAAAGTCACCATTCCCTTCTGTCTGTTCAACCAATCATTCGGCGTATTGCCGACGCTTGATATGGTCAGTAGGCTTCAGCTCTTGAGTGAATTGAACATTGTAAGCGTGTAAATTCAAATTTTTATTCAAAATTCGCATCAGTGATGTTCGTGAGATGTTCAATTGTTGGGAACGACGACGAGTCGATCTTGATCCGGATGGGGGGGTGCGAGGGGGCACCGCTTCTACCTGGGTGCCCCACTCTTATTTGGGGGTCGTAAGTAATAAATAGTAAAGATGAGATCCTCTCGAGTCTCGCGCGCGTTCACCAGGCCCAGTCTAGCATTCCATCCCTTCGGTAGGTTATCTCGGCCTCGACACCGTCGAACCGAGTCATTTGATCGTTTAATTCGTGAATGCGAAATGTTTTTTTTAGTGGGCCTTTGTGCTGGGTAAAGGAACCCGCTCCACAACACCGCAATGCTAGCTTGCCAGCGCATCCACGCGTCCTCAGACAAGGCCAATTCCGGCGAGCACCAACATCTACGCTCGCCGAGGCAGCAGACCATCGCTGCAGTCCTTTACGGACATTGAAAGTCCTATAATTTCACTATAATAATCTGCTGACACGCAGACAAACGGACGGACAAACAGGTCACGATTTCAATAGTGTTGTAAGTTGGTACAAAACCCTCAAAAAAACAATTGTAGTAGTTTTTTAAGAATACACGCGCAACAAATTCCTCAGAAGTCAAAATTTTTCAACGTTGCTGATAATATTGGGTTATTCAATAATTAATGTCGTTCTTTCATGTTTTTCAAAGTAAATTTATTTGTATTAACAAACATTAATCTTTCGGTAAGTTGAAAAATTCCACGTTCGAAGAAGCCTCGGTCTTTAGAAGCGAGGAACTGGTCCAACTCATTTTTAACAGCCTGATTGGAATCGAAAGTTTTACAATTTCAATGGTTTTGAAGGTAGCGGAACAAATGATATTCTAATGGTGCTAAGTCAGGACTGGATGTAGCATCAGTTCCCAATTGAGCTCCACGAATTGTTGACGGGTGATCAAAAGGTATGTGGTCTGGTGTTATCATGATGGAACATCACGCCTTTGCGATTGGCCAGCTCAGGGCGGTTTTTCTCGATTTCTTCGTTCAATTTCGATAGTTGACGACAGTAGACCTTCCAATCAAGAGTTTAGTTTCTTGGAAGCAGCTCAAAGTAGGCTATACCCCTGTAATCCCACCACACAGAAAGCATAATCTTCTTTTGGTAAATATTGGCTTTGGATTGTGGGGGCTGATCTTGATTGATCCATGATGGTTTTCGTTTCATTTTGCATCACCCGTTATGATTCTTTTTAGAAATGCGTCGTTTTGGTTACGATTCAACAAAGAGTCGCACATGTCAACGCGTTTGGTGAGGTGGATATCCTTTAATCCGTGAGGAACCCAAACATTCAGTTTTTTTACGTAACCAAGCTGTTGTAAGTGCAAGTAAACGGTTGAATTCGATACGAGGGTAGTCCCAAAAGTGCCCGACCTGACTTATGAATATAGGTAGTTTCAAAAAAACCATTACTGCGATTGACAATACCACCTTTCAACAACTTAATGTGAAAAAAGGTACGTTTATTATTATTTTTTTACCGACATCCAAAGTGAACGTTCTCAGTGAATTTGTAAATATAGAAAAAATAAGGCATCGTTATGTGATACAGTACTTTCAATTGAAAGGTCTAAGTCCAACCGATATGAAAGCCGAGTTAGATTCTACTCTGGGGAAGTCTGCTCCTACGTTTACAACGGTCAAATATTGGGTAGCTGAGGTTAAGCGAGGTCGTACGAGCTGCCAAGATGTACACCGCAGTGGTCGACTAAGTGAGGTCACTGAGTCAGAAAATGTGAAGGAAATCCGCAAAATGGTTTTGGATGACCGTCGAATAAAAGTGCGCAAGATAGCAGGCATGGCAGGCATTTCAAATAGTGCTGTGTATCGCATTTTGACCGAAAATTTGGACATGAGAAAGCTGTGCGCAAGATGGGTGCCGCGTTTGCTCACAATGGCGCGCAAACAGCAACGTGAGTATGTTTCCATCGAGTGTTTGACAATGTTTTGCAGCAATAAAGCCAGTTTTTGCGTCGATTTATAACCATGGACGAAACATGGGTCCATCACTTAAACCAGTGACCAAGGAGCAGTCAAAGCAGTGGACTGAAAATGGAGAACCGGCTCCAAAGAAAGCAAAAACAGTTCAGTCAGCTGGCAAGGTAATGGCATCCGTTTTCTGGGATGCGCGTGGAATAATATTTGTTGATTATTTCGGAAAAGGAAAAACAATCAACGGCGCATATTATGCAGCCTTATTGCAGCGTTTGAGTGATGAAATCAAGAAAAATCGGCCCTATCTGACGAAAAAGAAAGTGTTGTTTCATCACGACAACGCACCAGTCCACACGTCCGTCATTGCGATGGCTAAAATCAATGAGTTGAAGTTCGAATTGCTTCCTCACGCACCCTATTCACCAGATCTGGGTCCTTCGGATTATTTACTTTTTCCGAATTCGAAAAAATGGCTTGGGGGCAAAGGATTTGCCAACAATGAAGAGGTACAGTCTGCGGTTAATAGCTATTTTGAGGAGCTTGACGGTTCCTACTACAAAGCGGATATCGAACCTATTGAACATCGTTGAGAAATATGTATCGAGCTGAAAGGAGAATATGTTGAAAAATAAAAAACGTTTTCGCAATGTTTTTACTGTTTTCTTTGGAGAATATGTTGAAAAATAAAAAACGTTTTCGCAATGTTTTTACTGTTTTCTTTGTCGGGTCGGGCACTTCTGGGACTGCCTTCGTATGTTGAGCATTTCTGCTATCTCTCCAGTTGTCGTACACCAGTTAGTTTCGATTAATGCCTTTTTTTTGTCGTCATCATTCGTGGTTGAACGAACTGTATGTGGTGCATCTTGCACATTAAAATTTCCAGAACAAAAGTGAACAAACCAGCGCTGACACTGGCAGTCCTCACAATAAGCTTTACACAATTTCTATGGAGTTCGCACCGCATTTTTGCTGTTTCGGAAGTAAAACAATAAAATATGCCTTTGATTGTCCATTTTCAAATTTATTTTCAACCAACTTGTTGTTTACTAATGACGCTCAGTTTTTGATTGAAGATAGTCTAAAGTCTAGTGTTTAACATAAAGTAGTATATAATAATTTAAGCTAGGCAATCGCTGCATGCAATATGCAGTTCACGTCACCTTTGAGAAAAAAACGATATGAATTATCGAACAACCCAATACAAGGTCTATTCCAACACAACCCAGACTTTTGTCATAAATTTTTTTTGTGGCGTCATCTGTGAAAGTAACATCCCCCCCTGACTTCCAGTGTAAGTTTGGTTACAATCGGTTCAGTGGAAGCGAATTTATTGCGTCTAAAGTGACAGTATGTTTGTGTCATCGGTACAAAAATGAGTTTCGAACAAAGAGCTAATATCAAATTTTGTTTTAAAATCGGCAAAACGTTTACCGAAACATTTGAATTGACGGAAAAAGTTAATGGCGATGGTTGTCTATCTCCATCAAAATTGTGCGTAAATCTATCAAAAATGAGCCGAAATCATGGTTGAAATTCATGGAATCGGAGTTGAATACCTCTGAAACATCGATTTATCGCATTTTAAACGATCATTTGGGCTTACGAAAGGTCTGTGCACGTTTTGTTCAGCACAAGTTAACTGATGACCAAAAATTGCTCAGAATTCAACATTCGAAAGACATCATTAAAGAGGCGAGAATAGATGAGAACTTCCTTTCCAACATTGTAACTGGTGATGAAACGTGGTGCTTCCAATATTAACTCAAAACCAAGCGTCAAAGTGCCGAATGGAAGGCCCCAGTCGAGCCACCACCCAAAAAATTGCGTTTGTAGAAGTCAAAAATTAAGTCGATGCTCATTTGTTTTTACGATTCCAAGGGAATTATCCACAAAGAGTTGGTTGCACGGGCCAAACCGTCAATGCAATTTTCTATCTTGGCGTTTTGAAGCGTTTGTTGCATCGCATTCGTCGAATTCGGTCTGAATACCGCGAAGGAGGAAGCTGGCGCTTATTGCATGATAATGAACCATCTCATCGATCAACAGTTGTGACTGATTTTTTGACTAGAAATCGCATTTTAACCATCAATCACTCACCGTATCCGGCTGATATGGTGCTTTGCGTTCGTAGAGGGCATCCAAAAGGCTTGTACCGACAACCTGAAGGACATCCGGTCAATGACCTGAAACACTCTTTCGAAAAGCTTTTGGATCGCGCAAAACAGTGTATCGGGGCCGGAGGAGAGTATTTTGAATGAATAAACTCAAATTTATCAGAACAAAGCTCCTGTCGATTCTATTTTAGCTCAGTCTCGTTTATTTTGGAAAGCTCCTTGTAGTATGGTACATCAATATGCCTTTTATTTATTTATTTATTCATTGCTATTTTTACAGATATAATCCAATTACAAAAATAGTAATAATAGTAAAAGATAGAGAGACATAGAAAACATATAAGAAAAAATTCAAAGCTTAGCGAGTGCAGAAGTTACTCTATTTTTAAAATGGAGATAAGAAGTGGAGAAAAGATCCAAGCTGAAGATCATCGTGTTTACGCGTAATCCTTAATAGAGGAGAGTGAAAATAAGTCACGCTCCTAGCAAACGGAACATCAAAGATTTTGGAACTTCTGGTAGGACGGACAGCATTTCTGACCGGGAGTTCAGCTACCAACTTCGTTTTAAGGTAACCAAGGGAGAGACGATAAAGGAAACACTCATCCAGATAAATATGGCGGTGTTCTAAAGAAGGAATACCAAGGATAGACAAACGAAAATGATAATAACAATAAGGTATACGAAATTTTAATAGTAAAATTCTCGTAAACTTACGCTGAACAGATTCGATCGAGGGTTTAAGGTAAACGAAATGAGGAGACCAGACTGGGGAGCAGTATTCAAGGATAGAACGAACTAAACTTACAAATAACTTAATACAAGAAAAGGGATCAGAAAATATGATGGAGTGACGTAAAATAAATCCAGATACACGTGATGCTCTGGAAACAATATCATAGACGTGAAGATCGAATTTTAGTTTGGAGTCAAAGGTGACTACAAGATCTTTGATATTAGTCACGGTGCTAAGACGTTTATTTTTTATGAAGAAATGACCAATGAATGGATAAGGTTTGGAGAAAAAGGATACATGTATACATTTAGAAACGTTAAGAGGAAGCTGATTAGATTGACACCACAGGTCCAAGGAATTTAGATCAGCTTGCAGTATGTCAAGGTCATTTTGAGAGGATACGACCTTGAATAATTTCACATCGTCTGCATAAAGAAGGCAGGAGGAGTTAATGACTGAAGGCAGATCATTGATAAAGATGACAAATAAAAGCGGACCGAGAATGGACCCTTGGGGAACGCCGCTACACGGGACAAAAGGAGAAGAGGTAAAACCATTGAAAGTAACATGACATATTCGATTCGAAAGGTAAGGGAGAGCCACTTGAACAAATTGCCAACGACACCAAGTGCATGAATTTTTTGGAACAAAATATGGTGATTGATCGAATCAAAGGCCTTAGAAAAATCAAGATACAGGGTTTCTACCTGAAATCGATTCTCAAAGGCTCCAGCAACAACCGTAGTAAATTCCATAAGGTTGGTCATAGTAGAACGACCTTTGATGAAACCATGCTGTTCAGGAATCAGCTTATCCTCCACAGCCGCAAGCAGTTTGGAGTAAACAATACGTTCCAGTAATTTGGAAAAACAACACAGTAAAGAGATGGGGCGATAATTTGAAACCAGAGAGGCGTCACCTTTCTTAAAAATAGGTAGGAGGAAAGCTCTTTTCCAGTTAGAAGGGAATAGGTCAGTAGATAAGCTTATATTGAAAAGTAAAGTTAAAGGAACAGATATAGTGGATGATAAAGATTTAACGAAGAAATTAGGAATGCCATCAGAACCAGTACCAACAGAAACATCAAGAGTATTGATAAGATTTTCAATTTCTACAGAAGAACAAGTGATAGAGGAAATAGTGGGTTAATGATAAGCAGGGAAGGGTGAACTTTGCGCAGGCGTGGCAGAGAGATTGAAAGGGGAAGAAAAATAATTACAGAAAAGTTCGCACATTTCCTGAGGAGATGACGCGAGCTGACCATTTAAGGTTGATGAGGGATTTTTAGTCGACGATTTAAGAGAACGGATGTACTTCCAAAATGGCTTGGATTGGTTAGAGTTAAGCGAAGACTCGATACTCCTGAAGTAAGAAGCTTTTGCCAAGTTTACTTCCCTTTTGGCAGCAGATCTAAACTGAGTATAGTTTACACGATCCTCAGAAGACCTGGTACGTAGAAAGATACGACGAGCCCGATTTGTCGAATCAAATTGCAAAAAATCCTTAAATTAAATTTAAAATTAAGATAGAGAAACATCAAACAAATACGTTCTGAAACTTTCGAAAGAATCTAATTGAATTTAAATAAGTTACAGCCATTCAAATTGATTATCTTTATAACAATCTATGGTTTTATGACAATGTGAATTGTTTTTCGCCTTATGCGCTAAAGTTTTGGTAGCAATTACGTGAAATTTTTAGATATCATCTCATATCTTCGAACTACGGTTCAAGTAAATGAATCAGCAACGTGATGGCTGTTACTTTATTTAAGTCAACATTAGGATATCTAACAAATTATTCAAAATAGAGAATATGGACGTCTCCCAGATTGGTCACTATACCCTGCTAGGTCGAGCAAACTCTAGCCTACACAATTTGTTTTATCTACATTGCATAATACAAAACGCGCGGAATAACGCTCTCAAGATCTTCTTATCAATAGCATAATTATCGACGAATTTGATAGCAATCTACTGTTCGCGCTATCAACAATGATTATTAATTATCTGTTATTTACTTTTCACCGGGCTATATTCTTCGCATTTATATAAAAAATTAACCAATCGCCATCGACTTTGTGATGTGTTTTCAACTTGGAACCAATCTAATCGTATAGCGATAGTTGAGCTTGATAAATCAGTTCATTTACTTAACTGATAAAACTAAGTACTTAATAGGCTGAACTAAAATCAATCCGAGAAGAAAACAATTGTTTACTTCATTTAAGCATAAAATAGTTTTGAAGGGCTGGAGATTATATTATAGAGTCGAATATTCTAGCTTTATGTAAATATGAAGAGCCAGTAAGGTGTTAAAAAAAATATCGGGTTTCTAATTAAATATAAATACTGTGTACGTAAATGAAATGGGTTAATTTAATGATTCTGTGTTTTGCTATTTACATAAGTTGAAATTAAAGCGAGGCATGAAAAGTTAAACTAATATTTCATGTCACGAGACGATTTCTACTTAACAATGATCTGGCTCAAAGTATGTATCAAATCTTAAACGCCCTGTCTGTACCAGAGGATATCTACCAAATAGCAATTGCAATTAAAACAAATTTCATTTCTTATAGTACTTATAGAGTAAGGATCTGGATTACCAACACATGGTAAGCTTTAATCCATCGTTTACAGGTTTATTTGCCTCTTTTTTCATTTTAAAAGCTCCTCGATTGCAAGTGCTAGTTAGTATATATGCTCTGATCTGTGCCACATATCAATTAAAGCAATTTAGTGACCACTAAAACATACAACTTCCGAATTCAAGCTTCTTCTTCTTAGTAGCACTACAACCTCTCTCGGGCCTTCGCTTCCTGCAAATAGCGCATCCAACTGTCTCGGTCCATTCACCGCGTCCTCCAATTTCTAAATCCGAGCAGCGATGAACTGTCTTCGTCGACCGAGTCAGACCAGCGTTTCCTCGGTTTCCCCACTGGTCTCCGGCCTTCAGTTCTCCCAACGAATGCCTTTTTGGGTATCCGTTGTTCGTCCAAACGATTCATGTGTCAAAAACTCCAACCTCCAGCTCGTCAAAAATTTCATACAGCTCATGGTTGTATCGAATTCGCCATTGTTCCCCGTCTAGCTTCGCTCCTATTATTTGCCTCAGGACCTATAGCTCAAAGGCGTTCAATATATTTGCGGATGCTTGGGTTAGGGTCATGTTTCACACCCATAGCATAACACAGATCTTATCACAGATTTGCATACTTGGAGCTTTGTTTTCCTGTGTATGCAGCTGGTTTTTAAGATCGTCAAAAGTGAAAAAAATATTTTATTTGCAAGCTGTATTCTTCGGCGTAATTCGTCTCTTTCATTACCGGTTCTCGTTATTTTGGCGCCTAAATATACAAATTCGCCTACGTTTTCGATACTGTATTTGCCAAGTTTGATATTTTGTGTACTTGAGGTATTTTTCCTCGACTGCGTCATAAGCTTTGTTTTATTTTCATTGATTTGTAGCCCTATTAGCTTTGTTTCCCCGTCGAGTTTCAAAAAGCGTTCTTTGCCAGTTGTTAATGATCGTGACAAAATGTTGATGTCTTTTAAGCTTACGACGTAAATACAGTAGAACCTCAATAACAAGACTCTCACAGGGATCTTCCAAACAGACTTGTTATCAAGGTGCACTCCTAGCCGAGGGTCGTGTTATTAAGGTTGTGTTGACAATAAGTCGTGTTATCAAGGTCAGTCACTTTTTGAAACCCTGGTTTTGAATTAGAAATTTAGAATAAACTTAATTACTGCAATATGACCAAATTATTCTTTAAACTACCTGAAGCTTTAAAAAATAAAAACCACATCTTCTTATAACAGAATTTTATTTCGTTTTTAAAATAGTTCACACTGTACTGAAAGTGAATCTGATCTGTACTGAAAGTGAATCTGAAAAAAAAACAACTCTATAAATCAACTACATACAAAGCTTCAAATGAACTAGTTAATTCATAAATAATACTGTGACATACTTTTTTTTAAGTAAACTGTACTCATCTAACTATCCGGGAGTTCAACACTAAATAACATTTGTGAAAAAGTCTATGGTTTTTGTTTGCTTAGAGCTGTTTACATGGATTTAGTCCAAAGCGCTATCAATTTCATTAATTGACTTTACGACACTGCTACTCATTACACTTTTTATCTCAAAAAATACTTTAACACTTTTACAGCGTTTCGCGCGTCTTTTATTGTTGGGTTCAAGCTATCGTCTGGGTTATAATCGTCTTCATCGTCTTCTTCCTCGTCCTGTTGAATTGGGTCTGCTGATACGGATTCAACAATATCAGCATCCGAGAGGTCTCCACATATAGCAATGTCATCATCAAAGTTTACAAACTGTTCGAACTCTACTCCCTGTACTTTGAGAGAGTCAGTAACTTGTTCCCAATCTGACGGAGCAATTACTATTTCTTCGGCGGTGGGTTGGCTACTGCTGGCGTTTGGCTCAGCTTCATCAGATGTATCGAAGCCACTTTTTTTAAAACAATTTTCAATTGTTTTTTCAGTCACGTTGTTCCAGGCTTTAGTAATCATCCACATAGCATCGAGTATGTTGATTTTCTATGGAGTGTTTTCTTCTAAATTGTTCAGGTATAGTCGAACAACCTCCTTCCTGTAATTCACTTTAAAATTTTTGATGATACCTTGATCGAGTGGAGGAAGGAACTTCACGTTTATATTGGTAAGTTTTGGTATGTCACCGTGAGCCGTGCAGTTATCAATGAAAATCAGAATCTTCTTATTTTCCTTCTTAAGTTGACCATCCCACTCTTTCAACCAATTTCCAAAGACATATCCATCGATCCACGATTTTCTGGTTGCCTTATAATCTGTTGGAAAACTGGTAACGTCTTTAAAACACCTAGGCTTTTGAGCTTCACCAATGACAAGAGGTTTCAATTTGTCTGTTGCCTTACTATTTGTGCAAAGCAAAACGGTGATGCGTTCTTTGCTATGTTAACCACCGTGGCAGGGATCACCTCTAAACGTTAAAGTTTTGTCTGGTAAACATTTATAAAGCAGTCCAGTCTCATTTGCGTTATACACATCTTCTGGTTTGTATTCGACTACTTGCGCTTTGATCTGACTTTTCCACTCAGTGCACACAGAATCGTCAACACTGGCACTTTCGCCACAAACTTTTTTGAACACTTCATTCCTTTTTTTTAAATTATGTAGCCAACCATTACTAGCACGGAATTGGTCATATCCCAAAGTTTTTGCGAACTCCTGAGCTTTTTCCTGTAGTATAGGACCACTGACAGGAAGATTTTTGTCGCGGCATTGGTTGAGCCATCTCAAAACACATGTTTCCACGTCTGGATACTCACATTTTTTTGCCCTTACACATGTTCTGGCGACCCCTGCACCCTCTGCATACTTATCTTTATTTTTTAAAATTGTGTGCAATGTAGTTGATGGAATATTCAATTCCTTAGCAATGTCTGTTTTCTTTTTTGTTGGGTTTTCTTCCACACTTTTAATCACTTTCCGTTTAAACTCTACTGTCATTTGTGTAAGTTTACGTTTTTCAGACATCTTAAGTTCTATTTTCGGTGATAACACACTGCCAAATTTCACGCGAACTCTGAATAAAAATAGCAAACAGTTTTGATACCAGCCACGAATCTGATTAGCATCTGGTGTTTTATGATTGCTGCCGGAAGGGAACTAGGTGAGGAGTTTTCACGTTAAATCATGAGCCCAAAACTTCCATTCTTTTCGTTTTGTGAACGCGGAAACTATGGATGTAAAAGTTAAGAGTCGTGTTATAAAGGTTCAGTCATGGAGTTCAACGTGATACTGAGGTTGGAGTCGTGTTGTAAAGGTTTGTTTGCTTAGAGTGACGTATTATAGAGGTTATTATAGCCGAAATCTGAATTAGAGAAAAGACTTGTTGAGGTTTTCATTTAAGTAATAGTCGTGTTATAGAGGTATATACAACATTAAATCCTATGATTATTTCACAGGGACTAGAAAAATTGACTTGTTACCAAGGATGCCTTGCTATCGAGGGTCGTAGTATCAAGGTTTAACTGTATTTATAAAAAAAACCATAATTTCAGATTGATGTTAAACTTTCAACTTTTGCATCCTTTGGAACTCACGCTTTTTTTTGTTCCAAGGAGATGAAAGCTATTTACGCCCTGAGTGCAGAGCTCCCAGACCAGCAAGACTTCTGGAATACCCACAAAAGCCTAAGAAACTTTCCTGGAACCGTTTGACAAATTACTTCGGGCTAGGCCTAGTTTTTTGCATCTAGGTAGCCTTGAGTTACAGAAATCCCTTCTCTTAATGGGACGGGAGATGGAGTGCTAGAAAAGAGACCCCACCTTCGAAGGCTCCGGCCGCACAAGTTTCCCCTTTTTATCCGTCAAGACTGACCGAGTGTAATGTGACAAATATTTCCATTTGTCAACCGATCTGAGCATCTTTCTGATTCGACTACTCGGAGAGAGCTTTCCTATTTCACTAAATGAGTCATCTAACTGCGCTACCGCTCATCTCTTGCACGCGAAAAATGTGTGGCAAGCGTGATCTTTCTCTTTTACGCAAAATATACAGCCGCTACGTAGGCAAGACTGAAAACATCACTCAAGAGCTGGATCAGATATAAGTCAGTCTCAACATGCCTTCGATTGAGCCATTGTCCCAGGTTAGGGATGAGGCGTGTGGCCTACTGTAATGATTTTAGTGTCTTGGTTAAGCACGAACGTTTCGCCCACAACGAGATTCGTGTTGAGGATGCCTTTGTTTCGGTTGCTGGTGAAGAAGTTTTACAGCCCGGCAGCGAGCGTAGTATTGCGGCCACAAGCTACACCAAAAATGCCGATGATTAACCACCCACTGCACCAGTTTCGCAGTTTGAGCAAGCGGCGTTTGACGAGGGCTGCTATTGATTGTTTGACTGCAGTCGCTCTGCAGGACACATATATCCACCATCACAGTCGTTATTTCAACCAGTTTGCTGATAAGAAAAGCAATCAAGAAGCAAAGGAACTTTACTGGCGTTTATTACCGGCTTATCTTTTCATGACCTTCGTGAAGTCGTTTGTGCAAAATCACAATTAGGACCGCTTCATAACGTGATCTTTCAAGTATAATTGCGTATCTTCACCAATGTAAAAATTGACAACCCTCCGACGAAGATAACCCCAAGGGCTGCCGGGATTGCGAACATATTGCAGAGGCGGGAACGGACCGTGAATCCAATGATCTTCTTCAATCGGCATACACAGCAGCCCCAAAACCCAGAAGAAATAATAAACGAATACGAGTACAATGAGTGCTACGCCACAGAAGAATTTTATCAACGAAAGAATTTGACGCTTTTAATAGCAAGAAAATAACACGATATGTAGCATTATACGCACCTACTTCTGCCTCATTGTTCCCAATTTGATCAAAAACACCTTCATAATTTACCCTCGAACTAAAATTCCTCTCCACTCAGTCACTCTATCAATTACACTTCGTATATACACTGTAAGATTTCTAACCTGACAACTAATCGGAGATCGTCAACCCGCTCCCACGTTTTTTCTTTTCCCCGGACTATCACTTCTCTTCTTGGGTGGCGGCCACTACGTGCACACTTCACTGCCATGTGGCTGTCAAATCCTCCTGACATCCCACGACAAAATTGACGTGGGATATGCGCTCGTCGCAACCAACGTGAAATGACAAGCCACCTAGCAGCAAGGTGCGTTAGTAGTGGTCGCCAGCGGCGTCGCATGATTCATTACACTACTTTCCTAGGATTGTTTCAAATCTTTGAGTGGGTGTTTTTTCAGTCCAAGCGTCCAAGTCGTTAATAGTTGTATCTGTTAAAGTAATGTTTTTTTTTCTAACCATCCACAAAGGTTGATCATTTAGGGGTTTTCCTGAAGATTCTGCTGGTTAGTTTTCCAATTGAATCAAGTGATATTTATACTACTACATGGAATGATAAGTGCCGGGGTTTTTGATGAAAGCAAGCGTTCTTTTCGGCAGAGTTATATTCATCTCTCAACATGGCTGCCTTCGAGGGCGATACACTTGATATAGCAATTTTCCAGCATTTCGATGTCCTTTTTGTAGTACGAAACATCCAAAATCTCGAAATATGCCTCGGTATTCACAATAAGTTCCTCATTGAATCTGAATCTCATTCCCTGGAGCCACTTCGAACAGATAATAGTCGCCGGGGGCCGAGTCCGGAGAATACGGTGGATGAGCAACCAATTCGAATCGTAATTGGTCCAATTTGGCCATCGCTTTCAAGGACCTGTGTGACGGTGCGTTATCGTGATACAAAACTTTTTTCTTCGCTATATAGAGTCGTATTTTCTTTAATTCTTCGTTCAGTTTTGTAATAATCGGGCAGTTAAAGAGTTAAAGAAAAACTCAAAATGTCCCAGATCAATCGAAACGATCGAACCGGTACGGTTGCAGATTGAATTGGAACAATTTCCGATTGACCTAGAACAATTTGCAATCGAACCGGTTTGAGATTGATCTGGTACTACGAAACACTTTTGACAGGGCAGTTGTCATTGAGCAGGAGACGTGTGAGGTAACTCACGTGGGAAAATTAGTGCCGATCGTTTCAATATCTCAGGAAGATAGTTGCCGATAATCGAAGCAGTCATCCCAACGAAGCTAACCTCAACGGTCTCTTTCTGAAGACCCGTTGCAGGAACAGCAAGAGTCCCGCAATTTCTCGCCCAAGGCATGCAGTAGCAGTAGAAGCAAGTACCGTAAAAGAGAGAACGGTCCCTGGACTGCACTCGGCCAGAAGCTTTGGAAAAGTAAATGGATAGGAGTTTCCCTCCGGACGGAAAATCAGGTGGAAAATTCAAGAGGAAGTGTAAAGTTCTTGCACTGTTAAGTGTGATAAAGCGCGCTGCTGTGGGTGAGCGTAGCGTCCACCGTAAAATATTGTGCAAAACGTCACAAACGAGTCGTCCGCTCGATTGTGTGGAAAGCGCTGAAGAAAATCGCCAGTGAGTGTTTAGTGGGGACGCGACTCCGGTCAGGATTTCGCACAATAGTTTCGACTTGGACTTGAACGGAATTTCAGAGCTATCTGGTTTGTGTTGGCGAAAGTGTCGCAAAGTGTAGAACCCCCCTCCCCGAGCCAAGTGAACGAGTTCCGGCTGCTGTTCGTGGTCGTCTCGATTAGCGAGAAGTGCGAAAAGTTAATCCGGGGACGCCTCCTGTGCGACTTGGAGTAGTAATCCAACTTTCTTTCAACTGTTGCAACGATTTTCCGATCTTTTATCGAATTGCGATTTTCTCGAGGAAAAACACTCAGCCGAGCCGAGCAATTGCTACCGTGCGAAAAATAAGAAGTGAACGGAGTCGAGTTGTAATATCGCTCTTCTGAACGACTCACTGCAGAGTTAGGAGTGAAAAATTATATTTATAAAAACCGCATTTGAAGATCCGATTGAGATTGGAGTTGAGCTTATTAAAAGGATTTATCAGGAAAATTCTCCTGCCACTAGATACGTACTCAGGTTTATACAGTACCAATCGTTTGCCGCGCTAACGTTGTGGACATAGTTTTTGCCTGCAGTTCTTTAATCGACGAATATTTTGTTGCTAGTGCAGGAAGCTTTTCAATTGTTATCAACAAGCGATGCAACCATAAAGTTGATCGAGACTTGTTAATAGGAAAAATAGCTGAGTCAGTTACTGCTAAAAATTCTGCCTATAAGGTAGATTTGAAAAATCCGGATTTGTGTATTCTAGTAGAAGTGATAAAAGGAATTTGTTGCCTCAGTGTTTTACTAGACTACTACAAGCATAAGAAGTACAATTAGATGGAAGTAATAGCTTTGTTACAGATTCGAAATTTCCGGACCATCTGCATCGTCGTCGAGCGCTCGGAGGACCATGCAGGTGAGTACCCTTTTATGGTGTTATTTATACATATATGTTGTGCATGTTCAACTCCTACGATCGCGCTGATCAGATAAAGCATAAAAATAAAGAAAATAGCGAATGTAAAAAAATAGAAATTGTGGAAAAAAAAAACCCAGCTCATGTCCAAATAGTGATTCATACCACTTAAATTTTCCAACATTTATAGATTACTGTGCATTTGAATTTGCCGGCTTTTATACATTAGTCATTATGTTGTTTGATACTGTTCAAAGCATTTTCAGTTAGAATTCCATAGGTTGTGAATGTAACTAGTTCGGTCAGTCCGCCAAAGCTCGTCGGGTAATGTTGAATACTATAAAAGACCACAGATAAAATATTTTTATAGATTAGCATATGCTAGAAAATTACAAACCTCGTTGGATTATATGTACTTTACGTAAAGATATTTATGTGCTTTAGTTTATATGCAAGCATATCCATTTACTTATGCTGCTCATTCACCTTTTTCCTATTTAAAGACATTCGGACACAATGCACAATACGTCGCGGTTAACAGACATAGAGATGAGTGTACATATGCATAAGAGAGAACTGATTTTCTAGATATTTTTATTATACACAAAGAGTTGATAAACGTGTACGTTACGGACAAATATACTATTAAAGCGAAAGAAATTTTCATATCATTATCACGCCAAATTAACTAGCTAAATCGCTAATCCAACAATATGCTATGTCCTCACGAAACTAGAAAACGATATTCCCTAATAATTGTTTACATACTGATAGTATCATTCCGCTTCAAAACGAACTAAATAGAAAAATCCATTACAACTCGTATTTTCTGCTTCAAATTATCTTTTATGAATGATTGATCTTTTTGCTGATTTTGCAATTTTTGGTTTGAGGTTTTTTGGTTTTTTTTTATTAAACGCCAGTTACTGTACGTCTTGTGTTATTTCTCTAAGCAATAAGTGGAAACATTGTCATTATTCGTATCATTACCAAAGAAAAAAAAAAAAACACATCAGGCTCTTGCTTTAAAATAGGAAAACAAAGAAAAAAACAAAATTTATTTATAATTCTAATAAATTTAATGCAATCAGGAAAATTGCCAAGACGATGATAAATTATATCGAAAAAAAAGAGACTAAATAAATTGTTAAGTATTAGCTTAACTTTTTTTAATTGGATCATTTCACCCTTTTCACATCAATTTAATGTAAATCTATACGACAAATTTGCTCTACATTTGAAGCTTTATCTAACGTCGCGCGGATATCGATCACTCTTTCGGATGGCTCCGATAGCTTTTTAAATTACTTTTTATGGAATTGTTTGCAGCTACATATAAATGAGTTGCATATTTTGAATAAATAATTTTTCTGAAAAATTATTAGAGAAGAAAAATGTTAGAAGAAGGTGGTTTCGACGTGTGCACTAATTCTCCTCAGGCCATCACACTTAGATACACACCGGTGATGGCGACCACCATGCTCAGAGGTGAGGGAGTGAATTTTTAATTTTTCTACTTATGCAAACTCAATATGTTTTTGTATCTGCAAGCTATCGGAGCCATCCGAAAGAGTGATCGATATCCGCGCGACGTTAGATAAAGCTTCAAATGTAGAGCAAATTTGTCGTATAGATTTACATTAAATTGATGTGAAAAGGGTGAAATGATCCAATTAAAAAAAGTTAAGCTAATACAAGTACTTACAAGAGAAATTTTCCTTGAATATAACTTGCAGATACAAAAACATATTGAGTTTGCATAAGTAGAAAAATTAAAAATTCACTCCCTCACCTCTGAGCATGGTGGTCGCCATCACCGGTGTGTATCTAAGTGTGATGGCCTGAGGAGAATTAGTGCACACGTCGAAACCACCTTCTTCTAACATTTTTCTTCTCTAATAATTTTTCAGAAAAATTATTTATTCAAAATATGCAACTCATTTATATGTAGCTGCAAACAATTCCATAAAAAGTAAATTGTTAAGTATTTATTGCACGTTTACATCGTTAGTTCTTGCATACAGAGTGCTTAACTCGTGAATAAATAGATCTGTATGCTTCATAATTATGATGTTTATGTTTAAATATATTTTGCGAAAGAATAAAATGAATCATCTTATGAAGTGCTAATTTTCCCAAAATCGGTCTTTCCTTTCTCCCGACTCTAACCGGGTATAGGACCCGGTACGGTGGCAGGCTTCCACCTCAAGACATGAGCCAGCCGCCGGGTACTTAAGCAATTCCTCTTTGTTTCAGGTGATATCGCGGGTTGAGTGGCCCAAGCAGAGTGCCTCTTTATGGCTTAGAGTTATGCAATCAAATTGTATAGTTCTATGGCATAAATTGGTCACCGGGGTACTCCCCTTCTGATGGGAAAGTTCATGCAATTCAAGTTGTATGAGTTTTCTACTCAGAAGAGGAATACCTGGCCACTGCAACAAAATATATATGGATTTATTCCGGTTGGGTGGGTGCGAAGGGGCTCCACCATCACCCGTTTGCCCCTCTTTCATTTGTGGGCCATGAACTTCGTCGGGTAATGACGAGGTTACCCCAAGTCCGCCTTTCTTTTCAGGTTCCACTTGTTCTCGGAACAAGTTCTATCTCCCTCGGTGTAGTTATCTACACTCTTTGCGACTTCGGTTGCCTCTGGATCTCCAGCAGTCAAATTCGTGAGTGCGAAATTTTTTTGTAGTGGGTCCTCGTGCTGGGGAAATGAACCCGCCCCACGACACCGCAATGCTAGCCTGCCAGCGCATTCACGCGTCTCCAGACGAGGGCATTCTCGGCAGATACCGACACCTTCTTCTGCCGAGGCAGCAGACCATCGGACTTATTGAACATTCTTATTCACTACAGTTTGTACAATAACACTGCATAATATTCTCCTGTAACTGTTTTTCCCTTTTGCAGGTAATCGATGCAGATTATTCCATGCGCATCCCAAAAAAACGGAGGCCATCACCTTCGAATTTTCAGCCACTCTACAGATTGCCTATTGGACTCAGGTGTATGGTAATTGACCCATGTTTCATTCAACGTCATAAAACGTCGAAAAAAGTCTGCTCGATTACGCTGCGGCTGTTGAATCATCAACGCGCTGCTGCTTTTTGTCGACGGCCAGGAAATGCGGCACTCATTACGCCGATAGCATTTTTATCTTCAAAATATCGTACATAATGTATCCCGCCCGTTCCTTTGAGATGCCTACGGCCTCAAATAACTCCCGTAACTTCACTTTACGATCATCAAAAGGATTCGATGCACTTGCTTTGCGATTTCCGCATTCGTAGGCTGTTTTGGCCTTCGAGAGTGGGGTGCATCTTCGGTACTTGTATTATCCATTTTAAATTCACTAAACCACCATAAAACTGTTGTCCTGAAAGGAGCAGATACGGATTAATATTTCTTCATCCATTGTGATGATTGTTCGGAAGCTTTTCCCATAAAAAAAAAACAATGTTTGGGCAAGATGCCATATTCCTGTTTTGCTATGGATAAAATCATTTCACTGCAGTTCTCTCATTAGCTCAACATTTCAAAATGGCCGATTTCAAAAAATATCAAGCTGGCATATCCAAACTTTCACCGAACGGAGCGGGTTGACCTGCTGGTGAGCGCCGAACACTTTTACGAGATATTGGCTATCGAGCAGATAAAACTGGGCCCCGAGCTCCCCATGCTTCAAAATAAGCTCCTTGGCTGGATAGTCGCTGGAAGAGCAGTCCAACCTCAGGCTTCCTCAGTGACTTGCGGGTTTCTAGCAGAGGTCGTCAAACTAAATGAGACCATCAAAAAATTCAGGGAAGTGGAGGAAGTGTATAATAATTAGCCCTTGACGCCTTACGCCACTGACGCCGATCAGCCGATCCATGTACCCTACGCCCCTGACGTCGACGGTTCGTGAGCGACTTTTAAACTACCGCTGATACTGAACCGCGATTTGACATATGTCAAAAAAATTAAAAAGGCGGCAGCCGGCATTACACCACCACGAGGGGCCTACAGCATCTTCATCTACAACTTGGCACCCGAAACAGAAGAAGCACATTATGGAAACTATTTGGTCCCTTCGGAGCTGTGCAGAGTGTGAAAATCATTAAAGACCAAGGCACCAATGCAAATGATACGGATTAGTGTCGATGACAAATTATGAGGAAGCGGCAATGGCGATACGTGTTCTTGATGGATACACGCTCGGCAATCGGTTGTTGTAGATTAGTTTTTAAATGAATAAATCCAAGTAAAGAACGCAAGTGACTGGCGCGTAGATGCATTCTAGCCATAGGAAGCTTGTGAAATTTCTCGATTTTAATGAAAAAAGTAACACATGATTAATACTACAATATAACACAGAAATTTCTAGACAAGCATATCCAGTATTGATTGGATGCGTCGTTTTTCTACGTGGGGAAATAATCAGTTCAAAGCGTTTACAATTAATAATTTAAGATTAAAATCAAGAAGAGAAAAGACAGTTTAATTTAGCCTAATATATGGATCTTTAAAAAAAATCTGAAAAGAAATCAGTAAAATGTGTTGGGGAAATATGCCAAACAGATCCTCAAAACCTAATCACTTTTACTACGAAGGAGTGCTTTAAATAGATGACCGCGAATGATAGAACATATAACATAAGAAAATACCCAGAAAAAAAGGAAAATTGTATTGGAATTTTCCAGTTAATTTTTTTAAATAGCCTGTAGCTATAGAAAATTTAACGGAGTGCTTTCTTTCGATGATGAATGGAATGCAAACAAAATTCTTCTGTGATCAGTGTCTGACACTGAACTGCTGCATTTTTTTAACATGACTGATTTTACATTGTTATCCTAATAGCGCAGAATTGAAGCAATATTGGGCTTTTAGGTACATGTATTCAATGTACCACATCTAAAATGAAAACCTCTTCCACTTTCAAACAATACATGACACGCATCTTTCACCTCGGATTAAATTGGGTGATTATCATTGAAGTTAAGAGTGAATCAACGAGTTATAACGCAAAAATATTTAAATTTGCATTTAAACCTAGGAGTGATGGAAAAATAAGAATTGAAATCATTTAGAGCATAATAAAATTGAATAAAATTTCATGTTAGGTCTATATATTAATTAAGCAAATTTTAAAATTGAAATTGAAATAAATCAAATAGAATTTCAAGAAATTAGTCATGGCTATTAACAAATCAATTCTTACAACATTCTTGAATGTCCTTTCAAACTAAACAAATTCAAATATTGATATTTAATTTATTTGTGAAGAGAAAATTCGAATAATATTGGAAAATATAAAGATACTAAGGGATCCCTTAACAAAGTAATAAATTTGTTGTTTTAACATGTAGCAATTTATAGTTAGGAGACGCTAGAAACGATTTCTAATTGAACAGAAATAAACTGCAACAGCTTGTTAGTTCTCAGTTTATTTAACATATATATTCATTTTAAATCATCTATGCATTTTTCAATATCATCAATAACAAATTAATCATCATAGCAAAACCAATAGACTGTTTTGATTTGAAACAAAACTGAAGTAAAACAAGTTGGGTAGACAGACCTATGCTCATGTCAGAAGGGTTTTGTACTCAACTTACAAAATGCCGTAACCAGCAACGAATAAAATTAAGAAACACGTCATGTTCGAGGATCATACTATTATTAACTAAGTTGAAATAATTTTTTAATTCTGAGGTAAAGTTATACCCGTAAATATCTCGCTTAATAATTTTTTTAGATTTTTTTAGATCACGGGTGTCCATTCGCGAGGGAGAAAACACATTTTTCATGTATTCCCCCCCCCCCCCTCTGTGCCCCCACTCAAGCAAAAACTGTCTGTTTAAGAACTGTTTTGAAAAGATCTCATAGAGAACTTTCATTTGATACTCATATCGGCTACCTTTCATGAAATTTTTTTCAGGGGCCACTCCTCTGTACTGTAAGCATCGATTCATGGCCTATTTTGTCGAATCCTAGAATGGCTACAAAGCCCTTTTGCTAGGAGCTCTCTCCTGCCTCTTCGACTTGTTTCAATTGTATGTAGTCATCCTCATGATATCTATCATTCCTGAAATTTTCATGCAAATCCTAGCAAAGCTGTAGTGTCTAAGTCGTTAAAAAGCGCATATGGCTCCATAGCCATATGTTTCCATAGTAATACAGGGCACATTGTTCCATAGTAATACAGGAAAATTCAAATCGCTATAACTTCGTTAAATACTACTCGATCTTTATGAAACTTTCAGGAAAGATCAATCTTATAAATAGTCATCTGTTTGCTAAATTTTATTGAATTTAAGGGTACCATTTAGATTTTATTCAAGAAAACATAAAATCGATAAATCATACTATTACTAACAAAGTTGAGTGAATTTCGACTTCTCATGTATTTGTTGTTGTTGTACTCATTAAGGCCTACATTCATGATTTTTTTCAGATTTTTCGGATGGAAGGTGTCCAATCGCGAGGGGGGGGGGGGGGGGGGGGTACGCGAAAAGTTCGTACATTTCCCCTTCCCCTGCCCCCCTCGGTACTCATTAGGCAATTTAAAAACCTGTTTTGAAAAGATCTTATTGAGACCTTTCCAATGACACCCTACTCGACTACCAATGGTGAAATTTTTTTTTTGAGGGGTCAACTCCCTATATGGGGAGACCCCCCTTAAACCCCTTTGAAAAATTTTTACACCCTTGAACTTTCAAGAGGTCACCACTTCTGACCTTTCCACAAAGTTTCATGGCTGTAGCCTCTATAGTTTCGGAGAAAAAGTGCTGTGACATACAGACGGACGGACGGACGGACGGACAGACGGACAGACGGACAGACGGACACAGGTCGTGATTACAATAGGGTTTTGTATTTTAGTACAAAACCCTAAAAATAGAATAGAAATCAGATATCAAGATATAGGCGGTATTTAATAAATTATTCGAAGATGCTAGCAACAAGCTGGAGACAATGAAAGGAAAATTCGAAATGATTTCAGTGAAAACAATTTATATATGTTCTATTGAATCAAATAAGAGAATTGTGTAAAGCAAAATAATAATGAGACGAAAGACATGTTGCAAAAAGAGCAAAGAAACCAAATACAGATTAAAGAAATAAAGAGAAATCAATGTGCATAAGTTTTAGACACTTACGATAAATTTAACATCAAACAATATGATGAATAAATATATGAATTGCTAGGCTACCAAAGTCTTTCCTTTCCAGCAGAATCGTTCTTTTCCAGCAGGAAATTCGAGTGAGAGGTGAGTATACCGCCGAGAAGTTAGGGTTCCCGTAATCCGCGAATGGCCGAGTTCGCCTTGCGGTCGGTACGCGGTGCCAAAGCTTGTGTTACGTGTTTTTATTAGAGTAGATTTTTCCGGTTTTGCATTCGAGTAATATATTTCGGGCACCACGTTGGTATATATTGCTTCAGCGGTTGTTTTTCGATCATTTCCTCCGGAATGAAGAACGGAAATTAAACTAGAGTCGATGGAAGTTGTTTGGCGCGTTTTTAAATCGGGCATGTGAACCGGTGGCTGAATTTTTGTAATTCAGACTTAGTCTGCTCGCGTAAGACCTGCGACCGAAACTCCTCGCCGAACAGCTAGCTAGCCAGCAGCCACCTCAGAGTAGACTAAGAGTGTCCGGACTTGTTAACCCGATGGGTACAGTGCCATTACGGCACTATACCGTCACCTACGGCACGATGTGTGCTCCATACTTAGCGACCAAATGTCTTCAGGTGCTAACACGGGATGAGCAGCACAGGCATCCCTGGGTTGCAGCGCATTGCAAAACGACTTCTACATCGTCGACGTTATAAATGGGGCGAACAGCTTGGCAGAGACAATTCGATAGCAGGAGGAGTTGATCAAAATTCTCGCTAGTGCAGGCATGCCTCTGCGCAAATGGTGTGTCAATCATCCTCAACTGTTGCAGAGGATAAATCTTGAGGACCAGTAGGTACAACTGAATTTCAGCAACCTGTCAGAGGACCACATCAAAACCCTTGGCGTAATCTGGCTCACGAAGGCGGACGAGTTCCAAATTCACATCAATCTGAAGCCAAGCGATTCAAAACTCTCCAAAAGGAAGATCGCACCTAACATTGCCAGGATGTTTGACCCGATGGGCCTCCTGGCACCGATCATCGCAACTGCCAAGCTTTTCCTACAGGAGATTTGGCGCCTGCAGTAAGCATGGAATGCCGCCTTGCCTGCGGGAATACACACTCACTGGTCCAAATTTTGCAGCAGTTTGCCATCTTTGCTGAAGGTTCGCTTTATCCGACACGTTCACGCTGGTGAGAAGCTCGTGCAGGTTCAGCTGCATACCTTCTGTGATGCCTCAGAGAAGGCATACGGGGCGGCAATATACGTCAGATTTACCCTGAGAAGCGGTGGAGTTGTCATCGGATTGTTATGCGCAAAATCAAGAGTGGCCCCGATCAAAACGGTGACTATCCCACGCCTGGAGTTGTGTGCTGCCAAACAAGGAGCTGAGCTAACCGAGCGAGTCAAAACTGCGCTAAATCTGCAAAATATTTTCCACATCTTCTGGACTGATGCTGAAATCGTCCTCGCTTGGGTCAATTCAATCGCATCGTCTTACACCACATTCGTTGCTAATCGGGTTTCAGCCATTCAAACGCTCACGAGACCAAACAAATTGCGCCACGTTAGTTCCGGAAACAATTCAGCCGACATTCTATCACGGAGTAAAACGCCAATTGAACTGAGTAGCTGTGACATGTGGTTACAAGGACCTTCTTTTTTGAGTGAAGCTGAATCAACCTGGCTTCCCGAATGCAAGAGTGAGGGATCCTGCGATTTGGAGAAGAAGCGAACCAAAGTGACAATGGTGACGACAACAAAGGCGGACATGCATTTTATTCATGGAATCATACATGGGAACTCCTTCAAAAGGTTGCAACGAATAGTCGCCTACGTGTTACGATTTATCGGTTATTGCAAACCAGCTACCCAGAACCTCTACACGCGAAGCAGGGACCTCACGAATCGAGAGCTTTCCAGCGCCCTCGAGGTCATCATCAAGTACATCCAGCAAGACGACTTCCGCGAAGAAATACGGGACATTAGTTTAGAGAAGCAGATCAACAAAAACAGTCCCTTGGTGGGGCTGGCTCCCTTTCTGGACTCTGAAAGAAACTTGCGCGTTAGGGAGAGGCTGGAATTGTCCAGGCATTCTTTCGAAGCCAAGCACCCGATGGTGCTGCCGTTCAAATACCCACTCACCAAGCTATTGATGATGGACATTCACCGCGTCAACTGCCATGTTGGGGCGCAGGCCCCGCTCACCACTACGAGACAACGGTTTTGGCCAATAAGAGGGAATCAGCTAGCGAGATCAATTGTGCGACAATGTATTTCATGTGTTAGAGCAGGGCCTCGACTATTCTCTCAAATAATGGGAAATCTGCCGAGCACTCGCGTTCAGCCTGCGCGCCCATTCATCAATTCGGGAGTCGATTTCTGTGGGCCCATCGAGATACATTACCGTGGTCGAGGTACCCATCTCCAAAAGGGTTACATAGCTATCTTTTGCTGTTTTGCCACTAAAGCCGTCCACATGGAATTGATGAGTGATCTGAGCACCGAAGCATTTATCGGTCCACTGAAGCGATTCATCGAAAGGCCAGGCTATTGCAGGAATCTATATTGCAACAACGCCACCAACTTTGTAGGGGCACACAACCAACTATCGGAATTGTCATTATCGCACTATTCAAACGAAGCGCAACACGTGGTGACGGCTTCATGCAATGCCCGAATAATCAACTTCCACTTTATCCTGCCGCGCGCACCCCACTTTGGCGGATTGTGTGAAGCAGCCGTTAAGTCAGCCAAAACTTTACTCCGCCGAAGCACTTTGTCGGCGACTCTCACATATGAAGAGCTGCATACGCTGGTGGTCGAGGTGGAGGCCATCCTTAATTCGAGACCGCTGATCCCGAACTGGAGACAGATCCACCAAAACGCCCTCCCAGGGACAATTGTCATCATAAAGGAAGACAACGCGTCGACAATGAAGTGGCCTCTGGGCCGAATTGTGAAGACTTACGAGGGCATTGACGGTTGCGTAAGAATCACAGACGTAAAGACCACATCTTGAATACTGAAGGGACCGATCCACAAACTTGCCCCACTACCAATGCACGACGACATACCGTCTGATGAAGCGACACCACAAGCGAGTAATCAACCATTGGCAGAAGAGGAAGGGCAAGGGAGCATCGATGGCAATCCGGCGATGGGGCAGAGATCGGCGCGAATGAGAACATCAATTGTGACCCTCCTCTCGATGTGCCTGCTAATTCTTACGGTGAACACGGCTCCAGCACAGGTTTCACCGACTGGCCCACATCCTGGTCTGCATTTTCAATCACTGGGCAAGGCGTACCTATCTTCGAGCGAATGGAGGCTGGTAATCTATTACGATTTGGGACCGTATTGGACGGAATTGGCCGTGCTACAGAATGGGATGCGCCTGTTACAGCAATTGTGTGAGAAGGGAACTCCGTCAATAAATTGTATGCATCTCACAGATCATTTCCGACATTTCGATCAAGAGTTCTCCAACATCAACCAAATCCTGCGAGTCAGAGCTAAATGCTATAAATGCGGTAGGTGGTCTCGCCCGATCGTTGTTTGGTATTCTGGATGATGATTACGCAAATCAGATAGCCCATACCATCAAAACAATGCACGAAAGGCAAGACAAGTTGCACTCACTACTGAAGAAACAGACCTCAATCATAGATTCGTCGCTGAACATTCTTGGTATTGTAAAAGCGAGAAGATGATGCACAAAAGGTTTATGGCAATAGAGCAGGAGCTGGCTCGATTATCCAATGACGTCAAAGCTCCCCACATGGAAGGAAGTCAGAACCAGGTGCTGGATCTGATCACAATATTGGCATTGCAAATGACAATCATCACCATCAACTTGCAGAGAATTCAATCTTTTCTCACAAATGTTGCAGGAGAAACCCAGCACGGGCAATTCAGCGCGTTGCTTTTATCCCAACAACAATTAAGCGCGGAGTTGACCAACATCAGGGAACACTTGCTCGAGAAACAGCGCCTGCTCATAGATCGGGAAAACTTTCTACAACTATTCCAAATAACCAATTCGGGCCAAGTTGACCGCAGATTTCATCGTCTATGAGCTGGAATTCCCACTGGTAGCTGCAATAACGTTCGAGCTCTACAGGCTTCTTCCGATACCAATAGTGAAGCACATCCACCTGACCGCCATACTGCCGACATCGCGATATTTGATCGTTACTCCGCATCGTGACCTATATTATCCGCTATCCGAATTGGAATACGCTTCCAGCATACCAATGGAACCGAACATTCACATCTGCCGGCAGTCTCATCCTTTGTATAGCAAAGAATCCAACGTAAGCAGATGTAAAGTTCTACTGCTGAAGGGAATTCCATCCGCAGCCGGGTGCAGCGTAGTTCATCTGTCCACTTCATTTGCCTGGTCCAACATCCCACATTCAAATGAATGGATCTATGCGCTTACCAGCCAGACCGTTGCTCACGTCGTGTGTGGCGGCAACACGGCCACGCTGACGCTGCAGGGGTCCGGCACATTCAAGTTGGAACCGGACTGCATTCTGAAGTCCGATGCTATAACCATCCAGGGTCATCCCGTATACGAAAGCCAGGTAGGCGTACCACATACTGCGATCCACTCTGGTCTGGAACTTAGAGGACCAGAAGCCATCCATGGGCTCAACATCTCCAGTCACATCTGAATTCGATCAGTTACGAAAGCAAGTGCAGGCACAAGATCTTACCTGGACCAATCAGATAAGCACACACGACATCCATCAATATACCATCGGCTACCTGAGCATCATCGTATTGGGTCTACTCATCGGCTGCCTCGTTTGCAGATCCTACAAGCGGCAGTACCACGCCCGCTCCAGACCACCAGGACCACTAACTAGACGACACAGCCTGCCGCACACCCTGGAAGACGTTGACCGGAGCGTTCAACGGGGGGTAGATGTTAAGCACAAATTGTATACAATGTCACCCGCAAATTTATTTTCGTCAGGCGAAAACATTGTGTGAATCCGATAAGCATATCCAAGTAGATGCTTGTCGGATAGCATGTCAAATATTTTCAAACTCGAGAGCTTGTTTTCCCAGACAAACGCACGATCAGCAATTTGTTGGGAGGGCAAGCTGCTCGTTTATATTAAGATTTGCTCGTTTAAAGTCAAAGTCAAAAGCGCTTTATTCAATTATAATCGGTATAAATTTACATAGAATATAAAGCAAATTCCAAACAATAAACATACAAAAAAACGTAACTGCCCAAATGGCTCTCTAAATTTATACGTTATCGTTAAACATATTTTTAAAAAAAAAACTAGCAAATTCAATTAATTAAAATTATTACATATTTTAAAGAAATCAATTGGAAAAGGAAAAAAACCAACCAACACTATCCTAAAATTATTTATAATCTTAACAGAACAGTGAACTTTGATCCTACACCTAATATGTTGTAACTTAATTCTAATAACATTTAATCAAAAACTTTATCTTATACTAAAAAATTCAATAACAATGTTCCTAACCTAAGCGTTTAACCTTATCTCTAACCTAATATAATAAACATAACATATACCTAACCTATACCTAATTTTTAACAAAAATAAACAACAATACTAAATGTAGCTATAATGAGCTGAAACTCAAAAACTAATAACGAAAAACACAAAAACTGGAAAAAAACACGAATAATTTAGACATTGTCATTCAGCCACCAATACCTAGATTGCGCCGTCTCGATTCGATGAGCTTCAACGAATCTAGCAAATGAGTATCTCCATTGGAATTGTTGGTCTCGTGAACTCAAACCCGGCGGATATTTTATCTTCTTACCGGTGGCCCGTCGATATATGTGATATATGACTGGGATGCCGTCAGAATCAAAAACATATCGATTCATGTCCAAATACACGAATGCTTCTGGAGGAACGAAGCCAGTAGCGAGGCAAGTCGCAATATACCCGTCTGTAGGGTGGAACGGCTGTGAAATCCAAGGGTTTTCACTCACAGTCACAGATCTTGTTATATGATTCCGAAGAAGTTTCAATATAAAGATATCGACTCTGGTCACTTCAGTAGTTGGATAAATTCTTCTATTCGATAAATAATGTTTCCAATCCGTCTCAGGGTTTCTGTACAAACCAGTGCATGTACATTTCCTTTCGAAAACTCTTAATTTTTCCATAGTACTAGCACTCTGGTTGTACCAGATCTGACATCCATATGTCAAAACTGGTCTAACCAGGGTCTTGTAACAGATAATTTTGACCTTTTGATCAATGTATTTGGAATGAAAGAGTCTTCGTAGGGCCATGACTACTTTCAGTAACTGTTTCCTGCTGTAGACCATTCAAGACCTTGAACTCGCGCATTATTGTCAGATTTACATCAGTTACAACAAACGATTGCCCGTATAACACATTGCACATCATGGCGACAAGGTGTCTGGGGAACTTGTCCTGAAGGAGTTTAAAAACTAGTCCATCTAACCACACCGTATCGAAGGCTTTCTCCATATCAATGAGACATGCTCCAACGCATTGTCTATCATTTAGTTTCCAACAGATGTCTCAGGTTACTTTAGATTATTGCATGTGTGGTCGAATGCCTGGCACGAAAACCAAATTGGCAATTCGGCATCAAGTCATATTCCTCAATGTGGGCGTTTAATGCTCTGTTGAGTATCACTTCAAACACCTTGCTGATGTTAGGCAGCAAGCTGATTGGGCGATAGCTTTTAGGGCACGAAGATTTTTTTTTCTTTCTTCAAGATCGGAAATACCTTAGCCTTTTTCCACTCATTTGGGAAATATGAATTGCTCAACATGTTGTTGAACAATATGCAATAATTTCTGAAAGCAACCTCAGGCAAATGTCGCAGAACTACATTTTGAATACCATCAGTACCACATGATTTCTTGTTGTTTATCTTGCGAAATATGAAACACAAGTCTTCATGGCTGACAAAATAATCAATAAGATTCAAGCTCGGTATGAGGTCAGATGTTAATGCTTCATTGAAATGAAGAATTGATTGGCCGTTCAGGCTTGATTTGAAGTCGGAAACTTTTGCTTCAACGACCTCTGAAAATATTTCGTTCCCTCTCTCAGGGTTTGGTAGATTGGTAATTGAACCAATTCAAAATGTGTTCCAATCAGGGCAAGTTTACCCAACCCTTCACAAATAATCCTGTTTCCATTTCTATCCGGAGTCGTACTATCAATTTCGATACCAGCCCTATCGAGAAGATTTATCTTATCACTAGTGACTTCAAGATTCGATACCTTCACTCGAGACTTCTTACAGAATAAGTTATTCACTTTCATGAAAACGCCATCTGGGTCCTGTGGGCTAATATCTCTCAGTTTTTCCACCCATTGATTGCTGACCTAACTCTTGAAGTACAGGTATTGTATGAACAGATTAAATTCCGAACATTCTTCAGGTGTAATTTCAACAAAGCCAACGAGGGATGGTTGAGTCCAAAAATCGTCGATAAAGATTGTTGACGCGTGTGAGAAGAAAGCTTTTCAATCTTTTCAACCTTGCGATGATTGGTATTTCATATCCTTCAATATTGTTACGATGTTTAATCTTGGGAACTACTTTCTCAATCGTTTCCTGCGTCAGCTTCTCTAACTTCGACAAATAGAGATCTATTTCATTGTTAGTTAGATTTCTGTCATTAGGAATCATTGTTTAGCCAACCCTACACAACCCTTCACAAATAATCCTGTTTCCATTTCTATCCGGAGTCGTACTATCAATTTCGATACCAGCCCTATCGAGAAGATTTATCTCATCACAAGTGACTTCAAGATTCGATACCTTCACTCGAGACTTCTTGCGGAATATGCTATTCACTTTCGCGAAAACGCCATCTGGGTCCTGTGGGCTAATACTTCTTCTTTTGAAACTTTCCCCAGTCTGTTTTTTTGAAATTCAACCTATGATTTTCATGTTGAACTGGAATGAGGAAGAAATCATCCCTGTGATGATTGATTTCCATTACGATTGCGTTATGGTCGATATCGTAAGGAGGCACCTGCAGTTTCTGTTGAGGAATATTAAAGCTGAATTCAAGTCTTGCGTCAGCAATGCAGAGGTCCAAATATGAATTTGTCCTAGGGTATGTCGGGAACTCCGACCCATATAGATTGCACCTGTATTCAATTTGGTTCTCTGTTATCCACGATTTCAGGAATACACCTCTTGGATTACTAGTGGCGTTCAGCCATGATGTATGCTTGGCGTTCAGGTCACCAGCAAGAATATAATAACTATGCAGCCTGTTCAATTCGAGTATTTGAAACAAGGAATTGAGTTCCTCCTTGAGCTTGAGAACAGTTCCACCAGTTGCATAGGCAGAGATAACGAAAAGGATGTTGATAATGGACACTTTTAGAGATACAAAGCTTTTGAATTCGACTTTTTCAATACTTTGGAAACAATAGGGTCTTCGAACTAATATCCCGGTGCCACCTCCGCCATCACCTATTACCCTATCGTTTCTTACGAATTCAAAATCCTTGAATGTCATGGAGTGCCATGAATTGAGGTGGGTTTTAGTGAGAAGCAAGATGTCAGGCTTTTGCTTAACAATGAATTCAAGGAGATAATCACGCCGATGTGTAGTAACAATGGAGTTGACGTTGATCGAGATTAGACGAATCATATCCATGGGAATGTGACTGGATGACAACTTATTTTGAGGCATTTGAAACCCCTAGACGATGAAAAACAAGATTAATTTTTGTATCTTGCTTATCGATTCTTTCCGATAGAGAATTTAATTGCTGTAAAATTTTGAGAAGCAGCTCATTATTGCCACTTACCTTATTTACACTATTTACCGCATTTTCTGCTGGTCCTCTAGCGGCTTGTGCAAATGATACTCCGGGCTTGACGAAGTTCGGAGCTAAGACACTGCGGTGTAGTTGTGTTTGCTTTGGGACAGATTTTAATCTTGCTTCCTGATATCGGGAGCATCCTCGATATGATTCCGGGTGACCAAAAGCACCGCAGTTAACACAATATAATTTCTCTTTTGGCTCCGTCTGAGCCAATTTGCACTCGCCGGGAGCATGCACGTCTTTGCATTTGACGCATCGGTAATGCATGGCGCGGTTGGCAGCCGAATGCCCAAATTGTTGGCAGCGATAGCACTGGTTGATTTCTCGTTTCTGGAGGCGATCCCACCTCTTATTTGATATTTGTACTAAATAAAGTGGTAAATTTTTTTTTCTACCGATGACCTTCTTGTCGCGAATGTTTTAACTGAGATAAATTCGATTTCTGGTGCTGCTTCCTTGAGCACCTGAAGAAGATCGACGGTATCTTCTCCGCAGTCCAAGCCCTTCAACAAGAACGTCTGGCTCTTCTCGCTTTTGGGGGTATATGTGAAGTGCGGAACCTCCCCAGAATTTAAAGCATTTTTCGCTGATTTGAAATCAACCAGTGATTTCGTTCTGATAGATAACTTCTCGGAATTGATTCGTTTAATTTCAAAATCTGTTAATTTGTTTTCGGCTGCCAATAGCCGAACCATGTCCTTTCCGATTTGACCGAACATATTAATTAGCGGAACTTTCTCTGCATTCTTGGCTACTTTTTGAGGAGGACCAGCAGAACTACGGGCTGGTTTCTTCTCCTTATTTTTATTTTTTAAATAAATTATAAAATTATCATTATCTTTATTACCTCCAATATTTTCATCTGCCTCCGTATCCTGTTCGAGTCCGTCCAGCGCTGCAAAGTAATTCTGGCTGTCGTTAGTGCCTCCAGAACTTAATACTTCTTCAGCGATGATTGATTTAACAGCTTTCTTCTGCTTTGCTTGCGTATCGATTTTTCGTACCGGTTCAGTATCTTGCACTTTCTTTGCTGTCTCGAACATATCTTCGTACGATTTGATTCTTAATTTTAATTCTTCAATTTCTGCTTGAAGTCGACTCACTTCTTGCTTGTCTTCGACCACCTGAGTCTTACGGACGCCATCTGCGGAGTCCTGGGTGCTCGTGTGTCTTCGCTTGTTGACACTTGCCGCCAATTTCACACTGTTGTTCTCCCCTGGGCCCCCCAACGGAGGGAAGCCGTCGGGCTCTCCATACAACAGTCCCGAGTTGTCTTTGGTTTGTTGCCTTTTTTTGAGTTATTGATATCGTTGGTCGATGCCTTCGACGATAAATTCTTCCCCAATAAAATCCAAACTTGCTTTTGACTGGCTCGTAAAAAATTATTTCAATTTTTTGAAACTGAATTAATTAATTTTTAAAATTAATGACAGGAGCGATTAAAAACACGTCTACATACAACGAGTGCTAGACGTAGAATAGATTTGCTCGTTCTCTCATTATGTGCGCGTGAAGTGTATCCAATGTTTTGGATGCGGATCCATTTCGCGCGACTTATGTAAGGTTCTTTTATTCGAAATAAAAAAAACACAACTTTTAAAAGCTATACTTAGAATTTTATTTCATCGCGTTCTGTGATCAATTAATAACTAACTTTCATACATTTGTTCACTTAACATTACACTTAGTCTACCTCAACAATATGACCTACATTTCAAATATTGCTTATTAATATCGATCAGCACTTTTGCAATTGATTCTAGTATTAGCATTTACGTTATGAAATTGTACAATTGCAAGAATGCTGATTACAAGAATTCATTTTAATGATAATTGTTGATATTGGAAAAAATGCAATTTTACATTGTGAAATTTTATGGTTGCGAGATTGCTGATCATAATAATAGATTTTAAGTGTTACAATGAACTTGGTTAACCAGTTGACTGGAAGTTCATTTGCAATTGGGGTCAAATTGATATCAAATGTTCTATGTGGTGATGACGTCGTTGATGAAGCAATTGGAGTGTCACTTATTGAAGGTATATGCATCAATGACGTCACCCGCGCGCGTCATTGTTTGCGGGAGCGAGCAGTCTTAATTTTGCATCATAAGTAGTCATGTGCGCATGAAGTGTATCCAAATGTTTGGATTCGGATCCATGGGCACATGAACGTTCCCACAATGTGTTGTTTTGATGAATGGCAGAAAGTTGGACATTTTGCACCGTGTGCACATGAATGTATTCGAATGTTTGGATTCGGATGTATTTCATGAGCACACAAATTAAACATTGTGTGTGGCGGCAGCACCTCCACGCTGAAGCTGCAGGGGTCCGGCACATTCAAATTGGAACCGGACTGCATTCTGAAGTCCGATGCTGTAACCATCCAGGGTCATCCCGTATACGAAAGCCAGGTAGGCGTACCACATGCTGCGATCCGCTCTAGTCTGAACCTAGAGGACCAGAAGCCATCCATGGGCTCAACATCTCCAGTCACATCTGAATTCGATCAGTTACGAAAGCAAGTGCAGGCACAAGATCTTACCTGGGCCAATCAGATAAGCACACACGACATCCATCAATATACCATCGGCTACCTGAGCATCATCGTATTGGGTCTACTCATCGGCTGCCTTGTTTGCAGATCCTACAAGCGGCAGTACCACGCCCGCTCCAGACCACCAGGACCACTAACTAGACGACACAGCTTGCCGCACACCCTGGAAGACGTTGACCGGAGCGTTCAACGGGGGGTAGATGTTAAGCACAAATTGTATACAATGTCACCCGCAAATTTATTTTCGTCAGGCGAAAACATTGTGTGAATCCGATAAGCATATCCAAGTAGATGCTTGTCGGATAGCATGTCAAATATTTTCAAACTCGAGAGCTTGTTTTCCCAGACAAACGCACGATCAGCAATTTGTTGGGAGGGCAAGCTGCTTGTTTATATTAAGATTTGATCGTTCTCTCATTATGTGCGCGTGAGGTGTATCCAATGTTTTGGATGCGGATCCACTTCGCGCGCGCGTCATTGTTTGCGGGAGCGAGCAAAGTCTTAATTTTGCATCATAAGTAGTCATGTGCGCATGAAGTGTATCCGAATGTTTGGATTCGGATCCATGGGCACATGAACGTTCCCACAATGTGTTGTTTTGATGAATGGCAGAAAGTTGGACATTTTGCACCGTGTGCACATGAATGTATTCGAATGTTTGGATTCGGATGTATTTCATGAGCACACAAATTAAACCTTGCCTTTTGGGGAGTTTTTGGCGTGGTGGACATTTTAATGTTTAGTCCCAGTCAGTCAGTCGCATCGCAACGAACAAATTGTATTCATTTGTAAAATAAAACTCCAAATATTGCTTTTAAAAAGGAAAACTGAATTTATATATTCAAAAATAAACTGCTAGGGCAAAAGAACCCTGACATTAACAGACATTAAAGGATAGATAGACGTCGATAGGTAGACGTCGAGCGAGAAAACCGAGGACTTAATGGGAAGACACGATAGAAGCTGACAGCAGTTCCTTGCTGGGAGTGATCAACTGGCGAACGAGGTCGCAGAACCGTGATGATTGGAGGAAATTAATCCTGCAGGCAAAGGCCCGGCTTGGACTTTCACGCCATAAATGATGACGATTTGTTATACTTATATTTGTTTACAATGAACCACTTTTGTGATTTTTAATACTTTTTGGCACAAATGGATAATACAATTGTTTTACATCCCTTCAGCATTGTCACTATACTTTCAATAGCTGATCTCAAAAGTTCTCATCAATACCTTTCTTCATTGACTTGACATTGATAAAATTCATGTTTGTAGTTTCTGCAGTTTCTGAGAAAACTTGCAGTGACGGACGGATGGATAGCCATATCATGATTTTAATGGAATTTTATAAATGACTTTAAAAAAAACCCGGTTGGAGCCCTGTTTTATCGAATGGTTACCGCTGGACCGATTGAGCTGAAATTTCATATTCTGGAGCACGTTTTGATTACAAATCCGATGAGGAGAGGAAAATTTAGATTTAAGCATTTTTTCAATTAAATTTAATGTATTTTAGTTTTGACATGACAGATAAAATGCACTACATTCTGCCGTCAGTTTACAGCTACCAAATTTAGAAGGGTGTCCTTCTAAAGGAAAGAAAGGTGTCTTTCTAGAAAACAGACGGGTTCCCTTCTAAAGAAGAATAGTTACCATCGAATGTCTCGTCACCTTGATATATTTGCCATTCAAACTATTTCAGTGCAATCGGGCTTATGTTAGTATAGATAAGGTGAAGAGACATTCGATGTAAACTATTCTATTTTAGAAGGGCACCCATCTATTTTGTAGCAGGGTACCAGTGTATTTTGTAGGATACTCTTCTTTCCTTTAGGATACCTTTCTTAAGGAAATGAATTTAATAGCTGTAAACTGACGAAAGAATGTGATGCTTCTTATCTGTCATGTAAAAACTAAAATACATTAAATTTAATTGAAAAAAATGCTTAAATCTAATTTTTCCTCGCCTCATTGGTTTTGTAATCAAGAGGTGCTCCTGAATATCAAATTTCAGCTCAATCGATCCAGCGGTAACCATTCGATAAAACTGGGCTCCAACCAAAAACCCGAGAAAGCAATAAAACAATCATTTAGATTGATCTTATTTCAGTACCCCATGCAATTTCTAAATGACTGATATTACTCTTATGGTTGAGACATGGAAAATACTTCTGAAATATTGGGAATCACACGTATTATATTATAGCAAAAATTCAGCGTTTTAACTCCCAGCATATCGGGGAATCTATAATGAGTAAGACTTAAAAAACCAGCATTCCACTCTAAGAAGTGCTTTCTTCCACCGAATGCAAACAGCGGCATGTGCATGAACGGCAACAATAATTTTCTAATTCGGTTATTTATCTCCAAGCAGCTCAACCCCAAGCACGCCGCAGCTGCCCAAACAAGCCGGGCTCAGCTTCTGATAAGGCACGGGTGCAGCAAACCGCAAATGCACGCTTGTAGCCAGTGCAGGCGCCCTACTAGGAGTCATTTCTAAAATGACTGGATTTCCTTGAAATTCTGACGCAACTCGATAAATTCCATCGACATATTTTTCTAATCAGAATGCGGATTTGCTTTGCGTAAACAATTTGCGCAAAGTTGCAACATATGTTTTTTGTTTTTCGCCCAACCAATCTCAGTCTCACCTACGGCGATCGAAATTGAAAGCGGAAAATGTTAAGAATGTCCTTATCAACATAGCTATGTCTTTATTTACCTTTTTCGAGCCCTGAAGTGCCCTGCTCTACTTAGAAACACGTCCTTTAGAGGATTCTTGTCGATTTGATGTCGTTCGTTTTTCCACCGTCTGCTAACCAACTCCCGGATAGTCTTGGCTCGATTTTAGAACTTCACAGCACTTTACCCTTCGCGACACTACGCCCGAACATTCGAATAAATCAAACCACTAACAGTTTCATTCACGTTTCAGCACTAGACCACGCAAATTGCAACCCATTCGCGATTTTCCTCGAGCCGGGATAAAAACACTGAAGTTAAAACTAGTATCGATAAGGAAATGACAGCGGCGACGACAGTGATAGCGGCGAGTCTGGTGGAAAAGATCAATGCCCGAGAGGACTTGCGACAGTTTTCACGCGTTTGACCAAACACCGAAGAAGAACTTGACAATTTCCACACAGCTTACCATTCAACAAATACAATTCCAGTGATATTTTGTGCGAATTTTGCGAACTATCAAAGATTCAACTATTCCGTCCCGCCCGACTACTTTTTTTGAAGACAAATTTGCAATTGCAAGATGGCGTATTGTCAAACAAAAACTAGTACGTTTTTATGCAAGTTGAAAGACCGATACAACTGCAGGAAAATCCAATTCGAAGCCGAAAACTGACGTCTAGCATGTGCCCACACCAAAACTTACGACAGATACAAGCCATATGGTAGCAATTTGCATATGTATTAGTCGGCCTACTATGGACAAGCTTCCGGTAGCTGTCATCCAACTGCGGAATTAGCAAATGCTTATATTTCGTCATATATACTATTTCCCGAATAAAAAACGTCCCGAACGCATTCCGTGCATGCTATAAATTCACCTTGTATAGCCCATTGTGCTCCTAAACTTTCCAAGACGAGCAAATGAAGCACACGTTTTGCACCTTCGACTGATAGCTCAGCGTTGAGATGTAAACAAACTCCTATAAATTCACTTTGGAAGGCGATAAAAACTAAACGGGTATAAGAACTGAAATAATTTTCACTTCACTAGGAGCGCTATTGTGTACTCCGCGGATCATCTGGATTTCACTGTAGAAATCCGTCTCTAAACCGTACAAAACCTCGAATTTTTGTTGGCACCTCCACAATTCTTCATATAACGCCATGTAAGTTAGCCAGCAAAGTCGGCCTACTAATGGTCATGTGTGTGGTAGTAAGCGCTGCTGCTATATGGCTTGTATCTGTCGTAAGTTTTGGCCCACACCAATAGATTTCACTTGTCCTTGGTGGGTCGTGTATTTGGCAAGCAAAGATTAATACCTTTTTCACCGAGTGCAAGAAGGGCAAAAAGTCTAGCATTGCAAATAACCCAATTTATTTTATAGGAATATAATTTATTCTAGCGCAAAATACGCACAAGATGATTTACAAATTAAAATATTAGATCGATAAATATTTATTGAGTCTTTTTACGTACAAACATTTTTAACATGATAAGAAGGTACATAGCTTGACAACGGCACTATAGTCAAACAGCAATTATTGCAAGATTCGGGGTTGTATCCAATTCAATGTGATTGAAAGATTAATGGATAAAATAGTTTTACACCAGTGCTCAATGGCTTATAAAATGAAAAATACAATTGAGAATTATTTGCAAAAAACAACAAGAAAGGAATCTACATAAATATGACGCTTTGAACTAACAAAATATGATAAGGTATTTAACAATAATAATTAATTAATATAGCATAATGAACTGAATGAATGAAACCAGAAGCAAGTGATAACGTATACTATAAAAAGTTTAAGAAATGATGTTTGTAGTAAAACAATGAGGAAAAGAGTAAGAAATAAATAAAAGATAGAACTAAATTATTAACCACGATCAAATGCGTAATATTCAAAACCCGGTGAGTAAAATAATAGCTTATCTGGATCTAATGAGGAAGTAATTAACGAGGAATTATCTACACAAAGTGATTTGATAGGTGAGATATAACTATTAACATTCTCTAAAGGTACGTTTCGATCAAATAATTCCCTCACAACCGGGTCATGATGAGAACCCTAAGAGGTTAAGCGCTTCATACTCTGCTTGATCATGGAAATAGAACTGGTCTAATTTTGGTCTCATCGTAAAATATACTGTTTCTGAATTGTTTTTTGTTGGCATTCTGTATTTCGATAAGCATTTTCTAAGGATTTGGCGTTCAAAAATTTGAATTGCATCAGCAACTGTTGAGGAAATAGAATGCCAAACAGGAAAACAATAGGTAATAATTGGACGAATAAGAGTTTTATACATTAAAAGCTTAGTACTGCATCTTGCAAGTTTGCTTAAAAGAAAAGGTGACAATGCTACAGATGCACCAACTGCTTTCTCAGTATTGACCAAACATGGTGATTAAATTTTAGCCTATGATGTAAGTTAGGGTTGCCAGACGTCCCCGTTTTCGGGACATTGTAGTGAAAAAGGTAAGTTCAAATCCGTAAAGGACTGCAGCGATGGTCTGCTACCTCGGCAGAAGAAGGTGTCAGTATCTGCCGAGAATGCCCTTGTCTGGGGACGCGTGAATGCGCTGGCAGGCTAGCATTGCGGTGTCGTGGGGCAGGTTCATTCCCCCAGCACAAGGACCCACTACAAAGAATTTCGCATTCACGAATTTCTGGGGTCGAACAAAAACAAGGCAACCAAAGTCGCAAAAAGTGTAGGTAACTATACCAGGGACAACTGACTTGTTCATGGAACAAGAGTAACAAGTAAAAAGAAGTGGCAACAGGGTGACCTCTGTAATGTGACGCCTACCCCCGGGAATCGAAGTGATTCCGATCCCGAACCCTGGCACCCGGCCAGATATGTATGACTTCGAAGTGCAAGCAGACTTTATCTTTCGTGCAGATATCATTGCGCCGAAAATATTTTTCTTGAAATATTTATATTTGTGGAGAAATATTTTCTGTCAATGTGATCCGCTGTAATTAAACACTGATACATTTCGAAGCATATCTATCTCGCAATGCCTCCCACAGTTGCCATCCAAACGTCAAAAAGGTAGAAAAGTGGAAACTGGTTTAAAGTGTCAAAAAGCACATGGGTTTTTCTATGAGCATCAGTTATAAATTTTAAGTGATAATTTGACTTCACAACCTGCAAGCCGCCTTTATTTGAAATTTTAGAACATACAAACGTGTGAAAAGGAATGCAACATAGAGCAGAAAACCGTTATTTAATGTAGCGTGGACTCCTGATCAGCATGGTTGTCGTTTTTTTTTTGATCGCTTCCTCCTGCTCGGGCAATGTTGATGAACTTTGCATAAATTATCTGATGGAATGACATGCGAAAATCCATAGCGAAGTTCGATTATGTGATTTGAGTGTTGCTGTTCAAACAATAAAAGGACACACGCATGCCAAGCAAAACGTCGTTTGTCGGATATTAAGTGAATGTAAACGAGTTTTCGATAAGCTGAGTTCGCAATCCTATCGCATTCCTATGCTCGACGGTGAAGTTATAAGGCGAGTTCAAACAAAACGACGTCGAAAACTTCATTTTCCATTCGGAAAGAAATCCAACAAAAGTAAGCTTGCATAGTTCGCACAGCGCTGGCTGCATCGAGCTTAGCAAGAACTCGAATCTGAACGTGGATGAAGAATTGATCGCGGGCATTCTGGATGAAGTGGAATGCGATCGTGATGCATATTTCGCAACTGAACTGGGACAACCGCCACCGGGGATACAATAGAATTAAAGATGGAATGCAATTTTTTAGAGAAATATTGTTATTTGTTTTTAAATTTCTTTTCCAATTATGCTTTGTAATTTATTGCGACAACTTTGCGCACTAAACAAAATATTTCGTTGCGGAAAGCTAAAACGTTTCTAGAAGGAAAATGTATTTTGGTCGTTCTAGAAGTTATACTACCTGTGTGCCCCCCTTATATTTATTTTGAACGCAATTGTTTGAGGCTTCTATTAATAGAAATAGCATTTCATTTGGAGTAGTCTATCAGCACCAAAAACTATCAACTTTTGAATAGAGTAATTGCTGAAATCCCAGTGATGGACAAAGGACAATCGCTGATATTTTGACAAATACCAAGAATGTAATAAAAATCAGCAATTAATCTTACGAATTTATTTCACTGAGTACACTGACTTGCCTACATATACACAAACGTTGGTTATTTTTTGTGTGAATCAAACGTAATTGTTAAAATATCATCATATCTATCACTGACAGATCAATCAAGAATTTAAACTAAACAAAATCTTTAACACCTAATTTTCCACAGACGTCGGTTTGGACAATAATGCAGAAAAAACTCGTTTATCGGCCGAATGATTCGAGTATCATAGGTTTTTAAACGCAATAAATTGCTGGCACTGATCTTTTAGACAATGAAACTTTTTTTTTTCTGCATTATTCTGAAAATTAACACTTTCTAAACACTTCTTACGACCTTAATTTTGAATGAAATATGAGTAAAATCCAAATTTTACTAAGTGACCGGGTCCACAAAACTCTATTCAGGGCTACCTTAACTATTGCAAACAATCAACAAGCGACTCAAACTACTCGAACATTTAGATTCCTCTTTTTCATTATTTTTAATTGTGACGAACGTGCAATATTTACCAATTTTATTACTTTATCTGTTTTAAATTAGGAGCATGTCCACATTTGGAAACAAAAAAATCCTTTTTCCTTTAATAATTTTAATATGTAACTATTATTCTTGTAAATATTCATTATTAGTTACTTTGGTAAATTTAGTGTTAGTTGAATGCATGCGATGAAAATCATATGGTTAATCCCTTTAACACATGCGCATTTAACCATTTATTTTATAGATCAGGGAAACTAAAAGTGTATGGGTTTTATTATCAACTGAAATAGCAGCTCAATACAGAGCTTCTTTGTTTAGTATTCTTATAGAGTTTAAAATGACAAAATTTGGCAAATATAGACTAATATTACCTGAGAGGAATCTACCACTTGGTACAATCATTCGGTAAATTTGTTAACAAGCCCGAAAATACTTTGACATTGTTTTTCTTCTATAATTGTGTTGAGTCTTACTTTCTTATACCCTTCCAATTATCTGAAGGAACTATTAGAGCAATCGCTTTTGTTGGCGTACTTTCAAATTTGGTATTTAATAAGTATGCTGTAGATTAACAAGGGTTATGTGACTTTGACCTGATTATATAAAATTTATTTGGTCATGTGTCAGCCTTTTTTCAAATTAATTACAGCAGGTTTTCCAATTCGTCAGATAT